>OZ024910.1:40680472-40845117 GCA_964017125.1 Flabesymbios commensalis | reverse complement strand
TAGGCCTACCCACCTAATCCCGGTTTAATGTTGGGTCAGCGTCGCAGTCCATTGCTGGTTCATCATGCTTCTAGGCAGCACTGTGGCATTACTATGCGGGTGACGCTTTACTACCCCCATCGCCAGAAAGGCCACTATATACCCACATAGCACGATACACTGGCCCAATGCCCATGTAATGCTGGGCCATTGTCTGCGACGCTGGGCCAACATAATTCCAACCTAATTCCTTCAGGCTGTAATCACGAATATAATCGTGAATATATATTTGTTAACACTTTATAAACACGCAAGTATATCCAGCGACCCCTAACGTTAGAAATGTCAAACGCTTCCCACACACGGTACCCCTCTTTCCACCAAACAGGACACAAACACAGGCGCGATAAACTAAGGCCCTGCTCGATTCGCACCGATATTAAACTGGTTTACCAATCCAGAACGTTTGATTCGCACCAGATCAGTCCAAACTAGACATGAATTGTGACTTTTCAAGTAACAATAATATTTGGGCTAGGTTTTATGAGTTTTTGTGGCGGCCATTTCGAATTTTGTTGGGCTATTTTTTTTATGACAGATTTATTGGAATTTCGCGTATGAGTTTTTTAGCAGCATTCATAGTGCCCAGTACACACATTGACTTGTCTCTCTGTTGACTTAATGTTGTATCACTATCCCCGACGCTAGCCCAACATTAAAACAACATTGATTCAACGTTTTGTGTTTGAATTGCAACTGTTATTTAAAGGTTTCAACTGTCCATACCTAATACACAATATTATTGGTTTAATACTGGGCCACTGTCTGCGACGCTGGCCCGGGATTGAAACATTGGATGTATTTTTATTATCCAATCTAGAGACTAAAGGGTAGAGTCGGTCTGGACACGAGGGCACCCTGTTCACCCTCTTGGCAATGAATTGAGAATTACCCGGCGTGTACACTATTGAACCAACATTGGACCCTATTATAGGCCTACTGCCGTGCAAGCCAAAAGGCAGTATCAGCTCACTTTACAAGTAAGCCGATACTGCCTTTTGCATTTGAGGAGCAGCATAGTGCAGTATCTGCTCACTTTACAAGTGAGCAGAAATTGCCTTTTGCCATTCAAGAGTATAGTGATCCATGAAATCATGGATAAATCCGGAAGAACATGACTTAGAAAAGTCATAGCACCCCTCCTGACTACTCTGGGAATGTTGTGTCAAAATTTCAAGTTGATTAGATAAAAACTCGGGGAGAAATAACGTCTTATAAAAACGTTGCAAGAATAATACGTTTAAAGCTCCGTTGAAAACTCAATATATTTGGGCATAGCCCAAATAATATATAACTAGAACCGGATTGACCAAACCATGAAAGCTGCCAGCATGAAGGTTTGGTATTTGGATCTTGAACTGGTTTGCCAAACCATACGTTTCTTTGGCTCGAACTGTTTTTAGATTGGCTTTACATTTGGATCTGGCAACGGATTGCCATATACCAGATGTTTTTTTTTTGGCGCTCAAACTATTTCTAGATTGGCGTCAACTGTACTGATCTTAATTCACGGCCTTCGTTTCAAACAGTTCTACGCAAACCAGATCACTACATCATTTTGAGATCAGTGCGAATCGAACAGGGCCTTAAGCTCCAAGCCTCCGGTCGGGCCTAATAATTCTAGTACTTTCACCTGTCGTTATGATACACCTACATTTATCAAATGCACGCGACCCATTATTACAATCACCGAGTTATGCATCTACTCTACTATCAGTTGTTGAGGTACAATCAGGAATTTCAACTGTTGAGCAACATGGGCGCATGCAATACTGCCACGCAAAGCCAAAATACAGTATATGCTTACTTTACAAATAAGCAGATACAGAATAATTATCACCCAATTACCATTTTACCATACAAGCACGAGACGCTGACCCATTCTCGGGTTACTGATAAGAAAAAGTGTATTATTATAATAGAGGCTAACTAATAACCATCCTAACGTTTGTTGTTGCTGTAGACAAAAAATTGTCAAAATTACATTTAGATCTCTGCAGAATTTGTGAGGTATTATTGCATACAGAATTAAACCACAGATTGACACAATGCTAGTTTTATGTTGGGCCACTGTTTTCGCTGCTTCCCCAAAGTTAACCCAACCTTGGGATTGAATAGGCTTTTGCTGAAGGCAGGTGCAACCTTCACCCCATATTTCCCTCCTGGTAGACATGCGTTGCGATACGACGCCGGCCCAACATTAAGCCCACATTAGGCCGGTGTATCGTGTGTACATGCGCATTGTAGTCACACGCGCCCAGCCTGAAGATGCATTGCCCAGTGTTGAATGGATGCTGGCCAGCGCCTGCGCCAGTGAACCAGCATTAGGTTAGTGTCGTGCTGACTTGTAGTGGACACAAACATCAGCTGAAAATTGTAGTAAACATTGAAGAAATTTCAAATTACGACACAAAAACAAAATGGTGTTATATACATTACAACGTTAACTGAATATCAAAGCTTTGCGAGAGGTATATAGTGGGTGGCAGGAAATAGCGATTTGGACATAGGGCGTTCGTTCAACCACCGACCAAACTTAAAAAACACTTATTCTATTGTAGTATAGATGACAAAGGCCTATTATTATACAGTATCGAAACATTCTATCCGGAGTCATACATTTTGAAAATTATATAAAAAGTTAACAAACGAACGATTGTAGTCATCGTCAAAAACTGAAAATATTCAACAAAATACAAAATTATCAACTCTGTTTAATATTCAAAGGAGCTGATGTCGTTGTTAAAAATGATATTTAGAAAATGTTAGACGAAACGGTTTTTAAATATTGAAACGTCGGGTCAACAAAATATAAAACATTATTCAAAATTATTATTAAAAAACATCCTTTAAAAATGTTTTAAAAACATTTAAAAAAATTTACATTACCGTAAACTGGGGTGACTTTGGCCCACTTTCTTATTGTTTTAAATCTGGAGAGCTTATAATTATAATAATTAGTGTTTCTAGTGAATGTAGCCATATAGATAAAGACAACTAATTATAAAAAATAAATTATAATTTGAGGTGACGATTCTTTCACACTTTTTTTATTTTTTAGGGCTGGGCCAAAGTCACACCCACTTGGGGTGACTTTGTCCCAAGAAAATAAGTTACAACTTAGGTAACTCTAAACAGTGATTTTAAACTTTGATATAATGCTAAAAAAGCACTTGACCTTTTGACGTAACAGTTTTAAACTTTTAAATAAGGTAAGTTCGGGAAATGTAAATGTTCTGAACCAACTGATGTAATGAACTTGAAAATCTGGGGAGTTTGTAATCCCAAGCTGGGGGTGATCGACTTTGTCCCAAAAAATATTTAACTTGGTGTGACTTTGTCCCAAAATATTACACAGTGATATAATGCTAAAAAAGAACTTAACACCATCTGACGTGAAGCTTTTGAAATTTGAATACGTTAATCTCAGGAAATTTAAAAGTTCCTAAGCATTTAAAGCCAAAGCTATCCATTTTTTTTAAAGTGGGCCAAAGTCACCCCAAACAGATTTTTTATTATTTTGTGTTCAGAAAATTTACTGAAATATTTGTTGACTTGGAAAGAGGACATGACTGCTGAGGACATGAGATTTCATTATAGAATAATACGTAAATCATTGCACTGGGGTGAATATACAATTTAAGGGGTCTTTCAATCTTCATTTTAGAAGAAAAGAAAATCGTTTTAAATTATATATACTAGCGTCAGATATTGAAGGTAGGGTCTATGTGATTCACATTTAAAATATGAGAGCTTAATCTCAAACATATTTTGAAAAAATATGTGTTTTTGTGAAGGACCGTAAAAATAAAATGTCAGCTCAGCAACGACTTATATTGATAATTTTCAAATCTTAAAGAGCATAAATTGCTTTGTATGATAGCTTAGTGGTATGTTAGTATTTAAAATACTTTTTAAAATAAAAATTGCCAAGACAGAACAGATATTAGTGTGAAAAGATGTAGTTGCTGAGTTGACATTATTGTTTCTGAGTTGACAAGACACGATAATTGGATGTAAACGTCATGTTTTAAGCGCATCTACGAGATCTCTCCACACTTGAGCCCCATTTTCTGAAAAAAATTGGTTCATCATTATAAACGTTGCTGAGTTGATCGAAATAATAATGTTGCTGAGTTGAATACGGACAACATGAAACGATCTTTAATGTTTTTAAATAGACTTATCATTGCCCACCGATGCGGTAGTGGGATGACCATCATATCAAGCACTTTGTTCAGTTTATCATGTTTTCAATGCTTTTTTGCTAGATTATGAGCGTTTCTGAGTTGACACAGAAATTGAATACGTTTCGGGGGTGAATGTTTTAGTTTTAAAATAGCAGTTCAAATTGAATGTTAACAAATATTTCACTTACTTCAAAATATTTGCAGCTGTCTCTGCTTATATCAAATTAATTGAATGGTATCACACCACAATTTGAGGAGTTTAGATAACACTGGCATTGCTGAGTTGACCGGTTGACGCGAGACAACTAAAAAGCTTCAGTAAATGTATCCTTGGCAACTTTTTATATTGAGTTCATGTCTGTTTATGAATTAAGTCCGTTGTACATAACAATTGCTGCACAAAATAACTTGGGTTAAGTTATTTCCAAGAGATCTTCCATGTTAAAACAGTCTATGTTCCAGGTGCTAGATATTGGGCGACATTGCATTTGTGTACAAATTCGTATATTTTGCACATAGCATGTTGAGTAAAAAAATATTTGTTAGAGATATTGAATTATTCATTTTTCTCAGTTGATCGTATTGCCCATAGGACAACACATAGAAATCGAGGAAATGGACAACCGACTTCAAATCTCAGGACACTGATTAATGTGTATGAGCATGGAGATAGTAAACTATCTCCATGGTATGAGCTTTCGTCTGCAAGAATTGGCGAGAAAGGGGATAGTTTACTTCAGCTGTAAACTGTCAACCATGTGATTTTTGGTCGTTTTTTCATGGGTATGTAAACATTGTGTTGATCACAATTTGAATCACAGTCAAATTAATTATTAACATCAATATCTGTTAAATCGTAACAAATGTATTCGATAAATGAATACATTATAATAGTTCCTTCTGATTCATTATCAAAAGTATTTAAATATTACAACAAGAATAAAACGTCCAAGCCGATAAAGTATCCTTCTCCCGTGAAAATAATTATGTGGACATAGATCATAGAGGTATACACACCATGTCTAATACACCTATAATTTAACGTCTATACATGTATTCAATTCAATATGAGAATTGTCCGAATTAAGGTCTACTGACATGCTGGCTTAGTGTATAAACATAAAAAATACATTATTTTGAACAAATAGTTGGTTCAGAAATTTAAATAATAACTGTTAGTGACAAGATAGCCCAAATTCCTACTTGCCTATCGAGCCGATGAAAAACATAAATGGACAGCATGAAAGGTAGACCGGGAATCAGTTATCCCTTTTCCTAGCCGCGCATGCGCGCCGTAAGTTCAGGAAGATCTGGCGCCTGTTGGTTGTCCATATCTAGACATGCTAGAGGTCTATGGACAACATTAAAAATCTTCGGACCCACACAAATCATAAATTCGTTCAGAAAAGCCAAAAGACACTAAATGACTCTTATATTGGTTCTCAATTTAAAATGACGAAAGGTAAAAAAGTGATAGAAAATTAAAACACTGAGAAAAAACAAACCAGCCAGAAATACCCAGCTAAAAAGTCACACAACTGAATAAAAGACAACCAAATAAAAGTGATGGGAATAACCAAAATGTCAACAAAGATCGGCATAAGAGTAGTTTAAGTAGTAGTAGCCCTACAGAATGCAGCAGCATCACTAATACTAGCAGCAGCAGCAGCAACAGTAGCAGCAGCAGCAGTAGCAGCAGCAGCAGCAACAGAGATAAAACACAATCCATCAACACGATCAATGGACTATCCGCCAATAATAATAATGCAAACTTGACCAGACAGATCCCCGTCGTCAAGTAAAATAAAAAAAAGTGTGTCATTGGTGACTCTAATATGCGCGGACTAGCCAAGCAACTAAAACCGAAACTTGATAACCCAGATGCCGTCTGTGTATATAAAACATCTGGAATGAGAATAGGACACTTGATTCCTCGATTAAAAGGATATATATGTGAGGACACCGATGCAGTTGTCCTCCACCTCGGTACAAACGATATTAGTGGACCAATAAACAAGGTAAAGGAGGACATTAACAAATTAGCTGAAAAAATAGAGGAATTCAAAAATGCCCATTTGTACGTGGCTGAAATCCCCCCTAGGAGCCAGAAGAAATATAATGCCCACATTCACGACATAAATTGCCACATACGTGAAATATGTGCAAAATTGTTCAAAGCCGACTATTTGCCCACTCGATCCCATAAACAAAACCCATCTTTATCGTGGTGGGATCCACCTAAATGAGTAAGGACAGCAAAAACTGACTTCTGTCATGGCTGAAGTGCTCAACAATAACTCTGCTAATGGTCAGTGTTTTCTCATCTGAACAATCATCACATGGACATAGCTGATGTAAATAGAGTAATTAATAATGATCAGGACAGAAATATGCGTGTACTGTCATGGAACATTAATGGCTTAGGAAACAAAATGACAGACCCTGATCTTGTGGCATTTATTCGAAACTACGATATAATATTTTTTATAGAAACAATGAAAGGGGACGATTTTACATTGGCAATACCTGGTTATAAATTCCATCATGTGAGTAGAAAACATAAACTTAAAAATGCCTGTAGAGCTTCTGGTGGTATTGGTATACTTATTTCAAATAAATATGCAAATTTAACTAGGATAGACCACACCTACGACTATTTGGTATGGTTGACATTAGCCACAGACTTTTGTCAGAAAAAACATTAAAATTGGCTGTGCATACCACCAGAAAACTCATCATATGTCGGTGTAAGGAATGATTATTTTACCATGCTAGAAGAGGAAGTGGCTAGATATTGAAATGCATCACATCCTATTATGTGGTGACTTTAATAGCCGTACTGGTCAGGCTCCAGACTATAAATCGGGGGTAATAGATATCAATGCAAATGTTCCAAGTGAACGTTCTTATGAAGATATAGTCAGTAGCAAATATGGTTGACTTTTACTAAATTTTTGTATAAACACAGGTTTTAAAATAGCCAATGGGCGCATGTTTAATGATAAAGACATAGGCCGTTATACATACTACTCTCCAAATGGTTCAAGCACAATAGACTATCTGATCTTTAATGAAAATAACATAATCAGCAAATTTGAAGTTCTACCGAAATTGGTAGAATCAGATCATTGTCCCATAAAATTCAATATTTCCAACACTAAACTCGATTGCAACCCCTTAAAAATAGACACCTGTGTAAATGACACATCTTCTCGGTCTAATGTTTTTATATGGCAAGACGAGAAAAGGGAAGAATATCAAATAGCTCTACGGAATGAGCAAGCATGTCATGCATTTGAGGAAATGCTGTGTGCCGCCACCGAGGGGTGTAATACTGACACTCCATGTGACATGTTCAATGGTCTGCTAGAAAATGTAATTTCACCATTATTCCCAGCAAGGAAACACATTTCGAAGGAAAGGAAGTACACGCAAAATAATTTCCCCTCTAACCCTTGGTATGATAAAGAATGTAAATGCTTGAAGTATGTTGTTAATAATATCGCTAAGCATGGAGACTTTAACGCACAGCAAGGCGAATATAATATACTGTTACGGCAATACAAGCAATTAATACAAAGAAAGAAAAGACAATACCAGGAAGCCAAACTTAATGAGCTGGAAGATATGATAACAAAAGATCATAATGCTTACTGGAAATTATGGAAATCCTTAAATCCTAGAAATGTCACTACAGGGCATACCTTGGAAGACTTTGTGAACTATTTTCAACAACAAGTCTACCCACCCCATGTGGATTATTATGATTATGAACACATGAATAATATAATAGAGCAAGTTACTTCATTCCAACATAGTGTAGAGCACGATAAATCCAATATGACACAGTTCCTAAATAGTCCAATAACTGCAGAAGAAATTAAAAAGGCGATTCAAAAGCTGAAATGCAAGAAAGCAGCGGGTGTAGATGGTATTTCTGCCGAATTTTACAAATATGGATGTAATGAACTCTTGCCAGCATTAGAATTGCTGTTCAATACCATTCTTACCAATGGAGAATATCCATCTAGATGGGCTACCGGTATAATCCATCCTGTCCACAAAAAAGGGGACCATGGTGTTCCAGATAATTACAGAAAAATCACAGTCATGGCGTGTATTGGGAAACTATTTGAATCTATACTTAATAACAGACTCTCATTTAAAGTATGTAATGATAATGATCCCTATCAATTCGCGAACTACGGACAATATATTCATACTATGTGCCATCATAGATAAACAAAGGTGTATTTCTAAACCCCTGTATACATGCTTTGTCGATTTCACAAAAGCATTTGACTATATTGATAGAACAGCATTATAATACAAATTATTAAACAGGGGAATATACGGCATTTTAAAATTATATATAATTTTATTATATATAATTTTATAATAAAAAGTATGTTTTCTAAAGCAGAGTGCCGTGTAGAATGGACTCGCGTATCAGTGACATATTAAAAAGCGAATTTGGGGTTCTACAAGGCGGTATGCTCAGTCCCAAAATATTCACATCATATCCGCATCATTTGAGCAAGATCAAGGTATCGCTGTGGACACCTTACTAATGGTATATCTGTTATTTGCAGATGACCTTGTCTTTTTTTCAGAATCTACCGAGGGATTACAAAAATAGCTGACTGTCCTGTATTCATATACTTCTCTATGGCATATCATAGTAAACATTCCTAAAACAAAAGTTATTATCTTTAATGAACGTTACACAGCAGTATGTGGAAGCTTCCACTATGGTGATAAAATGATAAAAGCCTGAACAATATAAATACCTGGGTGTGGTGTATAACACCAAATCGGCTAATAACGTGTTAAAAAACCTTTTTTCTCATCTTGCTTCCAAAGCTGGGAGAGCTATTTTCTCTCTACGTAAACAGTCCCGTCCTGTGGTCGGTAAATTGTCACCCACTATTGCGTTCAAGTTATTTGATTGCCAGATATTGCCCATACTAGAATATGGAAGTGATATATGGTATACAGGCGATGATGTTAACGATCTGGAAAAAATCCATCTCAAATGTATTAAATCCACACTTGGCGTTAGAAAGCAAACACCTACATCTGCAATATATGGGGACACGGGACGATTTCCACTGATCATCCGGCAACACATAAAAGCTGTGAAATATTGGTGTAGAATTCTAAAACTGTTTCAGAGCGATCCAGTGATCACAGTCCCGTCCTGTGGTCGGTAAATTGTCACCCACTATTGCGTTCAAGTTATTTGATTGCCAGATATGCCCATACTAGAATATGGAAGTGATATATGGTATACAGGCGATGATGTTAACGATCTGGAAAAAATCCATCTCAAATGTATTAAATCCACACTTGGCGTTAGAAAGCAAACACCTACATCTGCAATATATGGGGACACGGGACGATTTCCACTGATCATCCGGCAACACATAAAAGCTGTGAAATATTGGTGTAGAATTCTAAAACTGTTTCAGAGCGATCCAGTCAGAAATGCCTACAATATGTTACTTGAGCTAGATGCCATTGGCTTCACGAATTGGTGTTCCCATATTCGCTCTGTCTTCGAACGAACCGGGCTTGATCAAACTTGGGAATCGAAGAATATTGAGGATACAAATAAATTCATGCTTTCATTTAAAGAATCAATAGTTAGCATATTTACACAGCGGTGGAGAAAAGATATTGAGAGCTCGAGTAAGCTGTGCACATATGCATTAGTAAAAAAATATTTCTGTGTTGAACCATATATTATCTTACACATAAGGGGGAACCACCTCATAACAGCAATGGCGAGATATCGAATGAGCTCACATGATCTAAAGATAGAAAGAGGACGATTCAATAATCAAATCACTCCAAAAAATCAGCGAATATGCACAAGGTGTGAATTAAACGAAATTGACGACGAAATACATCTTCTTTTCCACTGTAGCGCTATGAATAATGAACGCGAAATCTTGTTTGATTCTGTAGCCGCAATTATCAATATACAACTGTTTCTACGAATTATGACATCTAGAGACATAGCAGTGGTGAAATCACTAGCGCAATTTATTTTTGTCAACCAAATAATTCGAAAACAGGTGACCAATTAATTATTTTCGCCGCAAAACAGAAATACCAGGCAAGGGATGAAGCTCGCTTTTTTCCGTCGCTCACAACTTCATTTTAATACTTGAAACATAGTTTGTAAAATCTTAACTCTAGAACACAGCAGTGAATGAGAATGGTCATTTATTTCAATGACAATACAACTATTAGTACAGTATATATTAAACATCTATATACATAAGTTGACTGTCCCCATGGTCCATACCATAGGTGACAAGTCAACTGAAATTGACTAAAAAATATACTAGTTATAACTCATCAATGAAACAGTCAATTCTGGAAATATTTGTTAACAAACTCGCATCTATATATATGTTGACTGTCAATACAATAGGTGACAAGTCAACTAAAATATGTTGATTAAAAAATATATTAGTTATAACTCATCAATGAAACAGTCAATTCTGGAATTAATAGTTAACAAACTCACATCTATATGTTGACTGTCAACATGGTCAATACAATAGGTGACAAGTCAACTAAAAAATTATCATGATTCAACTTGACATATGTATGTTGACTAAAACATATACTAGTTATCGTCAAATTTACGACAATTCAAATTTGACTTATTTAGATTAAATTTAACAATGTATAGGAAAAAAGGGGGAGTGGGTTCCAAAACCACCACACGACTCTTGATGTAAAATCTTTACATCATTTTTTACTGTGGAGGAAACGGGGAGGAGGTGGGTAAGAAATTTTCTCAAAAGCGTTGAAAACTATCACAAAACAGAAGGCGACAGCGTTCCTCTGTTATGTAAACATCCAACTGCCGATAGCGTGGGTCACGTGATACCACCAAGCTGAAACAGAGCGCTACCTAGCGAGTGCCGACAATCTCGGCCTCGCCTCTTGTAACATCGGACTTAGCAGAACAGAATCCCTCATTATTTATTGCCAAAAAATAATTTCTGCTGAGCAGAAATTTGTCTTTATGGTTGCTTTAAACAAATTAAGGGTTAAAAATACTGAGTATAATAAATCTGTCACCTGTCGCTATAATATTCATATTATCATGCCCTCATGATCTGACTTGGGTATTACCACATATCAGAACGGTTGTTGCTCTCGGATCTTATTATTTGGCTTTTTAGGGCCGGTTAGGGACGTTCCCGTCGCCTTTGTTATCAGCCGAGGTGGAGCCTTATGGAGGAATTCAGAGTTGCTAAGTCAACTGATTTTCTCTATGAGGTCGGGAATGTTTTTCTTCGATTGTAACTCCGAGTAGGCCTATGTGGTACTAACTAGGTCGTGATTGAAATAGTATGAAATAAACAATATAGTGGAATAAAATAAGCTGTAATGTTTTTGTGCGAGGGCCATGCCCTGTGTGAATTGCACAAATAATTTTTAACCGGCATTACTACTGTTATTGCACCACTAGTCAATATCAGGGAATCTCCGCGCTCATAGCGACTGTGCTTGCATGGTCACATGACTCGGAGCTACCTGTTTATGCCACATTTATTGTACTTCATGATATTATATTTAATTTTAAAAAATACCGTATAATTTTTACCATTGTCTTATCGCATACTCCAGTTACTGTAGCATAATTATGCACTTGTATATATTTTAGGTTTCTACGCTTTCCAGAGTGTCTTTTTTGCTACTATATATAATTAGTATGTCATACATAGTAGCTTATATCTGGTTTTGGTGCGGGAAACAAAGTGATAGACCTCTATGTTATCTTGGCAATGCCTTTTAATTTATTTTAAGTAGTAGTCATTTATGTTATACCCAGTTTTTATTTTGGCAATGCCACTTAACATGATTTTAGTTGTGTATATCATACCATGTATATTGTCATATGATTTTAACAAATTAACAATCTTGTATATACATGTTCATAATTTAAAACTCTTTCATTTCTGTGACAAAGAGGTCTGTAATGACTTTTTTCTGTCAATAAAATATCTGTCTGCCAGTACTGTTCAAACACAAATGACCACAGTAATTAGACGGCAAACATCACCCTTTAACTGCGGGACACCACTATTATGTATAGGCCTATATCATTATTAAAAGTCATTTATAAAACGGTCCATCCAAAAAAATCGGATCGACGTACATACTAAAAACAAGGACAAATTAAAAGTAGACGAAATTATGCACAAGTTTACGAGACGTCAGGTGTCTAGCAAACTAAACAACCCTAAAATGTATAATATACATTGCGTCAGGTCACCAGTAAGGAGCAGGTGAGCTAAAAAAAACTGTTTTATTTGTCTATTTTTTAATATCGTGATTATGTAGTTTGTCATTTGAAGCTGTAAATTCTAAACTTCGTGAAATATCCCAAAATCTGAAGTTCGCGAAAATTTAAACACGCGAAAATTACCAGATCTACAGTATATCTCTTTCATTTCTATGACAAATTAGTCTGTGAAGATTTTTCTCTTCTGTCAATAAAATGTCTGTCTGTCTGTCTGTGTATATTCACCCTGGCAGAACTACACGAATCAGTGTAATTTTTGCAGGTCTATAAAACACGTGTTTTGACTTGGTGACCTTCTTGGCGAAACCTACCTCTGTACACTACAAGACAAGTAGCCATGAAAGAAAAGGGCATGGTGCACACACAAGCATTATGTATATACCAACCGTAACAAAACAATACAACTGTCATAGATCAGACAGGTGGCGAAATTTCACATTTATCATGCAGGGTGGACAAAATGTTAGGGATTGTCATCCACGTTTTTTGACATAGTTAATAATTAATGAACACATATCAGGCGGATGACAAACAAAATTCTGCTTTATTTTGATGTTAAAGCAAAAACAAAATGGCCACCATTGCGAAAAGTTAGGTATTTTTCGTATGGTTGATAACCAATGAAAATAAGACTTCATAATGACCTTTTCTATTTTAAATTACATTAGTATTGACCTATAATATGTACAGATGATTATAAAGTGTAGAATATAATATTGTGAAAATTTGGGAATTCTACACTTAGTTACAAAATCTGAAATTCGCGAATATTCAAACAGGCAAAAATTACCAGATCTACAGTATGTCGTTTCTGACTAACTTTGCGACGCAGAATCCATTTCTGGCATCAATACTACAACCTTAGGTGTCTAATGGTAAGCATCGGTGACCTTACAAGTTACAACCCTTATTGTATGACCTTCAAACACCATACCAAAGTAAAAAAAACGATCAGTAGTTGTCATAGTGAAAATACAACTTTTACAAAAGTGGTCCAACAGTTACATGTGATTTCTCGTTTCTGACCAGTTTTGGGCGCGCAATCCATTTCTGGTATCACTAATTTCATTCTAGGCATCAGTGATTTTACAAACCTTATTCTATGGCATTCAACCTCAGGATGAAAGTCAGAAATGATCTAAATCGGTCATAGGGAAAACACAACTTTTTAAGTAGTCCAATAGTTGTGTGATATATGGTTTCTGACTAATTTTGTGACGCTGAACTAGTTCTGGTATCAATAATATCATTTTAGGCTATACCGTATTTATATAACATAGGCTATACCGTATTTCTTATTTTTGACATGCATGGTTGTCCAAAATAAGAAATCAGGAATTTTGTCTCTATATCTAGCCTAACTGGTAAATGCGCAGCACAAAAATAAAAAACATTTGCAGTTCTAGTCCATTTACATGCTTACATCATAATATGGTCATATTAAGAAGCCAAAATAAAATCACCGATTTTTTGATGATTTCAGCCTGGGTATGGACCTTTAAGCTAGGCGCTAAAAAGGCAATTCTTATAAAAATCTATCTACAGGAAAATGGATCAGTATAATGTTTCAACCACATGATTTTAATCATTTAACCCTTTAACCGTCAAATTATTCAATCTGAATTTTCACCCACTTGAAGTTGTGTCTCGCTGACGCGATCCTCAACTTCAAGTTAGTGGAAATTATTCAGATGTGACAAAATGGAGGTCAACTCTTTTCAAATCTTGCTGGTTGATGTCACATTTTTTCTTTAACATATTTAAAATGTGGTACTCAATGTGCTAATAAAAAAATGAAAACCCGAATATATGCGACACCGGCGGTTAAAGGGTTAAGCCCTCACGATGCTTCAAAGCATCATTTTACATCCCTGAAAACAGACTTAACTTTCCTACGACTATAGTTTTAGAATGAATATTTCCATGAAACTGGTTTACCAATTTATGGCAATTTTGTTTGCTTTTTCACCCACATCAAATCATCTTGATCCACTACAAGTCGAGAATTGCGACAGCAATTCGCGGCTTGTAGTGGATGAAGAAGACAATGGTGAACTCAGGCTCGAAAGGGTAAAACAGTGGAAAAGATGATTCACATGACAGGAAAAAAACTATTCACGAAACGAATGATAAAGGAAAAATCGTGTCTCACAGATTTTTTTTAAAACGGTAAATACATGTATAAATTATCACGGACATATTCAATATGTATTCTGGCTGTATTATGTATACTATCTGTAAGGGTAATGTATGAATCATTATAAAAATACGTAATAATTGATTATGCTGATTCTTTTGATGTAATAGAACATCCTTAAAAATCAATTGTGTATTTTATAATGTCATTTTAATTTTCATACAGCCCCTTATTTTTGTAGGCCCACTTACAACAATTATCATAAGCCCCATGTTATGTCAATTGTAGAAGTTATCGTTGTTTGGTCCTCTCCCAAAGCACAGACTCTCTCCAAACCGGATCCTGTCCAAACCAGAATAAAACGTCGTCCCCACCATATTCCGTTATATTTGGCTGCACTGTAGTATGCTTAAATATGGAGCAGGGAAAGCTCACCACTTTGACCCTGATGTGCCTGCCCGAGTGCCCGGTCCGTTCGATACATAGCAATACATCACGAAGTTTTGAAACTTGGCATAAAATAAATGACATATCTTTAAAAAGGGTTCATGTTTCACCCTCTCAGAAAACCCACAGAAAAATTATTATATTATGTCAGATAGCTGTGTCTACTATACTGCCGTGAAAAGTCAATGGAAGTATCTGCTTACTTTGCAAGTAAGCATCCTATTGGCTTTACCCCTGTTTACACAGCAGTATACTTCTGGTGTCCCATCATCCTCGCTGTGTCAGGGGACGTACTGTAATGCATGCATGGTGCAAACGGGTGTGGGGGGGGGGGGGGGGAGGGGTACAAACTTACCAGTCAGGATGGTGAGCAAACACAAAACATTTGTATAATATTTATACAATGTTGGACCAACGCCGAAGACGTTGGGCCGTCGTTGTATAAATGTTATACAAATATTTTGTGTTTACTGGGTAGGTCTGTACAGAACCACTCACTAAAATTATATCATCATACGGCAATAGCTTCGATCACCGCTCGGGCAATTCGCCACCAAAATATAAAACTACCGAGTTTTTTTGGAGACATGTGATAACATAATACAGAATAGGCCTTAAGATCAATGTTATTACAAGAAATGTCTGAATGTGTTCTAAAAGATGAATAATTAGGTTTAACACATTCCTGATGGAGTAAGTATGATTGTAAGATTGTGATAAGAGCTCATAGTGCAAGAGCATTAGTGAAAAAAACACAGGAACCTGGAATAAAATTGCAGAAAGCTGATTTTTTTCAGGAATGATACCTGGACATCTCCCCAGACGAATTCCGAAGAGGCCCAAAAAATCCCCCTTGTGCATTTTTTTTAATTCAAGATGGTCGCCACCATGTAACGCTATTTAAAAAAAAACAGGGGTATACCCTAATTCCTCACCTTTGTAGTTAAAAAAAAAATATTTTGGTGTCTCTACTTATGTTTTAAGGCACAAAGAGTTGATCCAGAGGATCAGAAATGATATCAGCACTTTTCTCAATACCAAAAATCTAAGATGGCCGCCATATTGTTCTGATTATGTTAAGCGATCTCTTAAAAAAACACGAAAATATGAGATATCTATCTCGTTGTTGAACCTAAAATGTATTTTTTGGCCAAACCCATGGAATCTAGCACTTATTTAGATCACCATTATTTTATTATATTGAATTTATCAACATAAATCCCACATAGTAGTTAATTCAAAATAACACCAGGTAACGCCATTTTTTTTTTTAAAAAGAGGTATACCCCAATTCCTCCCTTTTGAAATTAAAACAATGATTTCGGTGTCTCTACCTATTTTTTAAAGTACAAGGAGGTTATCCAGATGATCAGAAATAATATCAGTACTTTTCTTAATACCAAAAATTCAAGATGGCCGCTATAATATTTTGTTAGGCGATCTCTTAAAAACCCCGAAAATATGCGATAACTATCTCGTTGTTGAAATTAAAATGTATTTTTTTAGCCGAACCCATGGAGTCTAGAACTTATTTAGATGACCATACTTTATTATATTGAGTTTATCGACATGAATCCGACATGGTAGTTAATTTTACCATGGTGGGTGACGCTTTGGAGTGTTTTCGAACTGCTTTCCCACTAAAAATGTAGTTTGAGATTTGTCAAGTTAACAAATTAATCTCCGGTTTATAATGAAATTATTGCGTTTCAATCATCCGAGCTGTCAGTTTCTACATGTTTGGCCAATACAAAAAGAGCACATCGTTGTACAACAAGTCTAGATTTGTGAGATCCCCCCCCCCCCTTTGATCAAACCAATCTGCACCCGCAACTCACTCTTTTTAGAACTCTTTCTGGAGCGACTGCTCTTTCAGTTGGCGTTAGTGACAAACGACCATGAGATAAAATCCGTTCCCAGACTGTAGATCTCACACCCTCCTGTACAGAAAAATATGCTCTGTATCATAATGGAGTTTAAAAACGAGGCATTCATCCAATGCTGTTTTACTTTTGGCTGACCGTCTCTGACGCTGGCCCAAAAATTAAACAGAATGGGATAAATGCCCCGTGTTGGCTGGGGCAGTAGGTGACGTTGAAGGGAGGCTTTCTAGCAAAAATCAATTAGAAGATAAGGACTTGCGCCTCACACGTTACATGTACATGACATCTTTGATAATCGTCCTGTAACAATGCTCTTTTAAATACTTACTTTTGTCCATGATCTGCGAATGTCAATACGTTTAATATCATGAAATATATCAGTTAAATATCAAGATATTACATTTTGAATATAAGGATATATATATTTCGTAATAAAGTTATGACATTGTATGGTGTTGTAATGAGATGATTTTACATCAGAAAATCCGAATATGACATTAAATTTATTGATGTCACAGTTTATCGTCAGGATAGGATCTTTTTATGTCATGATAATAGGAGGACAAGACAAATTAACGTCATGATATGGTTTTGTAATGTCCAAATATTGCTCTTTATCATAGTAAAATGACGTCATGATGTCTGGATACAGCTTTATAAATGCAGGATATGGTGGTTAAGCATCACGGTATGGTATTAAAGTGACAGGATCTTTTAGTGCATAGTCACGATATTATTATAATATCATGATATAGCATATTAACATCACAATATGGAGAGGAGATGAAAGTAAGAGAGGGCAAGGCCACATGCTGTTCAAAGAGCATGTGTCTTAACGCTATCTTACTTTCCATTTTATTAAATCTTCCAAAGTGCTTTTGTTGTTGGCAGTTTTGGAGTACCGGTATTTGAGCAATGTAGAGGCCTTTACTTACTGAATTATATTGCGATATATATTTTGAACTGACATGTTCCATCCTGATATCGGAATGTTCTATGTCGATTCTGTATTACCATATGGTAACGTGCGTCTCTCAATATAATGTTATTGAAATGTTATACCTTGACATGACAATATAATATCCTGACATTAAAATGCCATATCCAGACTTTAAAGTGACATATCCTGACATTCTATGGTCACATTAAAATATTGAATATGTCATATTCAGTCATTATAATGTCACATTAGAATGCCGCCAAGCCCGCCATATCTTGATTTGATAATGTCATATCCTATCATAAAAAATGGAATATCTTGACATTCAAATCTTTTTGTGTGATATAAAAGGACAAAATTTGGACATTATAATAAATACCATCTCATGACGTTAAAGTGTCATATTCTGATAAATTACAATCCAATATCCTGGCATAAATATGCCAGATCCTGACTTTGAACTGTTTTTATGTCTATTATACAATATTCGATATTAAATAGCATGTTTGTCATTATAATGACACATCATCACATTACCATGATTATAATGCTATATTGTAACCTCAATGTGTCATTTCATCAATGTATAAAGTCATATCATAATATTCAAGTACCATATCCTAATATTCAAATGTCATATCCTGACATTAAAATGTCATAGTGATGTTAAAATGATATATCACGAAATTGTAATGCATTTCGTGATAATATGATGCCATATCTTTTCATTTTAATACAGCAACGTAATGTTTAGCCACTATATACTGCCTTTATAAAGCTGTATTGAGCCATCATAACGTGATTTTGCTATATTAAACACCAATATTTGGACATTATATTACATATCATGTTATTAAAGTGTCATATCCTGATATCTTATTCATATATCCTGACATATCCTGAGGTTAAACTGTCACATCCTCTAATTTGATGTCATATTCTGACATTTAAATGTCATATATTTATTACGTAATACACTAATATTCAAATAAAATATCTGAATATTCTAATCTATAATCCAAGGTATTTTTTACCATTTTCAGGAAATTGACCAAACTACGTAGGCCTATAAATGGCCAAACCAAATGCCAGTAAAATGATGTGATTTAAAACATTTTCTTATTTAGTAGTACGTGTAAATAACCAACAGTCTCGTAGGACATGTGTTCAAGCTGGTGTAATATTGTACTTAGCTCTGTTATTATGTACATTCGCACAAAATTAGCTAATATTCATATCCTAAAATAATCACAACTTATACTTAACCAAAATCGAAAAACATTTTATATAGGCTTACTATATAAAATACCTACATTGGAATTAGTCGCTGGGTTTGAAACTGGAATTTGCTACGCTATCTCAAGCCTCAAATGAATAAAAAATACCCTTATATTTAAAAATGAGACATGTTAAAATTTTTAATCAATGATTTCTGACACATGATATTTTGTAAATTTGATAAATCTATATCTATATTCCCATATGAAAAAGCAGTTGGACATCGCTTAATCGTGGCACCTGTGCTAAAAGAGCTTACCAATATGGCAGCCATGTTGGATTTTGTGTTGATAAGCACATTCTATTAAAAAAATTGGTGATGGAAATATATTCTAGATCCCATAGCTCTGAAAAAAAGTTTCAACAACAAGATGATTATGGCATGTAAGTGATTTTCTGAGGGGGGGGGGGGACGCTTGACATTATGGTCGCCATCTTGGATTTGTGGAGATAAGAAAAGAAATGATATCATTTCTGATCCTGTTGATGACCTTTTTGTGCCTTAAGACATGTGTGGAGGCACCACAATATTTTTTTAACTGCAAAAGCGAGGAATTGGGGTATACTCCTGTTTATTTGGAAAAATGACGTTATGTGGTGTTGCATAACATTAAAGTGTATGGGATTTATGTTGATAAATTCAATATAATAAAATATTGGTGATCTAAATAAGTGCTAGATTCCATGGGTTTAGAAAAAAAATACATTTCAGGCTCAGCAACGAGATAGTTACTTCATATTTTCGTTTTTCTAAGAGATCGCTCAACATACTCAGTATATCAATATGGCGGCCATCTTGGATTTTTTGTATTGAGAAAAGTAGTGATATCATTTCTGATCATCTGGATGAACTCTTTGTGACCTCAAACATAAGTAGAGGCACCTAAATATTTTTTCTAACTGCAAAAGTGAGGAATTTTGGTATACCCCTGTTTTTTTCGAAAATGGCGTTACATGGTGGCGGCCATCTTGAATTAAAAAAAATGCACAAGGGGGATTTTTGGGGCCTCTTCGGAATTTGTCTGGGGAGATGTCCATGTATCATTCCTGAAAAAATCAGCTTTCTGCAATTTTATTCCAGGTTCAACCCTGATGCTCTTGCACTATCAACCATTAACCCGAGAAGCTGGTGATTTATGCATTTGTCCCCCGTGGGCGTTGTTCTGCGACGACAACTCGGCCCGCTACATTTAGCTAAGTGTAACAGGCCTACATTACACGTCTCGTGTTTAGTGGAGCGTCGCAGCTGAAGATCGACGCAGACAACGAACCCATCTTGAGACCACTGACATTGAAGACAGTTCTCCGGCTGAGCTGTTCTGCCGTTGCATCAGAACAGTTGTATCATCTGACGTCGGCCGGCGTGGATACACCGTTTGCGACGCTGTCCCAATATTATACCAATCAAATCAAATCAATTTTTATCACTACATTATATCCGTACAGGATTCAGGGTAGGCCTATATACCAACATTTATATCGTGTTTGCTGCAGAAATCCTCCCAAATACACTGTTCACGCCAGAGAAAGCTGCACATTCATCACAGAGCAAGAAGTTTTCGTCTAATTACAGCTAGAACTTCTGTCAGCTTCAGACAAACAGATCATAGACATGTTACGCACTTAGGTACTTTCAAATACTACGGTAAGTGTAATTATCAGGGTAAGTAGGCCTTGATGATACTGACCGTATAATGCTACCGAAGATCGTGACTTCTCAGATTTAAGATATTTTCGGAATATTTAGACAAATTATACTTATAACTTGTCGATTATGTACACGTTTTATGATTCTGAAATACTACGAATTTAGTCTGTGACTTAGCAATTTGTGGGAAATGTTATTTGGAAATACTATAATAACTAACCCAAACGTCTAAAATTTGTCATATTAATCACCCAATTCTTTACCATGTGTTTAGCTTACAGAATGAAACTTCCTCGGTGGTAATGTGATCTAAGTCAGTGGGTTTATGTAGAGTTGGACCGGGAAAATAGCAGCGAAAATTGATCTAAACACCCCTATATAGATTAGCTTTAGTATAGAGCAGCAAATATAGAAATAAATTGTGCCTTTTGTAATAAAATCATGAAATTTGTTACACATAATTATGTAGTATGGTAGTATGAAACTTTTCAGCTACAGGGCCATTGCAAATTTGTCCCAGGACACAAATGGCGGCCATTTTAAAAAAATGGCCACCACCGTTGATAATTTTTCTTCTTATACAGCACTGTTTCTGTGTTTTGTGAGTGAAAAAATAGGTTTATTTGTTTTTTTTTGCGCATAGATAATGAACTAAATATGTATAATAAATGTGATCCATGCAAATTTATTACAAAACAAACAATTATATCGGATTATTTCCTGAAATATGCCCGCGTACAGTTACTTGTTACACAAAAAACATATCGTTTCGATCAATTGTGGATGCAAAGCTTTACATGTTATGTGGGTGGATAATTATTATTAATGTTTTCAAAAACAGTGCTTAATCACATGTCATAATAGAGATATTACTCATTTATTTGTATATAAACATATTTGTCTGAGGTGATAATCCGTCATTTTCTTTAACATTGAATGGCATAATCCTGTCATAGAAAGTCAGGTTTTGGTGACACTGTTATTGCAATTGTGTTAAATGTATCATACATAAATATTTATTTAGTATCACAATTTCCTGCAGAGAAACACAGTGCAGTACACTTGTGTGCAGCTTTGAGACATTTACATTGCTCGCAACATCCTTTCTGCACCCACATCGGAGGAGTTCTCTACAAGCCTCAGTTGCTTCGGGTTAATATATCCACAAAAACATCCCACTTTTCAGTGTCATTCTTGGTCCCCCTCCCCCAAACAGATGGAGAGGGCATTTCTGGTGCTGCAATGCAAGATTGTGACCAGCAGTACCCAGCCTGATATGCTGGATCAGAGCAGCCTGAGTAAGAGGTATCAGGTCAAGGGTTCTTCCTTTGTGAGCAAATAACTTTTTCCGTGCCTGATTCAGAGCTGTATGGGTAGTTGTACGGTCATATAGCAATACAATAAATTTTTAAATTAGGTCAAAATATGGTTCAATTTTTTGAGGTGTTAACCCGGGAGAGCAAAATGCTTCTGTCACAGCATCAAGGTGTTTCCTTGTAGCCCAAGCAGTTTTCTTGCCCTTACCGTGGAAGAAATATACTATATCACAGCCACTAAGTGCACGAAAGAATGGTAGGGCTCTGCATTTGCTTGGCCCTAATGCTGTTGCTATCTCATGAGCTTCCAGAAACTTAACATGTTTACCAACACCATATGCAATCCACAACTGGATATGCCTCAGACATTGAGATGCGACTACCACGTCTGTATCAACTGTGCGTATTTTGATTTTGACGCAGCCCCCCTTAACGATGTCTTCCAGATTAAGGAAAATGCGCGTGTCCGCCTCTTCTTGTGTGCATTGGGCTAATTTGGATGTGTCACAAGGCAGATTACAGAGCACATTATCATGGCATGTGCTCAGGATCATTTTGTCACATTTTGGGCAAGAAAAGCGAACAACTGCTCTCTGTTTTCTTTGAGACGGAGAAATTCATACCAGTTTCCCGAGACTCTTGTGGCTGGCTCCACACGACGATGAACTCCTTTGCCTCGTTTTAGTCTAGTTTCTGTTTTCAAACTTTCAGGAAGATATCTATCCCAAATAATATCTACTCTGTTAGCATGTTTATAATAACTTTCTGAAAGATATATATCCCAAATAATATCTACGCTGTTAGCATGTTTATAATAATAAGAAATTTTTGGTTAGCAAAATGAAGCAATGATTTCGTTACAGGACCAGGTTTAAGCATACTAACAGCTGCAGCGCTGTCAATTATTACAGCTTGAACATCAGGAGTGTTGCCAGATGGGCAGCTGCAAGATCTTCCAAGCAGACTTAGCACCTGTTCTCATAGAACCAATCTTGGACAGAGCTGGGGGATATGATTGATTTTCATGTTGAAAAAAGTCATCCAGATGACCATTTCGCATTTGTGATGCCAAATACAATGTAGAGAAAAGGGAACAGTGACTTGTTAGGGACGAAACCTGCTGTTGTGATAATTTGAATTTTACTCTGCGTGTGGTGGTTGTTGTTCCTCTTTATTGGGTCACTTATTGGCCTCACTTGATCAATAAGCCTTTCGCGCACATATGCATCATACTGCTTCTGTCCAATATTCTCAATGTTGTGAATACCATCAGCAATAGTTTTGTCTGTTACATCTCTGGTGTCGAGCACCAGTAGATCACTGCTGTTCTCACAGAAAGAATTACCCATGTCGTCTATTTTCGATATTTAATATTTTATATCCCCTGTGTGTGTTTGTTTTGTCCATGGTTTCATACGTCAGTGTCTTTCTGGTATCACCAGATGCTGTAAATTCCTTAATAACGTTGGACCTCAAACCATCCACCTTTGTAGTGCGGCAGGATTTTCTGTTAAGCCCACAGCATCACCATCACCCTTTACTGCATCATTGTACTGTTCGTGGGCTTGGTCAAATTTATTGCCGAAAATGCTCTACCAGTTTTCAATACTGTAAATTCCCCCTTTAGAAAATGTAATGCTACTATGTCCCATATGTTTACAGCTATCCATCTCGGATAATGTGTGTGATCGAGGGAAAAGAACCACGGTACAATATTTCACAAGGCATCTACATAAAGATGAAAATCTGATATCCCGATTGCACGTACATAGATCAACATATCAATTTCTAGTTGTAGTATTATGGATCAGAAGTGAAAATTTGGGCACGTCTTGGCTGTACTATAACACCAGTCACTTGTATATGCCACATAAGCATGCATTATTAACAAGACCATACAGAGAGCACAAGCTGTGATCTGGTGGGCATTTCTCGTGCGAGTACGTGTGACGCTTTCAAGAGGGAGCCTGCTGCTCCAGTAGAAGCAATTTCAGTTTGTACCAGTGCTGCTGTCCATCCACGTCCTTCTAGAAGATAACTTAAGGATGGTCATCTCAATGTGAAGACTGCTAAAGATAACTACAAAATGATTTCAGTAAATGGTATCAGGCCCTATCTGCTTTGTTAAAGTGTATGAAGGTTGGTATACGGTTATGATTGATACTTGTCCAGTTGATTATTTCCACAGTTTTTCTGACTACATTCATGGTGTGGCGAATCATGGCAACTGACTTTGATTGGTCGTGGAAGAGTGGAAAGAAAATATATATAGATATATATATGAGAGAATGACAAACCAATGCAATTTTCAATTATTAGCAACAGCATTGTTGATGACCTTTGGCAGTGCACCCCAAACAGTTGACAGTCTGAAATATAAGACAGGCCAACATTTAGGCCTACATACATATGATGATGTTTGCAATGGTTCCATCAAGAAACCTTAAAAGGTACATGTAAAGTTTAAATGATACATTTGTTTCCTGATAAAATGATCAAAAACATATTTCACAAACAGCCGTCAGGTATTTTTGGATGGACAAACAAACGGGCAAATAAACAACGTTTTGTCAATACCCCATCTTTACTTGTATCCAATAGGTGGGGGGGGGGGGGAATTCAGGTGATATATATGACTAGATGTTGACTCTGTTGATCTCAATAGACCCACCTACTACTTTCATGGCCCTTTTTTTCTTGGTGTTCGAAATATATCACAATTCCACGAAACTACATGGTGAGTACATGCTCTTCAAAACGAAAATTCATTATTATACAGAAAAGCCAATGAAAGTTACCAGTGATTCAGATCATTCACCATCTTTTGCACAGTGAGGATGCAATATATAATATATTTTTTTCCATTTATATACCGATGCAAGAAAAATAATTGCCGCCTATCTATGTTCAATGGCAGCCATTTTGAAAAATGGCCGCCATTTCTGACCGGGAGTGACTTTGAAATGACCCTGTAGCTAAAAATGCTGAGTGATATATACTCTAACACTGTACCAAATTTCTTGCTTTTATCATTAATAGCACAATTCCTATGAAAATAAACCTGTATATGCTGCACTAGTATGACATGTCAATATTTACCAAACAATGATGAGATACCAGGTAGTTGTTATATTCACTAAGATAGTTTGTGCTTTCAAAAATAAATTATCACTCCACATTTTAAAAGTATATTTCTAATACAAAATAAAATACACAAATGCAAAAGTGGGTTTTGAGACACCAATAACAATAACCATGATAACGGTGCGAATGTCGTTTTCACACGGTTGGCTGTGTTCGAAATCATCGTAAATATCTCAGTCAGCTCTTTCCGCTTCATACACCATGCATATTTATCTATCATGTTTGTAAAACAGTGTTAATGTTTTATGAACATTTCGGAAAAGACATTCCCATATACAAAACTTAAAAAAATGAAGAATTTAAAGACATTTTAAACAATAGTAGGGGCGTATATAACGTTGTCTTAGGAAATTGTTTAAACAACGTTCTTAAGCAATTATAGATAGTTCTTTCCATATCTTTGGAATGGAAAGGGTTTTTAGAAAGGTCAATTTTGTACCCCGGCGTCGGCTACAAGTTACTTGAGCAGTTGTTGTTTTGCTGTTGGTCCAGCGTCTGCAGCGCTGGCCCAGCAGAGTAATAACGGCATATGTTCAAGGTATCTGGTATTCGCTGGACTGCCACACCTCGTTCATCCTCGGTTGTCTCGGGTTGATGTCCCCGGTGCCGGTGCCGCTGGTAATGCTGGCCGGTTCTGTACCGGCGCTGGGCTGACCGGGTGGGGGTATTTGAGATATTTAAAGGTGATCTATCAGCCCTTATATAGTATGAATAAATTTGCGACAAATAAATCAATGTTGCCACACGATGGGGCACACGTGTTTCCTTATATGGAGTGATTGGCTATCATGTGACCCTCTGAGAGGGTCACATGATAGCCAATCGACCCCATATAAGAACATAATTATTCCTACCATATAAGGGGTGATAGATCACGTTTAAGCTGCTGGTGGCTCTCATTTTTCATCGCCTATTTTCATAAATGCTTCCCACCTCCCTCCTAGAATAAAGTGTTTTATGATGAATAAAGTTTTGGTGGGACAATGTAACCTAATATCTTAATATCATGTTATATGTTTTAGCATAAATGCTTTTATATAATGATGTCGCGCTGCGCGCGCAATGACTGAAGCATAGTTAATAAAAGCTTCCTTTTCCCCCCATTATAACTGTGTTGGTTATATTTTTAAAACATTTTTAAAATGTTTCATTAACGCTTCTGTAAACATGTTCAAGTAGAATGTCTAAGTAGAATATTTAAAATAAAATATTATAGATATTTGTTATAACCTTCTCGAAATGTTTAGATACTATGAGTGGGTGTCTGATTGTGGTTTGTTGTCATAATTATTATTATACGTTATATTGAATACAGTATATCGAGTATTGTTTATTTATAGGGATTATTTTCACATGATTCAGTGTCGTTCACCAAGCTAAAATATCGCATGCCTCGAGTTCTGAATGTGTGGAAGGAAAGTAAGACTTTCGACCTGGTATTATCTACGATCAGTATTGTCTACTACCAATGATGAACAGCACTGGAAGTAGAATATGGTCACGGAGAACGTCATACCTTGCCATTTTCACATATTCCTGGTGTACATTAAGCATATACGGAGTAGGTTTACAAGGTAAAGCTTTCTGTTCTGATTCTGTTCTGTTGTGATATGTGATCCGATCTGGCAAAATGAGTCGTAAGAGGCTGTTTGACAAACGATGCTGTGGCCCTTGAAAGGCAAAATGTCCTAGATTTTAACTATTTTGAATTTTCACAATAATTTTTAATTTGATATGATTACTTTCGGATTCTAATAATTTCGGTGTGACACAGAAATAGATGTACATGTACAAGCATATCTTGAATAAATATTATATCTATTATTTTATACTCCAATAAGCGACACATGTATCGGTTTTTTTAATTTTACATGTTACCATGGAAAATAGGCACACTTATGTACTGTAAATTTCTGATGAATAAACCTCTGGTACTATTAACGGTTCCAAACCTCTACGTTGAGTATTGAAAAATGGGAATCGAAAGTAATATTCATTTTCTCAAAATCATACAATTTTAGATTTCACGTTTACCTGACTTTGCAAAGTTATATTTTCGGAGCCAACCACGCTAGAGAGTAGTATGATATACCGTTTTAAATGTAGGGCTAATTTTGTGTGGATTCAAGAACAGTCACTCTTAAGCTTTGTTAATATCGCCAATATTTAAATCAGCGACTTACAACTCATTGTGTCAGGTCGGGTCACATATAACGCGAGTTTGCGGAGTGTTATAATAAATTTAATTTAAATTTTCACCAACTTGAAGTAGTGTCTCGCTACCATGACCCACAACTTTAAGTGAAAATCACTCAGATTCCCTTAATTTGAGACCAAGCATTTGAAAATCGTGATGTTTAGACACTCACTCATTCCATATCATCCAATATTAGCATTATTATCACTATCTAGATTTTAATCCCTAAATTGTTGAAATACTTTTGTATAAACCAAATTTAAAATCATAATAAATGTCTTAGTTATCTCTTCCCGATTCATTTGCATACCTGTGTTATGGGTCTACGGCCATTATAAATATGTTTACTCTCACAGTGCGGGGATCGACTTTAGACGTCAGAATCTGACATCTGTAAACGTCAGATTCTGACGTCTAAAGTCGATCCCCGTACTAATGTGCACAACATAATAATACAGATTTGACTGACAGGGCTCAATACAATTCACATGGCTTCTATACCAGGTGCCGCACCAGTAGGGCCTACTATTACTAAACACGGGGTTATTATTGAATGCTAGGTCAAAAATAAACACGTCAATAATAACCCAGCATTTATTAACAGCAGCCTACATGTGGGGCACTATGTCCTGCTGATAGTCATATACGCCTTAATCGTGTGTGTGAATGTGCAACAATTTCTTAGGCTTTTATATTGATAATAATAAGTTATAAATTCAATTTTTAAGTGCCGAATTTGTCGTTGACCCATCCATAATAGGGTGTTCAGCATAACATAACATATCTACATGTTCTTGCAGTATATTAGATGATCATTTGGTTGCTGCTCATCTTATACGGAATCATGTAAATATAGTGATTAATGGGGACAAATGCAGCTACGTTTTGTTTTAGGTGTTGATGTGATTGGTGATATTGGTCATGTATTTGTCATGTGACAAGCAGACAATATTGACTAGGAAATAAAACACTTATTCAGTGGCCAATGTGACTTTTGTAGTGGCTGAGATAAGTTTTAAAGTGGCTGTGATCACTTCTACAGTGGCCAAAATCACATTATTAGTGGCTGAGATCACTTTACAATTCAGTTCTTCTTCAGTGGTCAGGGTCACTTGTGTAGTTGCTGAGATATTGTCCTAGATAACTATGTGGTGACTTACATAACTGTATCGGAGACTGACACCAGTTTGTTAGTGGCCAAGATCACCTTTGTAGTGGCTGAGATAACTTTTAAATTGAATGTGATCAGCCAATATAACTTTTGTAGTGGTTCAGATAACTTTAAAAGTGGATGTGATAACTTATTTAGTGGCCAAGATGACTTTTGTAGC
The DNA here is from genome assembly GCA_964017125.1 of Flabesymbios commensalis. Taxonomy (NCBI): domain Eukaryota; kingdom Metazoa; phylum Annelida; class Polychaeta; order Terebellida; family Flabelligeridae; genus Flabesymbios; species Flabesymbios commensalis. Next base: position 40,816,235 of record OZ024910.1, on the reverse strand, counting down.
AGCTGAGATAACTTTTCAAGTCGCTGTGATCACTTCTTCATTGGCCAAGATCGCTTCTGTAGTGGCTGAGATAACATTTAAAGTTGCTGTTCTCACTTCTGCAGTGGCTAAGATCACTTTTGTAGTTGCTGAGATAGCTTGTAAAGTGGTTGCAAACACTTCTTCGGAGGTCAAGATCACTTTTGTAGTTGTTAAGATAATTCGGCTGTGATTACTTCTTCGGTGTCCAATATCATTCTGTAGTGGCTTAGGTAACTTTATCAGTGGCTGACACAAGTTTGAAAGTGGCCACGATCACCTTTGTAATGGCCGAGATAATTTTTAAAGTGGTTTTGATCACTTCTTCAGTGGCCAAGATCACTTTTGTAGAGACAGTGATAACTTTTAAAGTCGCTGTGATCACTTCGTCATTGGCTAAGATCACTTTGATGTAGTTGCTTAGATAAATTTATCAGTGGCTGACACCAGTTTGTTAGTGGCCAAGATCACCTTTGTAGTGGTAGAGATAACTTTTAAAGTGGTTGTAATCTTTCTTCATCGGTGAAGATCACTTTTGTAGTAATTAAGATAATTTTTAAAGTTGCTGTAATCTCTTCTTCGGTGGTCTACTTTGTAGTGGTCTACTTTGTAGTGGCCTGGATAACTTTTTTTCAGTGGCTACCACCAGTTTGTTAGTGACCAAGATCACCTTTGTAGTGGCTGAGATAATTTTTATAGTGGATGTGATCACTTCTTTATTGGCCAAGATAATTTTTGTAGTGGCTGAGGTCACGTCCTCAGTGGTCAAGATCATTTTCGTAGTGGCTTGGATAATTTTCAAAGTGGCTGTGATCACTTCTGCAGTGGCCAAGATCACTTTTGTAGTGGCTCAGATAACTTTTAAAGTGACGGTGATCAGTTCTTCATTGGTCAAGATCACTTTTGAAAGATGGCATTAGAGAATGTAAAACTAATAGCAAACATTTATACCATTAAAATTAACACGAGCGAGAAGTCCTGTGGGTATTCACTAAAAAACGTTCGAAATTGTTCAAATAGAGGAATACAATTGTCCCGAGCCAGGAGAAAATTAATCAAATTTTACATCAAACAAAAAAGTGTGTAATATGTTAAAATAGCTCATTATTTGTTATTCTAAATTTGTTTATTAATTCAACAATTGCCCCAGAACATGTTTGAATCAAAACTAAACACTTATTACATACAAAAATCAGCTGAGAGAAAAGTATGCTGACTATTTACTGAAAGAGTATGACAAATAGGTAAAATTCATACCAATGTGAAGCTCTCTGTGCATTTGTCAATGATCAAACTCAAAAGATTTATAAAGCTTGTATCAGTAGCCTTCTATTGATATTACATATATTGATATAGCTAAAAAATTGACTACTATGTGGGCAATAATGTGAGATATTGTCAATTTTCCAGAGCCATAAGAAAAGCGAGCAAATTGTACGTCTAACCAAAAAAAACATGTAATATTTTCACATAACTCATTATTGGTATTCCAAAGGAGTTTATTTTAAGTAAACACTAGTTATAGAACATGTTAGAATCCAAACTAAGCATTTGTACCATAAAAAAAATTAGCTGAGAGAAAAGTATTTAGACTATTTACTAAAAAAGTATGAAAAATAGGTAAAATTAGAGGTGAAATACCAACCCAAAGTTCTCGGGTGCATTTGTCAATGATTAGACACAAAATATTTTACATCCATATGAAGGCCTGTGCCAGTAGCTTTTTATTGACATCAAATGTATTGATATAGCTCAAAATTTGACTAGTCATTCGGCAAAAATGAGAGATACAGTCAAATTTTCCGAGCCTGAAAAAAGCGTGCACATTTTACGTCTGACCAAAAGCGCATGTAATATGTTCAGTTCTAGAACATGTTTGAATCAAAACTAAACATCATTTATATCATACAAAAAGCAGCTGAGAGAAAAGTATTTTGACTTTCTGAAAAAGTATGAAAAATAGGTAAAATTAAAAGTTAAAATACCAACTTGAAGTTCTCTTGTGCATTTATCAATATTTTACATCCATGTGAAAGCCTGTAGCAGTAGCTTTTTATTGATATTAAATATATTAATAGTTCAATATTTGACTACTCAGTGGGCTAAAATGTGCAATGCGTTCGATTTCTCAAAATCGGACCAAAATCGCACATAGACAGGTCATTTACAATTTTTAGCTATATTTCAGTAAAGCAGCGACAGTTACCTGAACGAATCCAAAAAGGCTAAAAAACCTTTAGAAGTAATTTCGTTGAAACTTCGTATGATTTTGGCCTTGAATGACTGGACTACCATGGATTTCAAACTGTGCACGAAGAACACCCCACCATTGACCGACCTAGTTTTCAGCCGCCAGTTGACAAATAATTATGAGCCAATCAGAGAACGATTAGCAGGACAGCGTTTTTTAAACCGGCATTTATCACAAGAGTACTACGATAATCTGAAAAGGAGAGTAGGGGAAATGTGAGGTCAGCCCATCTGCACAATTTAGCAAGCAGAATAATTGTGCCTACGGGTGGTTTCTTAGACATTTGGTTGCAATGAATTCCTGAGATCTTCAGCTAACGATAGAGTACACAATCCACATTGTGTGATAAACATCAGGACGCGATATCAGTAGTGACTGCATTTTCGCGTATTTTTGACAATGTGATTGCAATATCTTATACCTTTCCGGATGTGTCTATGTTTAAGCTGTGAACTTGATAGTGATATTTTAAATGATTGATTTCACAGAAGTGATATACATTCTCTATATATGCCCCAATAAGTCTAAAAGAAATCCATGTAAATTAACTAGCGGCTTCCAGTATAAAATTGATCGCCATAACAGCTAGTTAATGTGTGAGAAAATATGTTTTTGTGTAGGTTTTTCAGTAGAATAGTTTATAACGATGTTTAACATTATCATACTGATGCCGTGATATATATTTTTGTTGGGTAACCTAGACAGCTCGATCACTACAAATGCCATTCACTTGTATGATGCAGCACCGTCTTCACTATTTTGTAATGCCCATGGCCTGATGACAAAACCTGAAGAACCTAATTTAATTGGCTAATAGAGTCAGAAAAAAACATTGGCAAAAATCTAACGCGCTATATAGTTTTCAAACATCTTTATATTGGTTCCATTATTAGGCCACGCCAAATTGATTTTATGTTTGATGGATTCGCCTCATCACAATTTTTGGTTTTCATTTTTTTTGTAAAAAAAATCCCGCCCGTACAAAAGCTGAGCTATGCAGTCGCCTCCAGCAGCGTGCCCAGGATTTTGACGAGAAAAAATAATGAAAAACGTTTCTCTCGTATTAAGCCCAAAATATCACAAAACATCGCTTAATATCATATTTATCAGGTAAACCCCTGAAATAAATTCATAGAACATAGAATCAATTTGGCTTGGTCTAAAAACCGAAAGGCAGAGAAGGGCTTTCAACATGCAAGATGGCAATGCTCCTCAATGGAACCTGGTGTCACTTACACAATGTATTTATTTCTGAATATGACTGATCTAAATGCTCGAAATGGTCATGTGGAAGTTGTGTCTCGCTGACGCGATCCACAACTTCCAATGAGTGATAATTATTCAGATTTGACTAAATGCAGGTCAACGATTTTGAAATTGTGTCGATTGATGTCACAGTTTATTCTTAACATGTTCGAAAGCTGGCATTGAATGTATTGTATATGTATAATAATACGTATAATATATAATATGTATAATAATAATAATAATAATAATAATAATAATAATAATAATAATAATAATAATAATAATAATAATAATAATAATAATAATAATAATAATAATAATAATAATAATAATAATAATAATAATAATAATAATAATAATAATAATAATAATAATAATAAACGAATTCAATCGGGATCGGCGGTTATAAGGGTTAATAAAAAGTCATGCAATTGTTTACTCTGATTTTCAATTAAATCTACCTTTGTGTTGCCACAGAATGGTATATATAAGCCGTTTGAGAATTGAAATGATTCATAGACGTTCGGAACGGCATGACATAATTGTAGGCCCTATCTTAAAAATGGTGAAGTTATACACGACCGCGATATAGACTATATAGCTCGGTTATCGGCGACATCAAAATAGGGTCCTTGCAGAAAAAGAGACCACTTCCAGAATGAACACCATCATTTTTCATGACCTACTACCCAGCAGACACAATTAAGACACTGACCCAATGCTGGCCAAATGTTGACCCACCGTCTACGACGCTGGGCCAACATTAGGCCAGCATTGGGTCAGTGTCTTGTGTCTGCTGGGTATGGTTGTACACATAATCTAGATAGATACTAAATTGCGTCTACGCTATTTGCACAGTCACGTTCACCAGAGAAAGGGTCAAATTATAGGCCTCAAAATTATCAGCTGCGAGTAAGTATTACCCACTTGATATTGTGGGTCGCGGCAGCGAGACACAACATCAACATTTTTACATGATATAAGTTAGGGATTTGAGAATCAATGCAGGGGATATATGTTATAACCGTAACGTCTTTATTGAATGTTGACAGACAAGAAAATGGAGCACAATACGGAACAGGGAGGCCTGAATGCCGTCAACAAACTCCTACGGCAAAGATGCCTAGACATGAATCTGAACAGGACATCTTCTCATGTTGCAACCCGAGTCCTAGGAAACTTTTTCTTCAATGATAAGATATTGGCTATGGTATGTGACCATCAATACAGCAGCTCCAGAGGGTGGGCGTACGCCATAACTAACGGTTGGACACTGGATCCACACCGGCTCAAATTTGGCAGATTAGACGCGGACGCTAAAACTATTTACAAAATAAAATCAGAACACATGGCACGAAGGCTGAAATATTTTTTAACAGTTTTGATAGCTCGACACCCTCTAGAAAGGCTGGTGTTTCTTTTTGAAGTACATAATTTCACTAGGTTCATCATGAATGACGATGGATATGACTATGCTGAGGTCTTCAAGAGCTACGTTGATGTAATAACACGGACATGTAATACCAGTGGTCAATTTTACTTACTTAGTTTTCGGCATTTCATACAATTCGTAGTTAACTCCCCGTCACATTTCTATCCATGGCACACTTTGTATGAGGCATGCTCGCCTTGCTCAATCCGGTATGATGTACTGATACGTAACGAGTGGCCAGTGAACAAGAAAAAACTGATCATCGATAAATTCAATGTCACAAATGAAGCCATCATCAAAAGGGTGTATACAAACACCACAGTCTCAAACTGGCTGGATTATTATAGAGATATTGATGTGATTGAAAAAAGGAAATTACACGAAATGTACAAATATGACTTTCATTTACTGGGATATAAATGGCCATTTTAGTCAAGATTAATTTTATGTTATATAATTGTAGTAGGCCTATGTATGTAATAATGTAATAATATGTCCTTATTAAATCTAGAAATATTCAAACTAAATCCTAGAACACTGAAATGTTTTTAATTCAAGTCATTTACAGGTAATTTACATGTAGGCCTACTTAAAGTTGTATTTCAGCGGTGTGGAGCAGATATCCAAAGTGTCATTGATCCCAGCTTTACACCAATGTTGTTTTTGTGTTAACAAAAAATTGTATGTTAACAAAAATTACAAAAATAAAAATTACAGAAAAAACAAATACTGAAAATAAAAATTATAAAAATAAAATTGTAAAAATAAAATTTACAGAGCTAAAAATAAAAATTAAAAATTACAAAAATAATCAAATTAAAATAACCAAAATGAAAATTGGATTTTTTTTACAGAAACAAAATTACAAAAAGAATTTTGAAAATAAAATTGTAAAAATAATATTTACAAGATTTAATATAAGAATAATTACATGCAATATGATGTATATGTACATGTTAACGTAAATTACACATGGTTATACATTACATACCACTAATTTACACTATCTGTACGTATATATGGTGGGATGGAGAGCCCCTCGCGCCGAAAGTACCTGTAAGTGACCGTTGGAGTCTCTAGTGTAGGCGGACGAGGGAAACTGCCCAATCTTCACCATTTCAACACAAACTTCCTTCCCCGTCGAGTCGACGGTTCCAAATAAATCATAAAGCTCTTTCTCCACTTGTCATGTTTATTCTTTAGACATCTGGCAACAACAAAGCACAACCCCCGTGCACGGCACGTCCTGTTTGACTCAGAGAGAGCGACCTACAGCACGTCCGTAGTCGCCGAGTGTAACGTCTGAAGTGCGGGAAAAGTACCAATACCGCATGGGCTGCAATTGTGTGCGCCCGGCACCAAGGTACGGAAACGAGGCGGTCGTCCACAGCTTCTCGCGTCCGAGAAGCCGGGGATAACTGCCACCTGAACTTAACGAAGTCAGGATCCTACATATATACCAATGTATTTTCTCATTAGTTTTGCAACCCCTGATAGTCCAGGCGATCTATAATAAAATATGGCCCAACCCAAATCAAATTGCAAAAGTAATAAACGATATACCAAATGAAAGCACTCTTCTATAACATATAAAAAATCTAAGAAAATATATTGAGTGGAACAACCTTTTCCGGAGGGGGAACACATTGGCCTTACGCTCTGCCGGATATCAAGCGTTATCTGTGATATTTCCACTCTAAACATTATTATATCAAGAAAAATATCCTGTAGTATTAGGATCTACACGAAAAGGCGAGGTAGACTAAATATGATCAGATAAAATAAGAAAAATATATTCTTTTCCAGTACATGATTCATAAATTGAGCTGCAATGTAGTGACTATTGAAAAGATATGTGTGATTTACTAGGGAACTAGTCACGAGACACTTAAATGAAATGAAATGAATGGGTTTTTAGGCCACCTGTGCACATGTAGGCTAAACTTGGCTAGGAGAACCTCCCGAAGATGGTCAGATGACCTGTCCTCCTGTCAAATTTTAATCTATGTATTCTAAATTTCCAACCCTTTAACTTTGTAACAATCAATCAAATAATATTATATAATATTTTAAACACACTTCACACAATGTAATGTGATGTATTTGCACAGCTTGAAATAATTATACAATACTCTTAGCATACATTCGACCATTATATACCATGTGCTTGTATATATCAATGTATGCATCACTAAGATTTGCGTTTTTTGCCGTCCCCTTCGTTCGCCGCCGTCGCCGCACGCCGCCACCTTTGGCTACTTCGCCAACATGGTTCAACAGATTGAATTAATAATGTATGCAAACATTCAACTGCGCCGGTAATTTTTTTACACAAGACTAAGGGCGAAGGTCAAAGTCAAAGATTCCCAAAAAATCGATAACTTGAAAATTATTTATTGGATCTCTCTATTTTTTATGCGTGAAGTTCGCATGAGTATGGAGACGACCTGATCGCCATTTGGCGACTAAAATTATTTTTACTTTTTTATTTTTTACTTTAGAATTTTCTTGAAACCTGCAATATATAGGTTTTCGGGTCTGCGAGTCTATTGTTATTTGTCCGTTTTCATGTTTGACCGAAAATGAAGCCATGGCGGACATCTTGTTTTTTTTTAATTTAAAAATTCCTTGTTAACGAATTAACCTGAAAAAATAATTATTGGATGATTATACACCACATACATGTATCAATCGCTGCATACACCACTTAGATTTGCAATTCCTAGTAGAAACACTTTCTCACATGTAATACAAGTAATGTAATGTATATTCAGATCTTAAAGTAGTTATGCAATACTTTTAGCATACATTAAACTATTATACCCTATTATACATTATTTTTTACGAATACCACCAACCTAAACACATATTTTTTTATGGATGACGTCAGTGCAATATTATGTTTGGTGACATCAAATGATGATGACTCATCGTCAACCTTGCATCACACTGACATGTCCAAACTAGTTTGTGATAAGTTGGCAATATGTTTGATGACATCAGAGTGATATTATATTTTTGATGAAGTCGGGTAATGATATCTCACCATCGACCATGTGTACATAGAGTTTAACTGATTATATTTTAAGATTTAATAGGTTGTCTTGTTATTGAAAACGGCCAGGGTCATAAAGTTACACCACTTGTTGTTTCGATCGGGCTCCATTATCAAGATAAACTGGTTATAGACAACCATGATAGCGATCATCAATATAAGGAATAACAATTACGACTATTTTTGTTGATCTGTATGTGTTTTTTATCACGGTGGCTTTACTGAGTGTATGTCAGCATTCCAGCTGACACCAGAGGATGATAGATAACCTGAAATATCTACATGTATAAATACACTGACCATAACGGCCAATTTGGAATGATACGGAGTTGTTAGTTATCTCCCCCCTCCCATGCTACATACACCCCTACCTTTTTACTGTGTCATGCAAGAGTTAAAGTTAGTTGATTTGGGGGCCATTTTTGTCGCGAACAAATTATTTATTTCAACCCGGCTCGGCGGCGCGCTGAAAATTTTAAATTGTATTACATGATTACATACAACAGTTATACTAAAGAAGACCATCAGAATAAACTACTTGTTACTTGTTACTTGTTGTTATTGAAGTAAATTATGTATTTCACGCAGTGTGCGCCCGAAATTGTTTATTTAAAAAATACTCCTGCGCCCCCCCCCTTTAGAGATTGAATTGTGGCCCCCTTACATGGATAAAAACAATTACATATCGAAGCCAACATTTGACATTAGAAAACAAAATGGTCAGTAGAAACAAAAGTGTGAAACTGAACACGAAAGAATTGAGAATTTGTGGATCCGTGCATGATGCGAATTCGTTTTTGAGCTTTATTAAAGTCTAGAGTTTGTATGATTTGAGAGGTAAACCCGTATACGAACTACATGTACCAATATGTGTTTGAAAATAATTTGAAAACATTTTAATTTTTTACGCTTTAACAAAAAAAAGGTTAACGAACTCATACAACATGAACACGCTACAACTATGACTTTATATAAACTGTTCGTACCTTACGTTTTAACCCTTTAAGCCCTCACGATGCATTAAGGCATCATTTTACATCCCTGAAAACACACTTAATATTCCTACCACTGAAGGTTTTAAAATGAAAATTTCCATGAAACCGGTTTACTAATACATGGTAATTTTCTTTATTTTTTCACCCATTTCAAATCATCTTCATCCACTACAAGTTGAGAATTGAAACAGCAATTCGCGGCTTGTAGTGGACGAAGATGACTATGGTAAATTCAGATTGAAAGGTTAAACATGTTCAAACAATACAGCATCTTGCGTTGATCACAATTCATTTGTTAGTCACATACAACAAATGAAACATGTACTGAATGATCCTATTATACCAGTCTGGCTTCAAGTGCACCCCATCCAGACTCCACAAAGGGAGGATTGGAAGAGACATTCTACTTAAGTCAAAGAAACAATAGTGTTGTTTTTCACGTTCCAGAAAACGTGGTAGCAATGCTTTGAAGAAAGCTGTCGTAACTTGCGTGATCCAGTGATCTGGTGCGCTACTTCTATATTTGGAGGGTTTGTTCTTGTTGTATTCTGATATTCCACTAAACCATATTATCTTTGTATGAACTGGCAAATAAAGATCCAATATATCAGAGAAATATGTTGTGTCTATTCCAATCTTTTCTTCATGCTTTCTTAATTTGTCGTGATTGTTCATCAATACTAAAAGAATATCTGGATAATTATCCTTTAAGTATTCCTTGAATATAAACTCTTGATAGGTTACGGAATACTCACACCGCTTTTTCATAAGTCTCTCGCAGATAGTTGGACTCATGTATGTTGTTATCTCATTGTCAAGAATAAAATCCATTGCGATATACTCAACATAAATAGATGTTTTCAAACCACCTACTCGACATTCATTAAGAGTACTTTTACACGATAAACAGTCCCGTTTATGAACAATGACAATTTCTTCAAGTGAAACTGAGGAATTTGTAGCAAAATACATCGGATCTGGTTTCATGGTTTTGAAATTTTCTCGCTTTCGCTCTACGCAAGTCACATTGAGGACCGTCTCTAGGTATTTAATTATCGCTATGTTATACCTCGCTCCATTCGAGTCCCCAAGAAGTGTGATACGTGACATGTGGTTAGCCTTGATGTAATGTACTAGGTCGTCCCTGTGTCCAAAAATATCATCACTGATCTTGAACGCACAGATCTTGCTGGTCCAGTGCCCGATCCATTCGTTATCCATGATATCCCATTCTCCACCGTAAGGAAACTGTTGATATTTCACAGCGAGCTCTCGTAGCTGTTGAAAACTACACGGATGAGTACTGTCATACATCTTTTTCTGATATTTATCGACGCCCACCTGCCGAACAGCAACACCGTTTTTAACACTGACCTTCACACTATGTTGATTCATAATCATATAATAGACACATGTTGCCAAACCACATACAGCTAGCAGAGACAGTTTAGGATGGTTGAAAAGACGATACATGGTACGTTGGGCTTCTAGTTAAATTTCTTTGTACCTTGTAACATCAATCACCCCCTAGCGAATTTCACGCGTTAGTGTTGTGTCGATTTAGTGCTGGGACATCGTAGCAGCTCAGCATTGAATCGACGCATTATTGTCTGCAGACGCCGCTATATTTGAGAGATAATAATATGACCAGCATGTCTGACATGCGACAATTACATCAAACCTCGGAGTGTAAATCAACAACGTATATGAATGAACCAGGATCATTTGCTGAGAATTATGTCTATGGTTGTCATTAACCCTTTAGGTACCACATTTTAAATATGTTAAAGAACAAATGTGACATCAACCAGCAAGGTTTGAAAAGAGCTGACCTCCATTTTGTCAAATCTGAATAATTTTCACTCACTTGAAGTTGTGGATCGCGTCAGCGAGACACAACATCAAGTGGGTGAAAATTCAAACTGAAGAATTTGGCGATTAAAGGGTTAACTCTTGTGGTTCTAGGAGATAAGTTTATAAATGTATGTTTTAGTCAACACTAAATGACCCTTGACTAATCTCTGTGCGCATAGACCAAATATTTTTAAATAACTAGATACATGCAGCATGTTAAAGAATTAAGTCAGCTTGAGCGAAGTTTTATTCAAGAAATAAATGCATGCAGAATGTTGCACAATTCAGTCAGTTTGACCACGTTGACGTCAATGAGAATTATCCTTCGGGTAGTTATTGAACGAAATAATGTGTTAATACTAACTGTCTATTTATTTATTATAATATCCCCAATAATTTCGGATTGATTTTAAAATATTCTTTCCTGCTAGTCTTGAATGTTTAAAATGCACGTTACAATCTCAAGGATGTTCACTACAACATTTTAAAGCCGGCAAAGTGTTCCTCATATGTTCCAGTACGTTCTGGCAGGGGCCTACTATTATTTTGCTGGGGATGTATACCAAACAAATACGAGATTATCATCTAATGTTATTTTAATGCTGGTCCAACGCCTCAAATGATGGTTAAGTACTGAACTGATATTATTTTCAATTTCTGGAGCTGTAATGTAAGGAACTAAATATAATAATTTTGTGCTGGATAGCTTGAGGACTAGAGGTCATTTGCTAAATTCTTTCCGACAAGGGATAGAATCACACATTTCTACCATAATTAAACTTCAAAATTAGAAAATAATTGGCTAAATATCACGTACATAGTATGCAAAATTCAAAAACGTGTAATTAAACAACTAATGGAAAACACAACGCAATATTAAAATGGATTAGAAGACTGTCAGGAAATCAACAAGGAACACTCAATGAACACCCAGTTGGATTAAACGGATAAGTCACCATTTTCTATACAAATTATAGCATAATTTTCTAAATAGTATAAAGAAATTAGCATCAGTATCATAATATGTAGAATTGTAGGTGATCAGAATAATTTATAAACAGTAATACGCCTTGTTTTTTTTCGCTAACATTGGCCCAACATTGGCCCAACATAACCCATAGGAAACTTAGATATAGTATGCGGCGATAATTTAAAGTAAATAAATAAACGTAGTGTCATAATTACCGATAGGAATTGTAGATATCGTAGGCGGCCTACAAGCTGCTGACGATCAAACTATAGGCACCATATTGGCCCAACATTACGCATAGGAATCTTAGATATCGTAGGCGGCATACAGGCAGCAGACGATCAAGCCATACACATTTAATAGGCATAACCATCCTCTCCGCAGGTATCCTAGATTGCATTGCAGCCGCCGTCAATCAACACATTATTTAAACACCGACCCATCTCTAAAATAATGTCTCCTTTTTTCATATTCACTCTTTTCATAACAGTAGTGTCATTTATACATAAGGACGATCAAGTGGCCTCCTGTTGCCCAACAATATTTGAAACAAATTGTCACCAACCTCCATCATTAACAAACATCATGTTCTCTAATTTGGTCAAAGCAAAATTATGTCTTTTAAATGTATGTTTCAATCGGAAATTACTTCCACTACCACCTTCTCGACCATCTTTTAAATTGGCTATCTTACTTCTACTGGCAGGAGATGTCAGCTTAAATCCGGGTCCATCCAGCCCAAATGAAAGAATCAAAATTGCAACAATGAATGGTCGATCTATCAAACCTTAAACTGCCCCCTTTTCTGAATATGTAACATCTAAAAATTTGGACATTGTGGCAGTGACAGAAACATGGTTAAAACATGATGAAACGAAATCAACGATAGCTGATATCTCAACTCCTGGCTATTCGTTTTTTCACGAGCCTCGCGCAGATCAGCCGGCAGGAGGAGGTGTAGGCATACTAGTGTCTGACCAACTCAAAACTGACATTCATCCTCTGCCATCATTTAAAACGTTCGAAGAGATCTCTGCACGTATCGGAAACAATTCGTTCAGTGGTTTCGTTGTCTGCCTCTATAGGCTTCAAAACGGTACATGGCAATTTTTTGATGAATTTCAAGATCTACTAGAGAACATAATTTCACTGCACGACAATTTGTATATATTGGGAGATTTTAACTTACATCTAGATAACTAGAAACACCACACATTCAATGAAATCCTCACATGTTTCGATCTGAAGCAGCATGTTAATTTTCCAACTCATGTTCATGGTCATTGGCTAGATCTGCTAGTCACCAAACGCATTTCTAATTGTATCAAATCAGTTTTTTCGGCAGTAGGTATCTCGGACCATCTTGCGGTCATATCAGAAATTGACTGTTGTAAGACGAAATGGAAAAAAGAAAAAATATCGTTTCGTAAAATAAACAAAATTGATTATGGATCGTTTCATTCAGATATTCTCAGTTCGGATCTAATAAAGAAACCAAAGAAAGATATCTCGGCACTATGTCAACAGTAGGCCTATGATTCCGTTCTTAGCTCTATTTTAGACAAACACGCTCCTGTGACATAGTGCCGAGATATCTTTCTCTGCCCAGAAAACCACCAACTCCATGGATGACTCCTAAAATAATGTAGGCTAAAACCCTTCGCCACAATCTCGAACGAACATAGCGCAGATCTCGCACACATCTAGACCGTTCTCGTTACAAACAGTAATGCCACCTGTGCAATTGAATGATGACAAAAGCTAAATCGAAATATTTAGCTGATGTTATTGCAGCAAATTCGGACAATCCCCGTCGCCTTTGGAATTCAATAAATAACATTCTGCATAGAATTCCACCTCCTGCTCTGCCAGAATTTACATCAGTGAAATCACTTTGTGATCATTTCTCTAGGTATTTTGTGGATAAAATTGAAACTATCCGTTCCAAATTTCCAGATAAAGTACAGAATATTCCACAAGTGCAAAAACCAGAAATTAGATCCAAAATGAACGTTTTTGAACGTGCGTCTGAAGATAAAATTAAAAAACTTATTTTGAGCTCATCGTCAAAATCATGTGATCTGGATCCCATTCAAAGAAGCTCATGTAAGACCACTACTGAATAAAACATCTCTTCCTAAAAACGAGCTGAAAAATTACAGGCCTGTATCCAACTTAGGTTTCATTTTCAAAATCTTAGAAAAGATAGTAGCCAATAGGCTGCAAGCTCATATAAAAAATAACCATATATGTAATCCATTACAATCGGCCTACAGGAAACATCATTCTACAGAATCGGCTCTACTGAAAGTACATAGCGATATCATTATTAGTATGGACAAGGTCGAAAATTACGGCTCTAACCTTGCTTGACTTGTCGGCCACCTTTGACACCATTGACCATGCTACATTAACAGATAGACTTTCTGACTGGTATGGAATATCTGGCCAGGCTCAAATTTGGTTTTCTTCTTATAGGCTCCAGTCCGTAAAAATTAAAGACACTTTTTCAGATAAAGTCACACTCTCATATGGAGTTCCACAGGGCTCTGTGCTAGGACCAGTGCTTTTTACTATATACTCTACACCACTCAGCGCTATTATCTCTAGTTTTGACATAAACCACCATCTTTATGCCGATGATACTCAAATTTACATGTCTCTATCAGTTTCAAACGCTAAGAAATCTCTTGAGCAGTTGCAACATAGTTTAATGGGTGTGTCGGCCTGGATGACAGGATCTAAGCTGAAGCTTCATCATAGCAAGACAGAATTTCTTCTCATTGGGACCAAACTTCAGCGAGAAAAATTCTTGAATAATTACCCATGCTTACTTCTAGGTCAAGAAACAAATCCATCTACATCAGCTAACAATCTTTGTGTACTATTCGACAGTAGCCTGAATTTCCGAAAACACATATCCCAAACATGGAGGACATGCTTCTATCATATCTGTGACCTGCGTCGAATTCGAAAAAGTCTGTCTACAGATCTTGCCAAGCAAATTGCAGTGGCACTCGTCAGTAGTAAGTTAGATTATTGTAACTCACTTTTTCACAATATGCCAGAAAAGAATATCGCTAGATTACAACGCGTTAAAAACTGTCTTGCAAGAGTGGTAACCAACGCCCCACGATTTAGTCGTTCCGTTCCAATTCTAAAACGATTACATTGGCTTCCTGTCAACTTTCGCATTCATTTTAAAATATGTGCGATAACTTTTCGAACCCTTTTCGGCCGAAATGCTCAAAATATCTACGCTCCACTAATTCGAATAGATTTGTTGTTCCTCGTATAAAGACTAAGACTGGGTCAAGAGCTTTCTCTATATCTGGTCCACCCTTATGGAACGCTCTGCCTGTGCCAATACGTAATGCCAAAACAATCCAAACATTCCGGAAATTACTTAAATCTCACCTATTTGACCTGGCTTTCCCACCCTAGTCCCTCAGCCGCCCGGCTCCCTGTTCACGAACCTGCTTTGGCCTCGATTATGACACATGATCACGCTAAGGATTTGTGCGCCTCTGGGCTCGGTCCGCTGAGAATATAGGCGCAATAGAAGTTTTATTTGATTGATTTGATTGAACTGGCAACGCATTGTGCTGTGGCACATCGTCTTTTTTATCGTCATCGTTTTATGGTTCTCTTCATGTTGGAGATGAACATTCATGCCAGTAGTAGTCAAGCAGCTGGAGAACGTTGCAGACAGTGGTCCAGCATTGATCCTTATGCTGTTCATTTATTTATTTTTTTACCCACTTGAAGTTGTGTCTCGCTACCGCGACCCACAACTTCAAGTGGCGGAAAATTACATATTTGTTTAATTTGGGCACAAATATTTGCAAATCTTGATGTTCAAGCACTCATGTCACTCCCAATAACAGTGATTTGATCGACAGAATAGAAACTACAATAGTTGTGATCAGCAGGATAAGGGTTTAACCAATATAGTGTCGTTACACAGCAAACACAGACTTTAAACCAAAGCTGGGTTGATGTTGGGCCAGCGTCGTAGACGATGGGCCAACATCAACCCAGCATTGGTTCAACGTCTCGTGTTTGCTGGGTAGTTACCGATTAGTAGATTGCATTGACGCGAGGAATTATATGTACTAATAAACTGCGAAGCAGCCATGTTTACAAGAAATGTATTTGTACATGCAAGACAAATAAAATCTTGAGCTGTAGGCCCCCCTTTATATAATTTTGCTATATGTTGCATGCGAAAAAAGCCTAACCTCACACCAGTTACTAGGTATATCTAAAACAGTGCTTCGCGGGGAATGTTTGACCGCTATAGTTGACATGACTTTTTCTCATATTAGTACACTGTTGGCATATTGTCAGCCATTTTAGTTTTGTCCCCTAGATGACTTTGAAACGTGAGTAATATCCTTTCAAGATAATCAGTACGTGTACTCACATTAATCGAAAATGAGGTATTACATAAGATTTGGGCTGGTTATGTCAAAAGCTAAAGAATCAAAATGGCCGTGAATATTTTACTTTGACCTCTAGATGAGATTGAAACGTAAAAAATCAATTATATTTCAATCAACGTATTAACATTAGACTAAAATGGATTATTTAATTCAAATACAGACGTATGATTTCATAATATATTAATTAACAGTATTCACTGGCAAAAATGAATAAAAATCATGCTGACATTGCAGCCATCCCTCTAAATGACGTTGACACGTAATCAGTGTACCCAAATTAGTCAAAAATGAGGTATTACATTAGATTATAGGGACATTATGTCAAACGTTTTAAATTCAAGATCGGCGCTGGCGGCCATGTCGAATTTTAGTGGCCTTTTTGAATTTTAGAATGGGAATGAAAAACATCCATTTCAGAAATTGCTACTTATATTCTTGTCAACATTTGTGCAAATTGTGTTCCTTTTGTCCCAAAATACAAGATCGTTAAGCTATGCCTCTCAACTGGATGAATAAAGTGTCTATACTGCGGCCATATTAGAGTAGAAATGAAAAACATCCATATCGGACACGGTGTGGAAATGCGGTCTCTGGTCCAAACTCTTATCCTCTGGAATAAGTGGAAAATTATTTGATGTAATCAGAAGTATTTTTAGCAATATTAAGTCATGTGTTTTAGTGCCAGAGCATGTGTAATCCTGTGGAAATAGACTGCTTGCACGTGTTTGCGCTTGAACAATTGTCTGATTAAAATAGTTTGGAGTTGCTCACTGTGTGGCGTGTTGTCATTGAAATGTGACAGTTGTCTGATTAAAACAGTTCAGCGTTGCTCACCGTGTGGCGTACGTGTTATTATTAAAAAAGGTGTATTAAATGGTTAAAATATGCCACCTATATAAAAATGCTCAGAATTGACTACAGAATAAGAAAAAGTTTAATGGAGTTCGCAAATGAGTGTCAAAACCCGCTTATCAAGCAAAATTCAAAATGGCCGCCATGAAATAACTAAAGTTATCATATCTTCACCAAATATTTAGATAGAGACAAGATTATTTCACCAAACCATATGTTTTCGGTATAAAAGAATGCAATAAAACAAACGATACATTCATTTGACATCAATATCATGCAAAATTCAAAATGGCCGCCATGAAATTACTAAAGTGATCATATCGTCGTTATTAATTAAATAGAGACAGGTTTATTTCACCTAACCTTATGTTTTCGCTATCAAGGCATGCAATAAAACAAACAATACATTTAATTGACATCATTATGCAAAATTCAAAATGGCCGCCATGAAATCACTGAAGTTAGCATGTACCCGTTAATAAGTGAGATAGAGACGAGTTTATTTCACCAAACGACATGTTTTCAGTATCAAGGGATGCGGTAGACATCACTAGATGTATCATAAAAAACTCAGAATGGCCGCCATAACATCACAAAAGTTATCATATTTTCCTCAATATTTCAGACAAAGGCTTGATTTTTTTGTTACCAGGGAATACAAGGACACCGTTTTCATCATTACGCGCTTTAGAAATCAGGATCTTGACTGATATACTACATCAGATAAAAAACGTTTAAGCTGATGTTATCTTGTATCCCCCCAAAAAGTACATAAATGCATGAAATAGCGGGTCTGGTGTAGTGGTGAATGTAATAGGCCCGTCCCCCACTCTGGTATGGTGGTTTAAAAATGCCCCCCCCCCGTTCACAAACTTAAGAATTCAGTATTGTGGGGAGCTTCTGTGAACGAGTAGCGTGCTTGCTTTCAGACTGCCAGGACTCGAATTTTAAATTGGAGGTCTAGATTCATCTCACTATCCTTGGTGGGTAATCCTGATTCAGTGTAGTCTGTTTGTCCGCATACTCATTGTTCTGAGGTTCATTCATTCATTCGCAGAGCTAAGAATTGCTATATTATCAACACATTTCTAATAATAAAATTATTCATCACTAAGACCGAAGCAAGTACGTACTTGAAACAGTTTTGGCTTCTTAAGGGTCCAAAAAAGGGAGTTGTTTTTTGTGCGTATTAAGGCATTTGGTAAAAGTTAAGAAGGCGCCCGCTGCAATAGGTCACATGAGTGAGTGAAAATATTTTGACCCCGCTTTTTGCTGATATCATGAGAGAAGGAAGCCCTCCCCCTATATCTAGATGATAATGCCGCGCGGTTATTATTCTATGGAATACTTGCTGTTTGGTAATTTATAAACAATGCAAACCACACTAAGATAAAATAATATGTATTATAATTATATTTATATTTAACAAAACTATCAGATAATTAAATATATGATATTACATAGTGATTGTACCTCTTGTAAGTCAATATCACATTTTAAACAAGTCATCTGTTCGTGACCTCAAGGCTAATTAAATGAATTATCACAATTAGATCATCGTAGCGACAAATTTCTTTAAATCCTAGACATTATTAAGGGTTGCTACACAATTTAGAAAATCATATCTTTTATTGGATTTTCATGACCAAAATGTGTTGGGGGCTTGTCCCTTTGATTTTTCGCTTAAATTAAAGTCAATTCATGGGATCTTGAGAACAAAATTCATCACTTTCCCCTGACTTTGCTTAATGTTTTAACGTAAGGTGTTTTCCTTGACAACAATCCTGACTTGTCAGGTTATTAAAAGGTATCGTGGCAACCTCGATTAATGTCATTTCATTTTTATAATAGCGTATAATTTAAAGTGTATAATGTACTTCATTGCCATATAACTTCAATCTAATTAGAGGAAGACAATAATACAATGCAGAGTGGAACAATAATATGTTATTTACCCTATAACATCTTATCCAGCTCTAATTTAGTTGTGAACGTATGTAGGCCCCTATTGTGGAATATAGATTTTTTGCACGACAAGTGAACGGTAAAACTTGGGTGCAAACAATTACATCTCAACGTCAAGCAAGCCCAAATCTTAAGTTATGTGTATATTTTTTCGGGGTTAAATAGTATATATTCTACAACCCCTAAGTCATGGCAATGTGAATTCACAAAGAAATCATTTTGACTATTCAATGATATGCACATTCGCTGGGTTTTGTCAAATAGTTTTTGTCACCTTAAAGTGTAATGATAATTAATTGAAGAAAACCTTCGCTATACTTTGCCATTGCAATAACCTTAACATGCCTTTGATATGATATTTGATACACTGCAGACTGATAGACGCTAACCCTGTAAACATGATCTGTACAAATATCGATACTCTTTTGATATTCCCCTATTGTGTTACATTGCATTACTATTTTTAGTAATGTAGAACTCAATTTATAACAGTGTCTGTTCAAGTGCTGCAGCATGGATATAGAAATACAATTATCAGGATAGTATGCTATGACATTGTTGTTTACCTCATGTGGGATAATTATGATACAGGTAGCTAATAACTATACACACTAATGTTGCTAACTTGTTTAAAATAGGTAAACATCTTAGAGGTGTAGAATATTATTGATATCTAGAACGTGAAAGGTCACTGTCGTGAAGTGCACCATCAGTGTATATGAACAATTATACATTCTTTGCATCAATGTGTTCATATAGAAGTGACAGCTAATATTTCAAAGAACATTACATTCAAAGCAGTGTAATTCAACATAGATCTATATGTTCTTGCGTGAGTTAAAACATTGTTCAGTCGATCTCATGTGGATGTGGATATGCTTTAATTGCTCATCTAAAAAATCATGCTGTCTGTTACGTAGATGGGTGGTGTGTGTTATACATATACAGATGTTCTACTATGTAATTAGCATTACTAGTATCGAGACATTGGATAAATAGGTGATGACTTAACATTTTAAAGCTATATAATGATATACTAAAGGTATGATGTGTTTCATTGTATTCCTTGATGCCGAAAACATGTGGTTAGATGAAATAATCCAGTCTCTATCTTAATTAATGACGAAAATATGATAAATTTATCAAGTTCATGACGGCCATCTTGCAGGATTTACTGTCTTACGTGTACATTATATCGATAACAAAAGATTTGGTGAAATAATATCAGCTTTATGAGGATTAATGATGAATATATGATTTAGTGATTTCATTGCGGTCATTATGAATTTTGCATGATAATGATGTGAAATAAAGTATCGTTTTTTTTTATTGTATTCCTTGAATCGGAAAACATATGGTTTGGTAAAATATTATCCTTTTTATCCCAATTATTAACGCAAATATGATTCTATGGCGGCCATTTTGAATTTGCATGATAATGATATCGAGTAAAAGTATCGTTTGTTTTATTGCATTCCTTGATAGCGAAAACAGATGGTTTGGTGAAATAATCTGGTCTCTTTTTCAATTCTTAACGAAGATATTATCACTTTAGCGATTTCATGGCGGCTATTTTGAATTTTGCATGATAATAATGGTTTATTCATTTATTCATGTCTCACCTCAGTACATACATACACATAACACATGTATTCATAAAAGGTACGTCACAGTGTGTGTACATACCGAGCCACTCTACATGGAGTTATGAGAGACTCATATTGTTATTACTTTACTAAAATTAAAGTAGTAATAAAATAAATATATATATATATTTTTAAAACAGATAGTATATAATCGTACTTGTGGTTAAACATTAAAAAATACGGCTCGACGCTGGTTCAATATATCATAGCAGGATTTTGCTAAAACTTTTACACATTCATTGTTGGTAAACATACAAATCATTTTATCAGAAATACTCATTAAATTTAAATTAACATTATGTTTATTCATTTTTAAAATAAAATATCTCTAGTAGGTGTATATAATGGACATTCAAGTAATACGTGCTTTTCATCTTCCACCACATGCATATCACATACTTGACACAATCGTTCTTCAATACTTAAACCTTTGTATCTACCGGTCTCCAACCTAAATTTAGCCAAGGCACTTTTATGACCTTTATTATATATGTTTGTCGCATATAATTCTGTCTCATATCTTTGTTTAAATAATCTATATGTGCGGAGTTTACTACCACCAATACCTCTTTTCGCGGACTCTTTGTTAACAATTTTGTTCCATTGATCAGTAAAAAACTTGGTACATTTAATTTGAAACAATTTTGTCGAAATATTAATATGTATATTTGGATCTACAAAGCGATGCATTTCTAGGATGTTTAACATATCTGTAACCTTGTAATTCCAATTACTGACCCTCTTACAACTCATTGATTCTGACCACACGTAAATCCGTTTGTTAATGCGTATATCGGGCAACTTCATAATCGTAATTTCAGCCTTAAAACACACTCCCATTGTCGATGTAGTGACATTTTCCAACCCATATCACCCTGAGCAGCCGCATTTGGCGCGTATTTACCAATACCTAGGAAGAATATGCATGCTTTATTTTGTACAGAGTTTATACACGAAAATTTAGATGCACCCCATATCGATGCACCATAATTGATGATTGGTTGTACTAATGAATCGTATAATTTCTTGAAACAATTAAACGGCATAAACGTACGCTTTCGACTTTACAATAAGTAGACCTAGTGCACGATAAACAGACTTTGCAACTAGTTCAGCAGTAACTTTAAAATCGAGGCTGTAACTTAGCATTAACCCAAGATACTTATATGTTGGCACAATATCAACCGGACAACTATCAATTTTAAATATGAAATTCGTAGCACGTGCAGATGTTTGTCTAAAATGCATAATTTTGGTCTTCAATGTATTTATCTTCATATGCCATGCCTCGCACCACTCAAAAGTAATATCTAATAAATTTTGTAGATCCTGCTCTGTCTCAGCTAATAGTGCAATATCGTCAGCATATGCAAGGCATGCCACTTTCTCACCTCCAACATTTACACCATAGCCGGACTTTTTAAGTGTTTCAATTAGGTCATTGACAAACAAATTAAAGAGCAGCGGGGACAGAATACACCCCTGTTTGACACCACTGTCTACTTTAAACCAAGGTGTAACATGTCCGTTAATGCGGACTGCACACTCAACATGGCTATAATATAATTGGCGAATCGCATTTAGAATATTGCCAGTCATACCAAGATTAGATAATTTTGTCCATAGCAAATTTCTATCTATGCGATCATAAGCCTTGCTAAAATCGACAAACCCTATGAAGGTACTCTGGCATTTTTTAATTCGAGTCTGTGCTATGGATGTTAACACTGGTTAATGAATGCAGCTGTTCCTCACACCCTCGCCTTTTTCGAAACCCATTTTGCTCATCGGCAATGAGGCCGTTCATTTCTGCCCATACAATCATTCTGTTGTTAAGTATTGAACAATATAATTTTATAAATACATGATGTAAGGGTTGTCCCTCTATATGAGAGTGGATCTCCAGGATCACCTCCGCCCTTAGGAACTGGTGTAATGATTCCCTTCAGCCATGATGACAGCACATTGCCACCATTAAAACATTTGTTGAATAATTTAAACATAAAACGTACAGATATAGCATTTCGTAAAACCTCTATGGGCATAATATCATAACCAAAAGCTTTACCAGATTTAATTTTAGCCATTGCACGATATATTTCCATGACAGTGATTGATTGATTCATAGTATTTATACATTTACTGGCAGCAGATAGTGTCGGTGTGAATGTGCTTTGGTTGACATCATCATTACGCACATTATATAGGTCATTGTAGCAGTCTTTCCATTTATTCATAACATCATTATAATTATCTGATACAGTGCCATCTTCACACACGACCTGCCATGGGATACCTTTGTTTTTCCTATTACCAACACCAGTTTTACCAAGCTCCTTCCGGGAATCTGGGCTATTTGTCTTACATAACTGATATAGTTCATAATGTTGAGCATGCCAGAATTTTCTTTTTGCAGCTTTCACACCCCTATCAAAGTCTTTTTTCAACGTTTTAATTATTTGTTTCTCCATTTCTTTCTGTCGATCAGACTGTGCTTGGCGGAATTGTCTCTCTGCCTCTCCCGATTTGTCCCACGCTGTTGCCAGCTCCTCATTCCACCATGGTTCTCGGCGTACATGGTCCTTGAATAGTTTCCTTTGACCACCCAGTATTACATTACGTGATGGTAGTCTATCATCCATCTCGGTGAGTACCCGGTTACATAATCTGTCATACTCTTGGTCTAGATTGTCTTGCTCAGCCAAGCGAGTGATACAGTCTTACACCTGTTGCACGAATTCTGGTGAACATAACCAATCATCAGGTAGATTATCAGTGTTGTGTTTAGTGATGGTGACCTTAGGAAGCGAACCCACATTCTCATTGCTTGTTCCAATAACACTTGATACGAGCTTAATTTGCCAACATAGAAGAGAATGATCAGGCACTGACTGAGACTGGTCCACCACACCAGGTAGAAATGCCTGTTGTAATAAGTCATACATTGCCATGACGTTCATTTGAGAAATGTTCAATTTGGTCATGCTGCACAAAACAGTAATCAAGTAGTTTTTGCTTAAGCAAAAATCCCACACCACCAAATCCATTTCTAGCCCTAATGTGTATTTCGGAGCGATTGTGTCCATACCATTTATAGCCTGGGAATTCTAATTTATTTCCGTCGTCACGCAGATGTGTTTCTGCCAAGCCTATGATATCTAAGTTCATGTGATTTAGGATACCAGCAAGTATTAAATAATTGTTTGATTCAGTGTTTGTATTCCAGCCATTACAGTTCCAAAATCCACATTCCCACTATTGTTGATTATTTCGATCAATGCGCCGTTCATTACGCTGATTTATTGTCCTTTCATTAGGCCCATTGACCCTGCCTCCCCTAATGACCAATTTATTTTTGGCCACAGTGTTTACTATTGTACGCATATTAGCTTCATATTGACGTTGTTGTTTACTCTTGTGGGTGTGTACAATAACCTCTTTGTATATATCACAGTCAATCAGCCTAGCCTTGTTTGCTAATATTGTATCACGGTCAGCATGTGACCTGCATTGAAAAATGACCACCCCTGACTGACCATTTCTGAAGGCTCGTTTACGCTCTGCACTAGCTACAGTAACACCCTGTATTTTCATTCCTTTTTGTATCATAGTATTCACTTTATTCTCAACATTTTTATTGGTACTTTCAGGTAGTTTTCGCACAGTCAAGGTCAAACCATCGCCCGTGTCATTAAATGTCTTTGACAAACGCTGAATATCTTCTTTGATTTGTTTATGTGTCTCTGTGACGGTGTCAGTTACTTTACTTTCAACTACCTTGTTTACCCTGTCAGTTATGGCGGCGTCTGTATAGGCTTCTGATGATACGTTTTCTACATGTGACAACCTCTCCTCTAGATCAGAAAACTTATTTGTCATTTCGTGTCGAAATTTGTCTGTTTCCACATTGACAAGTGCCACTATTTTAGCAGTTAGACTATTTTCTACTTCGGCCAGTCTGTTGTCCATGTGAGCTCTGAGCTCGGCAATAACCCCGAGAACCTCTCTAGAGGTATCGATATTAGAGAGGTTTACTGTAACATTTTTTTCACTAGTACCCAGGGGGCAAGACCAGATTACCTGACACGGCGTGTTGTAAAAGGTTGGGCACCTGAAATGATATCTACATATATCTGGGATCACAACCTAGGTGCACAACCTTGCAAATCGACTACTCAAAATTGGCAGGAAGCCAATAACGGCGGTCATTACCGAAAAACAAGAATTTGTCAATATCTCGGTCAATATTTAAGATAATTTTCTTTTAAAGTTGTCTAGACCTATGTTTTCAGGGTCAAAGATTAACATAAAACCAACCCTGAATTGATGTTATGTCTACTTAACATGCTGGTCAGGGGCGAATCCAGGATTTGAAAAAGGAGGGGGCGCAGTTGCCTTGGGAGTGAGTTTTTAGGCATATTTAGGCCAATTTAGGGGACTTTAATTATAACTAAGCACTATTGATAGAAAAACATTCAACGTCATAAAAATGATATGTTTATTTATTATGATAAACTTTATATAAAAAGAATTACCCTTTGCAGGTTTATAACATTTGGTATAATAATATCTTCACAATGTAATCAGGCTACAGTTTCATGAATAACAAAATTTATTAATACTAAAAATAATACTGTCAAAACCCCCACTCCAGGGATTAGCACACAGCTATATATCAATGAGTCTGGAGGAAAATTCAGTGTGGTTAACAGATGACTAAAAATGTAGATACCTGGTAGTTGTGATAGTTGTTTAAATATCACACCTCACAATTACCCTCACACTGATGATATATGCATCTGTGTAGTATATCGGACATTTCCAGAAAGTTAGACCAAAACACTGCTTCTCTGGAAATTCAACATGTTTCCGTGAAGAGCTGCAAGCTGTAGGCTAGAACCTTGGATTTTCAGAAGCTGCTCAGTTGAATCAATCTTGTTTTCGATCACTGCTTTTACATGTGCTTCGTGGAACTTTTCCAAGACTCCATGTCTTTATCAGCCACCCAAATGTCGAAGGCTTCCCAGAATAATCGCCACATGGCTTCACTTAGATTTTGGATAGCATACATCATCTGATAGTAGTCAGCTTTCCCCTAAACATCTTGTTGCCGCTCCCTCCTGGCAGAGGCCTGAATCCCTGGTAAACTTACAAATGACCTTGACGTATCTGTGAGCCAGGTGAAGTCCTAACAGCATTGCATCCTACATTGTTGAACTCGTCCTTATACTTGTCCCTGATAGCAACTGCAGCTTTCTAGTGATTACAGTCCACTGGTCGCCGAGCGAACCTGATGTCTTTACCAACCGTGTCATTTCCTCCTTAAGCACAGCTGGATTGGTCGGGGATGCTGGGATGAAAAGTTAGTATCCAGTCTTGCTGGCGTGGTTGTGTGGATGAAGTCTTGCACAGAATGCCGAAAATCCGGGTAAGCCACTTTCTGTCTCACATGGAATATCAAGAAGCTGTGACGTGGTTGCCGCTCTACCCAAGCGATATACAAGAAACATGTATTCTGATGTCCTGTCAGCTTGGGTGTGTAAACAATCTGCATCCATGATATCACCAGATTACCAATAGACCTGGATATCTGCTGAAATGCAAATGGTCGGTATGGAGATGATAGGACCAGAAGGAAGAGATTGTTATTGGCTTGGCGTGTTGATCATTGTCTGAGGAATCTGGGTTTTCAATGATGATTGCTGTTGTTGTATTGAAGCTACCACCCTCTAATGTATTCTTCTTCCAATCTAGGTTGTTCATTGGAAAGACGTGTGGCATCTTCCTGTTGTTAGACATGTTTTCTGGAATGTACACACCAGCTTCTTCTACCTGCTGCATGATCTTATCCCTTGGGCCAGTCGGTTGTTCAGAGTAATCAAAGATTTGATGCATGTCTGATTGAACACATAGTGAGTTGTAGCTATTTCCAAAGGAGTATGTATCCCAAATGTGTGCTGCTAAATTTGTTGAGACATTGTTAGAGTTTTTCTTTCACTGCTCTTCCAGAATCGAGAAAATCTAGTGTTTTCTCAGAGACCACAATGCTGGTGAAGTTAAACGTTAAGCTTATCTGGAACTATTTTCTCAGCTGCTGAAGAATGATATGTCAGCTGACTACTGTTGGGTATGTAATTCCTGTTTGCACTGCTTAGCAGCATTTCTGAGTATCATTGAGGCACGTTGTAGTGTCCTATGATCATCACTTGTGTGATTTTACAATTGAATCCTGATTCACATGCCTGACTAATTATGGTGATTGATTTACCGTATTTCTCTTTCAGCTTCCATTTAAGGCTGTTTGCTCGGTATTCATCAGCATTTTTTCATAGCTCCTGGATAAAGGTTCTATACTGGTCTCGCAGTGATTTGATCAGAAAACCACACTTATAATCGAAAAGAGCTGTGCGGATGGCCTTGGACTTATTTATACAAGATTTGTGATGGCATATATCATTTGCCACCGTGTCGTGTCCTGTACCAATCAATTTTAACCTGATGTCCTCTCTTCCCAGCCTTTGAGCCTGAGCCAAGATTGCATTTTGGCTGTTTTTTTATGGACACCAATCTTGTTGGTTCTTTGCATCTGTACCATTTTTTGTTGCAGATCACACAATCATGTGTTCTTTTATTTAAATAGTGGTGTGTTCTGTTTAGGACTTGTGTGAGGTTCCTCAGAAGATGTAGGCCTACTGAATCTGCTGCACTTCCTTTCTGATGACGTTTTGTTTGAGCATAGGTATAACTTTTCGTGTTATCAATTTCTACATTTATCATGCCACTTAGGGACCTTGTCATCAAGCCATGTCCCCACTTCTACATCATCAGCATAATATAAGTGTCATCTTGTCAAGCATTCATTGCCAGAATCAACTATTTGCTGGATGTGATATCACACAGTGGTTTTACACCACATTGTTAACACACAATGCACTTTGTATAGTCTATGCTGGGAATAGAGGTTGAATTTTTCTTCTTTGAAGATTCATTGAGCATTACTCAACGTGATATTATGTCAA
The DNA here is from genome assembly GCA_964017125.1 of Flabesymbios commensalis. NCBI lineage: Eukaryota > Metazoa > Annelida > Polychaeta > Terebellida > Flabelligeridae > Flabesymbios > Flabesymbios commensalis. Next base: position 40,788,485 of record OZ024910.1, on the reverse strand, counting down.
GGAGTCATTATTTTGCATCAAGCGTCATTTTATTGTGATCTTTGACCCTCAAAACATGGGTCTAGATAACTTTAAAAACAAAATATCTCAAATATTGTGCGAGATATTGACAAATTCCGTTTTTTCGGTAATGGCCGCCGTTATTGGCTTCCTGCCAATTTTGAGTAGTCGATTTGCAAGGTTGTGCACCTAGATTGTGATCCTAGACATATGTAGACATCGTTTCAAGTGCCCAACCTTTTACAACACGCCGTGCCTGTTTTCCAAAAAAATTGATGTTTGCCCCCTGGGTATAGGCGTATTCATGTTGCCGATCCTTTCTTGTTGTACACTCAAGAGTTTCACTCTTATTTTCGCTCACCTCAAATTTTGTTTTCTTTTCCAGGTGGCCTACAGTAACTTCTTCATGTAGTCTCTTCACACTCATCCTTCAGTGATGTTTACGATATGTGATGGGTAAAAGACAGATAAAATAGTCTTCTAACTTGCTTGTAAAAAACAGATTTATAAAATCGTACTTCTCATTCAACATTCACGTCACACAAAATCCGTCCTGTGTATGTCAAATAAATGTATCGTTTGTTTTATTGCATTCCTTGATACCGAAAACATGGTTTGGTGAAATAATCTTGTTTATATCTCAATTATTTATGAAGATATGATAACTTTAGTGATTTCATGGCCGCCTTTTTAAATTTTGCTGAAAACAGTGTTTTGACACCAATTTGCGCACTCTATCAAACTTTTTCTTATGCTGTAGTCAATTCTGAAAATTTTCATATAGGTGGCATATTTTAACCATCAAAATCCCACAGGAGTTTATTTATGAACACAAGCATCCCCACTATTTCTTTAAATGGTTCAAATTCAAATTATTTTGGTTCTTACACGGGTGTTCGACAAGGTGAAATAACCCGATATTTGACACACTTTTCAAAATACAACTTTTATCATATGCTGATGACACTGTATTACTAGCCGATAATCAAACAAATTTACAAAATGCTTTGCATTGTTTATCATATTACTGTGATGATTGGAAATTGGATGTGAATACCGAAACAAACACAATTTTTTTTTTTCTAAACAAAAATCTAGAAATCCGTATATATTCTATTTCAATGGTTGTATTGTTAAAAGAGTTGATTCCGTTAAATACCTTGGTACTGTTTTCATTCATAATGGGTCATTCGTAATGCACAAAAAGCACATTGTCTCAAGAGAGAGTAAGAATTACCAATTTATTTGCAATTCGAAAATATCGAAATTTTAGAAAACTTACATCTAATTTTTTCAAAATATATTCTTTACTTAGAATCATAACCACCAACGTGTATGATTTTCCGACAGTCCGGTATATTTCCTCTCTCTGTTTTAAATAAAACAATTTTGTCTAAACTTATGTGTCAAAAGGGAAAAAAATGTCCAGCATCATTTACAATATTTTATATTAATGTCATGTCAATAATGTATAGTTATCGAATATTATAGGTTCTCGTTTTTATGGCTATTAGAGGATCTGTCTGAAAGGGTTTCACTTCCTTTAATTTTTAAAAAGAGACTTATTTATCAGTATCTATTGAAAATTGGTTATCAACTGGTTATAATTCACCTTAATATGTCCTTTATAGAACCTACAAAAATAAATTCGAATTAGAACAACATCAATGCATGTTATCACCATATCTAAGAAAAATTGTATTGTATGTAGATTTATAACACCTACCCATAAGCTCCCAATAGAAACAGGCACAAAATAGATTGTGTACATTTTCTAACTCCAACAAACTTGTGACGAATTTCACCTGATACTCGAATGTCCATTACTATAAAATATACGTTCATACCCACATATTTTTTATCAAACCACAATATTATTAGGTTTCAAAATGTGATGTCCCCGCATACAGATTTATTGTGTGAAAAGTCATCGCGATACGTAAAACAATCCTTTAACTGTTATAACTTGTATGTTGAATTACTGTAGCATGCATGTATCTCGCATATGAAAACTTCATGTCACGGCACTGACTCTTGACTGTTGACCTGTCATTTTTTTCATTATATTTTTTCCAATATGTTATATTCATACCGACATTGTATTAGTGTTATACTCCATGCCCACAAAGGCATGAGTAATAAAATATTGTCATTGTCATATTATCATTGGAAATTGATACTTATAAGTATAAATTTCCAATGACAATATGACAATGACAATATTTTATTACTCATGCCTTTGTAGGCATGGAGTATAACACTAATATTAATATTAATACTAATATTAATTAATTATGATCGTCGACATTTGTGCCCCGATCTGAAAAAATGAGTCGCAAGTCGTGTATTTAAATATTGGAGATATTAATCGATCCCGAATTTACACAAAATGACCTTTAAAATGATATATCACGCAATTCTGTAGCGTGGTTACCTGCTCTAAAAATATAACTCCACTTACTCTGAGAAATATGAAGTCTAAAATTATTCAAGATGCAAGATATTTTCATTGTCAGGATGTTCACACTGAGTAAATATGTAAATAGAAACAAACATCACTGATCTCAGCGTAATTATGGTAATTGATACGAAAACAAATGCAGATATATCTAGAAAAACAACTTCTATGCCACACACATTTAGGTTTCGAAGGTAATCATATGAAAGTATAAATTTATGTAAAAATTGAAAGTACATCAAATCAAGGTCATTAATTTTGAATTTTGGCCCTAGCATCGTTTCTCAAAGTGCGACTTACGACTCATTTTGTCAGATCGAGTGACATGTGTGCAAATTTTCTTGCTTTTATCCAAAAATACAATATCGTTATGCTATACCGCCCTACCACTACAAAACGTTCCCGGGATATTCCTGATAATTGTGTTCACTTCGTGGATAAGTACAGCATACGGAACAGATAGTGAGTAATCCTGTTATACCAGTCTGCTTTCATATGAACTCCATCTTGATTCCACCAAGGAAGCACTGGACGTGACATTCTCTCCAGGTCAAAGAAACAAAACTGATTTTTTTCACTTTCACGAAGACGTGACAAAATTCCATCAAAAAGAGCTTTATTCACCTGGGTTATCAGATCTTCCGACTCATTTTGATATTCTAAAGGTTTATTTTTGTTATATTCCGATATCGCACTGAACCATATCGTCATTGTGTTCAGGGGTAGGTACATATCCAAAATGTCAGCAAAGTAAACCGTATCTTTACCCATCTTTGGTGGACTCTTTCGTGCTTTGTCGTGGCTGTTCATTAAAATCAAAAGAAGATCAGGGTAGTTAGCACTCAGATATTCCTTGAATAAAAACTCTTGATACGTTATTGAATAATCACAAGGCTTTCTTTTTAAATTTTGACACAGAGTTCGACTTCTGAATGTGGTTACTTCATTGTCTAAAACATACTCCATAGCTATATATTCCACAGTGATGTTAAATGATAAGCTGTCCACATGACATTCAGTCAGAGTGCTTTTACATGAGAAACAATCTCTCTCATGGATCACTATATTTTTACGCGGCACAGATGAGTTTTTAACAAAATAAAGCGGATCTGGTCGCATAGTCCTGGGATCTTCTCTTTTAATCTGAACACAGCTGGCACTTAGAATGTCCGTGATGAATTTAATCATGGCAATGTTATATTTAGATCCATTTGAATCACCTAACAACATAATACGGGATATCTGTTTACTTTTAAGATACTGTAAGACGTCATCTTTCTCTTGATATACATTGTCTCTTATGTGAAAATCACAAATCTTACTAACCCAATTATGAATATTGTTTCCGTTTTCAATGTGCCATTCACCTCCAAAAGGAAATTCCTCATATTTCACAGCAAGATCTCGTAGAAGCTGAAAGCTACACGTGGTGTTATCGTACATTTCATTCTGGTATTTATTGGGGGCGATCTGTCGAAAAACGTCGTTATTTTTTACCACGACCTTTCTGATGCTTTGATAAATAACCATGTAAGCTGCACAAGCCGTTACTGCTAAACTATACAAAAGCAGAAAGTATACTCTCCGATTCCACATTTTGTGATTTCAATCTCGGTGTATTCGTGTATACAATATCAAGGTAATTTATTCTCCTTTATAGACATCCGTGTCAATACCTTGTCCTGGGATTTCTCAACGCAGCGGACACAGGCACGGATCCAATGTTTGTCTATACTACAGATTATGTTTGCTGTATACATTCAAATACGCATGCGCAGGCCTTCAGCACATTACGTAGGTTGAAGTGGATCAATCTCCAGCCAGCATTAGGCATTCACCAGATAGTTGTGATAGTTGGTCCACTGTCTGCGACGCTGGCCTAACATTGAGCCGAAACTGGTTCAGCGCCCAGTGTTTGTTGACCGCTTCTTTAGCATGAATAATTCCATGTGGTGCATGAGTTTAACCCTTACAGCGCGGGCATCGACATTAGTTTTGCGTTTTTACTCTTTCAGTGTGGGGTTCGACTTTAAACAACAGAATCTGTACTGCTCTGCAAAACCAAAAGGCATTATCTGCTGAAAGGAAGCAGATACTGCCTTTTGTCTTTACATGGCAGTGTAGACGTCTGACGTTTAAAGTCACTTCAAGAGTAAATATAGTTATAATGGCCATAGACCCAACACACAGGTATTCAAATGAAGCAGAAAGAGATAACTAATACATTTATGGTGATATCAAATTAAAATCTGTGGCTTAGGCTATGCAAAAAGAGTTCAGCGCTTTAAGGGTTATTATATTTTATGTTCACAGCAATGCGCATACCATGTGGGTGCGATAATCACATTAACCCTTACAGCGCGGGGGGCGACTTTAGTCGTCAGAATCTGACGTCTACAGACGTCAGATTCTGACGTCTAAAGTCGATCCCCGCAATGTAAGAGTAAAAATATATATAATTATCGTATACCCATAACACAGGTATTCAAATGAATCGGGCAGAGCTAACTAAGACATTTATGATGATTTCAAATTGAAAAAACCCTTTGGTCTCCAAGGTTTTCATAAAATATTTCAGCGCTGTAAGGCTTAGCAACGGCATGTGCACGAGGGCTGCCAAGTACTCTTGAATCTCACATATATCTTCACCTGTTAACCCTTTGTCTGCTCATCGCGACTGAAGCCGTTTTTAATACGTTTTATTACCCGATTAAATCACTGTTATTGGGAATGAAATGTTCAAACATGGAGATTTGTAAATGTTACTCAAATTAAACAAATAATTATGAGTAATTTTCAACCACTTGAGGTTGTGGATCGCGGTAGCTAGACACAACCTCAAGTGGTTGAAAATTTAAATAAATTAACTTACTAGGATAAGGGTTAACCAGAGGTAATTATGGCAAGGGCCGTTTTGGGGATTTATTTTTGTCCATTCAAACAAGACTAGTCTATTGAAAAATGAGTATTAAATTTGGCAGATTGGCATAATTACGTTTTGGTTAAAATTGTGCATTGTTGGGTAGTTTTGGGACACAACTTCAATGTGTAAAACAATAAAACTTAGCACTCGAAGGATTCATATTTTACAACCACCACTTTAGATTGAATTAAAAGTGCTCTCGGGCCCGATCTGCATATAGGCCTACCCACATTTTACAACCTCCACTTCAGTTTCAATTAAAGTGATGCTGTGTACCATCGCACGATCTGAACACTATAAGCTATACTATTCTACATGAATGTGTTATCGTGCACATCTTTGGATTATTCAATATACCTTTTAACTGTCGCGATTTTACGTCAGGTGGATCCCGATGTCTCACTCAGAGGTACTGGGCTCGAATCCTCAATGTTTTGCCTCAGTCTTTCAATCTGTTGAAATGCCCAGAGTTTGTCGATCTGCCTACGGTACCATGAACTATAAAAAATAATCACTAAAGTCATGTAATAAGTGGACATGTAGTAGTTGCGACTCCGGGGCTTATTTCTATCGCGATATTGCCAAATGCCAAAAATAATGTGCATAGGAGCGAAGTAAATCATTGTTTTCTCACATCGCTTTCTCTTAGTCTTAGTAATTAAAGGACGTCATATTAACCCTTTTACCGCCGGTGTCGCATATATTGGATTTTTTACTCAATTATTACCACATTCAGTACCGCCTTTTAAGCATGCTAAAGCCTTTATGTGACATCAATCAGCACAATTTGAAAAGAGTTGACCTCCATTTAGTCAAATCTGAATAATTTTCACTCACTTGAAGTTGTGGATCGCGTCAGCGAGACACAACTTCAAGTGGGTGAAAATTCAAATTGAATAATTTGGCGGTTAAAGGGTTAAATGTAGGCCTACATCGATATGAAGATTTAGGGAATCTCAGTACAAATGACAAATTTTCTAAATTTAACTTTGTCTATTTATTAATACCGTATTATTATTCAATATTGTCTACCACGAAAGCTAAAATAGGACAAAATTTGTTGAGTAGTTGTGACAACTATTAGCGTAATTCACAACTATTTGCACCACGGTTGATCTAATGTCTTAATTAGAGGAAACATGTTGCCCACTTTAACAGCAATGAACATCACTAAATGAGTTTTGCTTTGGAATACGGTGACTGGTTTATACCCCAGTCACACATACACGACGCACAGCCCACGCCTTGAGGGAGAAAAAATAGAGCAGTGCGTCGTTGTGCGTCCATTAATTGTGTCAGGGTATGAAAAGAGCCAGCGAGTTTATAACGATTACACAGCGTGTTATAAATAAATCAGGTGTATAAATCAGCGAATACACAGTGTTTCGGCTACCCGGCTAAACCAGGCTACTCATATTGCGTGGAGCCCGGCGGCAGTGATCTCCATTTTTCCACGGCTCGCTATGTAAAAAAAGACACTGACTCCGCCTAGCGATAAGACCGAGAGAACTATAGAGTGTATTATATTCAGCTAGAGCGCTCTGGTGATCACAGTAGAACCATTCTGCTAAAACAATGGCGGTCAGTGTGTCACAGCCTTGCGATGTGATCAGGGTACGTTTCGCCACCGCGTTGGGCGTTAGCAGGGCGACAACTTTAGCGAATATATAGCGCATCGCCAGCACCAGGCACGAAAAAGTTAGAAAGCATTCAGAACGCCCCATATACGTTATATATTCGCTGGACATGCGTTAAGAACACGCTAGTTAGGCACTATATGCACGCTCAGTGCGGGCATTTTTGAGTTTTTTTCTAGCCCTGATTGCTCAGTCACACATAGTCGACGCACGATCCACGCACCGAAAATTGATCATTTTTTGCTAGAGCGTCTGTCGTGCGTCTGTCGTGCGTCGACACTCGTTACTGGTTTGTGGAGCGCGCTGCACTAACGCCACGCATGTTTTTGTGTGCCCTCTAATCGCCAAAGGAAGTTGGGTATGTTTAAAATATTGAACGCATATGAACGCATAAATGAACACGCCAGAAGAACGTCAGAAACACCTAGGGCGCGCTAGAACAACGTCATATCAACGCTAAATACGTTTGCTTTGTATCACATGGCTGCCCGTTGAGGGCTCCGGGCAGTCGCGGGCAACGCGCCTGCCCTACGTTGCATGAGCGCTCGAATCAGGCGCTGGGAACACGCCGCCAGTTCGCCCAGCGCTCGAGCAACAGGCTGTGACTATGTTATTTCGGTAGCTTAACCCTTAGAGCTCTGCAGAACGACATTTTTTTGTAATCATTTGAGGTGGTTTTACACACGATACACGGCTTTAAGTGCAGAATTTGTTTTCCGCAATTAAGTCCTAAAATATAATGTTATCATAAATTTAGGACACACTTTTTCTTTTAAAAATGGTTACATATGTACAAAACAAACTGATAAAACTTACTATTATCGTCAACATTAGCATTATAGGGTTTAATGCGCACTGTATGCGTCCAACGCGTTAGTAAAGCGCTGTTCATTCGCTGTTCATTCGCACTTCGCGTTTGAAACACGCTGTGCATTCGCTACCAGCTTGCGATGTTTTTCACAATGCGGACTAAATTGCTTATTTTAATTTTGTTATGGGTGTACTGTGCGTCGTTCATGTGTGACTGGGAGAAACCTCGTTCAACGAAAACACAACGAATTAGAGCGTGTGCTCTACTTGTGCCTAACGATAGACTGGCGCTGGTCTGACGTTCTTCTAACGTCTACATTCACACGTGGAAAAACGCTCACATTTTTGAGCATGCAGAAAATGTGCGCAGAGATTGACGCATACAAAAAATGAATGACGTTCATCAGTTGTTCTCGTCAAATCATCAACGAATTCTAACGCACGCTCAGCGAATCACAACGCACTGAGCAAAATTTGTTGTGCGCCGGACGTGCGTGATGATAGGCCTATGTGTGACTGGGCCTTTAGGACGGAACCCTGACATATTGTATTACACAAAAAGGTGACAGGATACCAAACCACACAATGTTTTACCGTTTTTATTATAACCCAGTCAACCGATCAATGCAAATGAACCCTTTGAACCCGGTATAAATCCGACATTGAGCCAACATTGGCTCAATGTCTCGTGCTTTCTGGGCCGGTGCTATTTTATCAATAATTAATTGCCTCTGTGTTCCCTCGGCCCATTGAGCATTGTAGCGTGGTAACCATGGTAGTTAACTCTATGCATAGACTAACACGATCATAGACTAACACAATACAATATTAAAGGAAACTACTCCAGTATTGCAATGTTGGTCCGCCGTCTGAGACGCCAACCCAACATCAACCCAACACTTGATTACGGTATGTCTGGGGTAATGATTACTGTTGATCTGGTAATTTTCGCGTGTATAAATTTTCGCGAATTTCTGATAATGGGACTTTTCACGAAGTTTAGAATTACCGATTTTTTTTTTTAGTTTACTTTAGAAAATATACAACTGGTACAAAATAAAGCTATAAAGATAACCAGCACACGCAAAATACACGCGCTAGCAGAAAGCGAACCCAATAGAGATCGATTCCAATCATTAGCGAACAAATTTATACACTCATTAGAAGAATAATCATAATTTTCAAAAAAACAATTGATTAACTTAATATGATAATGAAGTGGAACAAATTAAACAAACTTGTCAGCCGAATTATTAGAAAACTATACAAGAAACAATCTGAAAATGAAAATTACATATAAAAACAAACAATAAACCTTCTGCGAGAGAGCTTTTCGCCATGCTCGTAAAATCAGTTAATTTATACGTGGCTTATCTTCTATATTACTGCAACCTATGTTGTCTGAGTTGCTGGGGGAAGCTTTTCGCTATGCTTCTTAAAACTCAGCAGCGAGGTAGACGGAGGTAACGGCAAACAACAACCTTAAAACATTTATCAGAGGCATAGGTCGTAATGAAATAAATACTATTAAATGTTAACAGTTGCTAAACATGCTGAATTAACTACATTTTACAAACTGGACGACGACACCAACGGACAACGGACGACACTATTTTAAGTGACTGCATACTACAAGTAAAAGTTTAAAAATAATTATGAAAGTAAACCCAGATATGAAATGGTTGGCTATATGGGGATTATTCTATATAGTAAGCCCCAATTGCCATAAAACCACTCTCGGCGCATTCGGCGCTATTATGCTAGTCGCTTCGAGATGGCCTGCGAAAAAAAACCTTTAGTATCACAGAACAAAAATCCCCGGAAATATACCTTGGGGAAAAAAGTGCCAACGAATACGAATTATGTCCATTGTCTTTCTTCTATAAGTAGATGTGCACTCAGATGTCTACTCACATCTGAACATTTTTTTGCAGAGCAAGATTTAAATTATTGTATTCTATGAAACTCAATGACCTCGACCTCCTTTGTTTTCACCGAGCTGGCTAATAAATGAAGTATGGGGGAGGGTTCGTATATAACATAGATTTCACCGAGTGACGTCACTGCGTTTCACAGAGCCCAAGAATCTTTCGGAACAAGATAAGCTAGTATATAAATTGACTAAGATTCTCCGAAAGCGCCGTAAAATAAAAAAACAGATAATTACAATTTATATTAAAATTACATTGCAGATTTACAACATAGCTTATATTTTTTGCCAAAAAAATTTGCGTGGGTCACAAAAACAGTTTTATGCTCTTAAATATCGTACAGGCTGGTCAAAAGCAAAATCCAAGATGGCTGCCCAACCTGACAAAATTTAATGTGATGTTGTGATATATCGTTGGCTAAGATACACATCCCAACTCTTCACCAAATTCAAACATGTATCGGACACAAAAGTACGCCCACAATGAAAATACCTAATTACCCCACTTTTGAGAAAATAGATGAGTTCAAATAGCAAACATAAATTGGTGTATACCAATGTCTGAAAAAATTTGCTGTTTAGAAAAAACTATCTTATATATTTTTCATCAATACTAATACAATCACAGAAACGAAAACTACTTTAAAATTTCGATCACTTTATATAGTTCTAAAATTATATTATAGCTCATATATAGTGTATTTTATTACAAATGCATCGACCTATTTTCACTGTGTGTATAATATGTTACAGAAAAAGCGTAAGCCTATGTTTATTGTTTTTTGTAATGCATTAGAACTGTTTTCTAAACCGTAATCTATTTTTGTTGCAATGTATAGCAAACAAGTTGAAAATGTCTGAAATAATTTATAATAGACTATTTCCCACCCTTGGCGCATTGTGTGAACAGAATGGTGAATTGTATTGACATAAGCTGAGAAGCTACAGAAAATAGATCCAAGGATCCTAAACATGATATAAGAATAGCAAGATTACATCGGGTCACGTGAGCGACCCAGAATGATATAATTAAATTTGAAGGATGATTGCTTATGGTGTCTACAGTAATTAACACCAAACACCAAAAAGTGAATGGTGACTTTAATTCCATTGAGCGGAGCCCTTTGAAAAGATGGCTACATATGGTCCTATGACAATGTGTAATTATTGCATTTATCTAGCATGTCGAATTTCGGGCCAATTGCTTTAGTCATGTTCGGTCTTGCTTACTGTTTCACTTTATCATTAAACTTATTTACATGCCTATGACTGACTGACTGACTGACTGACTGACTGACTGACTGACTGACTGACTGACTGACTGACTGACTGACTGACTGACTGACTGACTGACTGACTGACCGACCGACCGACCGACCGACCGACCGACCGACCGACCGACCGACCGACCGACCGACCGACCGACCGACCGACCGACCGACCGACCGACCGACCGACCGACCGACCGACCGACCGACCGACCGACCGACCGACCGACCGACCGACCGACCGACCGACCGACCGACCGACCGACCGACCGACCGACCGACCGACCGACCGACCGACCGACCGACCGACCGACCGACCGACCGACCGACCGACCGACCGACCGACCGACCGACCGACCGACCGACCGACCGACTGACTGACTGACTGACTGACTGACTGAATAATTAATGAATTAGTTTTGAAACTCGAGTTTGAGGGTGACCATTATTTAAAAAATGATCACAAAAATGAAAATTGATTGAAGTCACGTGTTTAAATGCTCATTGTTTGATCGCAGGCTAAGTGTACAGACCCATACATGTATGTCTATTATTGACATTCTACGTTTTTAGTCAATAAAAAAATAATATAATATTCACGTATAAAATGAAGTAATTGTATATCAAATCGAATCAGTCCTAATCAAGCTTAGGGTCTATCACAGGCAATATTAAGAGAAAAACGTTTAAACTAATTTTGTTTGGCAGTATATAGCTGTAAACTTTGTGACGACAATGCTCCTGAAATGTTTTATACAGCCCTGAGGAATATCTCAGGCGCATTGTATAATTATCAAACATAACTCACCAAGTAACAAGTACCCGTAGTGTGGGAAGTGAAACACATAGAAGTACAACCTCAATTTTAAGCGTTTTGTAAATTTTGAAAATAAAATGCAGAGAAAACGCAAAATCTCCAATTAAAATCTTCTATAATTTTACAATTCAAGGCAGCAGCTCGACCGTTTTAAATAGTGTTAGCTATATATGTAACGTGTTGGTTCCTTGTGTTTCACAACGACGGTATTATAGCAATTTTATCCACATAAAAGTGGTTTTAAAGCTGGGACGAATAATCTTTTGCTATGTTTACGATTTAATTTCATAAATTTCCTCGACATGTGTAAATTACGTATTTTAATTATAATGTTTTTATCAATTTAACTGTTTGAAGATAATGATGAAGACTGGGGCTGGATTTTTAGTATACAGATATATGTCTCAAATTCATATCAAATTGTAACATGTCTCACTGTGCAAAAATTGATGATCAAGAAAATAATGTAATCTGTATAAATTGGTCAGATAATTTATAGAACGTTCAAGAACACTTTTACTTTTGAAAATTACTTTATTTCTTTAGCACGTAAGCTGACAATTATATTTACTAAATTCCGTTGCAGAAAGCACAGGTTGCCGATAGAAACTGGCTGTAGAGAACGGGTTCTCTGGGACACAGGTGTATGTACCAAATGTGACATTGCACCAGGATACATTGGCGATGAATTTCATCATTTGTTAGTATGTGATTTTTTAAGACAGACAGGATGGAACTCCTCCTAAAAGTATACCATGTAAATTTGTGCACCTTCATATCTAAAATTATGAATAGTTTTGAATTCACCTGTAATAATTGAAGGATTACATAATATGTGTTGCTGGAATGATTCATGGTCGATTAGTACTAATACAGAATAAGTATTATCATGTAATAAAGTTTTTACAAAATAATTTTTTTTAAAACATTTTAACAGTAAAAAGCTTCGGCCACCTCTTCGGTAGTTATATATCTGAGAGGCACCGCCTCAGGATATCTGGTCGCATAATCGACTACGGTTAAGACATAGGAATTGCCTTTATCTGATATAGGTTTTATCGGTCCGATCCAGTCTACTGCTACACGTTTAAGCAGCGTGTCAATTAAAGGTATACATGTAGGCACCCCAGCGGTATTTTCGTGGTACGCCCCTTCGGTGTAGTACGCTGGCATATGTCACATGACCTACAAAATCTGAGGACATCGCCATGTATCGCTGGCCAATAAAAACAAGACGATATACGGTCTAAGGTCTTCCTAATACCTAAATGCCTCGCCATTACCGATACGTGAGCTACGGTTAGAACCTGTTGTCTTAACCCCTTAGGTACAATGATCTGTTTTACCACCTGCCCGTGATTTACCTTACGAGACTGAAAGTGTCGTGTCTGTAACCATTTATGTACCGCATACCACGAGTTACCACATTTTTTCTTCGTAACCCTTTAGGTACCCTTATTTTACTTAGGCTCTCATCACTGTTCTGCATCTCTATTAGTTTTTCTGTGTTAATTGGGGTATTTAAAGTTTCAAGGTTTACTACTTTTAACGGTTTAGCTATCCGTTCCTGTTTGACCTTCTGCCCCCTGGTGACAACTGCCCCTACCTGCTAGGTCACTTTAGCCTCCCAGTTAATATTAGGATCGTCAGGAGGTCTAGCGTCCTCCACATTACCTACCACCAGGTCATATATCGGGTTCTTCATACACATAGCCTCAACGGTTTTAGTAAGGTATGGACTATCAATGGTTATTTTTACAATTGGAACCTTGATTATCTCCCCGTTGATAAGCATACAGGCTTGTATACGGTCTGTAAATTGATTAGGCTCTACTAATTCTTGTTTTACCACAATGCCTGAGCAACCTGTATCACGTAGGACATTAACACTCTGGCCATTAACTAACCCTATTAGCACTGGCATTACGGTGTTCTGTTCTACTTTATCACGTTTTGATTCCTGTAAACCCATTATAACTGGTAAAGATTGGCCACATGCCAAATTTATCTCGTCTTAACCCACACAATGACATTGTTAGCAGGCGTATTCATGCAACATGCAGCTATTTGTTTAGCATCAGTATCATCGTTACAGAGCTACAGATTTATCCACCCTTTGGCATTCCTTAGCTACGTGCCCCTTGGTCCCGCATAGTAAACATACAACGTTCGACTTAGAGCTTTGGGTCAAAGTTCTTCCGGTATTCACACTCGCATTTTTATTTGTTTGAATCGAGTTACCCGACATACTAATATTATTAGAAACCCCCCTTTTAAAAGGTACGCCTTTGCAATTTTCGGGGTCGTGACCTTTTTCATTGCACTTAGTGCAAGTACGTGATCTGCAATCTTTAGCAACGTGATTAGTTTTCCCACAAATAAAACAATTTCTCTCACGATCACGTGTTCGTCGATCTGGGCCATAAAGGGTTCGTTGACGCGCTTCGATATACGCTTCGGCCCTTTCAGGAAGTTCGTCGATCGTCGCGTGAGGTTTTTCTCGCAAGTATGTAGCTAAATTTTTATCACAGATATTTAGAAACTGTTCTTTTAAGAATAATTATTCAAACAATTTTGTGTACGAATCTTCACATTTAGCCAACTCCGCCCAACGTGACAAATATACAGACAGGCGAACTACAAACTGAGTGGGCGTTTCAGCAACTTCACACTTCGCTTGTCGAAATTTTGTTCTGAACCCATCTAAAGTCAATTGATACGCTTTTAGTCAAGCTTCACGCAGCTTTTTATAATAGAGTGCATCCGCAGCCGGTATACGCGAGTAAACATCCAGGGCTTTCTCTGTTAACAGCGTACTCAGGTTCGTCGCCCAAACCTCAGGTTTCCACAACTGTGCTTTTGCAAAACGTTCGAATCGCTCAATGTAGGCTATGCGTCAATTTGATTCGTTTTTTCTTTGAATTCCGGTAGCCTCAGACTTTTCGCATGCACTGCCGGCGCTATCGCTTGCCCCGCTGTCGCCGCAGCATTATCGCCTCGGAGCCTTGTCATCTCCATCTCGTGTTCACGCACGACACGGGCTTCTCTAGCTCTTCTCTCACGCTCTACTGCCTTTTCATGACTACGGCGCTCGAGCTCGACTTTCTCGTCATGTTCACGTCGCTCCCGCTCGTGCTCGCGCTCCTGGCGCTCGTGTTCGCGCTTGCGCAAACGATCAGCAGCAGCCTGAGAATCTGTTACAAACTGTTCTAGAGCTTCGCTTCGTGTGTCCTGCAATTGAACAAATATATCAAGTTCTAATTAACATAGAATTTGCCTGATGGTATTGCCTCCAGTATTTTTTTTTGTGATTTTACGCGATTCGTTGACCCAAGTAGACACTAGAATTGTGATTCTATGTCAATTGGAACTAGATATATTTGTTCAATTGCAACTTAGGATATCAATATTACGAAGCTATCCATTATAAACATATCTGTCTTCATTACTATATCATTTAACATGTAAACAAATTTTGTTTTTTTAATATAAACGATCATTCGGATTTTTTCATAAAATGATTTTCACCGGCCGCCATCTTGGTTTGTCCAAAATAATGATTATGATTCTATGTCATTTAGAAGTGGAAATAATGCCCAAATTATGATTCCATGTCAATTAGAAGTGAAAATATTGTTCAAATTAGATTGTCATAGCGGCCGAAACCCATATCGCGCCCCAAAGTCATTCCTCGTAACATTGCTAACAACATCCCCAGGAAGCGCCTGATAACAATGGAGAGTGGTGGGGTGCATGGTGACCAATTCTGGCCCATAGAATACCAGTGTCACATATATATCAAGATATGAATGAAAATATAATTTGCTGAAGTAAAAATGGCAGCCATTTTGAATTTTGCATGATTGTTACTACAGGTCATATTAAAACCTTTTCCCATCGATTCAGCACCCTGAAAAACACCATACAAGACATTTTGATCATCAAAATTGGCCAACTGGTGCAAAACATATTGACATATATAGGTTTTTCAGAATGGCTTCCGGCGGCCATATTGAAAATCGTTTTCCTGAGTTGCTACCATGATCCAGCATGTCTACCCAAGTTTTTTTCACTCCTGGGGTGGTCCTCTAAACGAATTTTAACAGAAACTTAGGAGACCTAAAAATGCACACAGGACCCTCATCAGCCATTGGATTACTTAACATAGGTATTCAAATTGCATTAAATATTAAATGCATTATAAAGTAATTACAATTTTGTTTTATTCTGACCCTGGCAAATCACAATAGTGAGCAATTTGTATGTCATTTATTGTGCTATTTTGTATTGATCACATGCATATACATATGTTAGATGTGACTATATTCCCTTTACGTGCACCACCCTCGACTCCAACAATATCTATGAGGTTCCATATACTACATATAACCTGTTAACATACACTCAAGCATGAAATAAAGCCGAAGGAAAATTACTAATATGTAAAAAACGAGCTAAAACAATGCGACTTGTTTAAAAACAGTACATTGTTGAGAAATTCCATGATTTGTCTTTTTAGCCAAATGAGACCAAGTTAGCGTTCACTATCAATGACAGTATTGTGAAGCTGTTCAATCACATAGAGAATCAGCATGGTAAAGTGATGGTATCATATGCTCTGGGCTACCTGACAGCAGCTAAAAGTGGACTTACTGAGGCTGAGCTGGAGGACTTACTCTCTCTAGATGAAAAGGTACGTTAGACTGATTAATAACGGAATTAACTCCACTTGATTGTTCCCGAGTCTTGATGTAGATATGTAGGATCCTGACATCGCTTAGTCAATGTGGCAGTCATCCCCAGATTCCTGGACGCAGCCTGACGGAGATGACCGCCCCGTTGTCATACTGTGGTGTCGTGTGCACGCAGAGCAGCGTGGTGCGGCCCGTAGTATTTTTCCCTCACTTGAAGCGTGATACTCGGCGACCGCGGACGTGCCGCAGCTCGCTCTCACCAAGTCATAGAGACGTGCCGTGCACGGCGGGTTGTGCAATGTGGTTTTAACATGTTAATCAATTAAACATGACAAGAGAGAAGACAGTTTCCTAGTTTATTTAATACCGTTGATCGGACGGAGAAGGAAGTTATTTGAGTTTGATGGCAAGATTGGGAGGAGTCCTTCGTCGGCCGTTATGACCCATAACGGGACCTCGGTGTAAGCTTCAATTCGCCATATTGGTTACCCCGACGACCCCCAGCTCGCTAAATTTGTGACCTCGACGACTGATTGTTCACGCAACAGCGTTTTCACCTAGACACCGGGTGAAAACTGCTGTTTTCAAGGATAGTTTCATAATTGTAGGGGATTTTTTGAAAAAAATCATCCGCATTTTTTTCACAAGGTACGTGAAAGCTGTAGGTCAAAATATATGTATGCCAGTATTAATTAGTTAGAAAGTGTTACCAGACGAGAAGCACGTTTTTTTGCGTCGAAAACGGCGTAATTTTCTAAAATTTTGGTCAAAATTCCACGTGTTTGGCGCCTTTTCAAGATGGCGGCCTTGCCGATTCTCTAGAAGAATCTAGAAAATTATCATCTATCATTTTTATAGTAAGAGTTTGTTTAATGCCTTTATCCTACTAATGCCACTGTAGTCGAGTAGGAGGGGGGTATTTTCTATAACTTATTTTTATCGTTGATTACCATAATTGGGTAACTCGATCTTAGAGTCCACAGACGAAATCTCGTCAAATTTTTTCACGATTTTTCTAAAAATCGACAGAAATTTCTACTACCGCTTCAACTTGGGTAACCTTTAATAGGTTTAGGGCCAAAATAAATTGTCTCCCTAAATGAATGTCAATAAACGGTCTTATTTGGTCTGCTAAGAATATTCCCAGGACCGTAGGTCAATATTTTGTACTATTATCATATGTTATTTCAGAGAATGCTGAACATTATATTTGTATTTGTTAGGTGAGCGCCATCTTGGTTGCTGGTTTCCCTAACTTAGCTCAAAGCTCGCCGTGGGCACCCACGTGTTCCCCCCTACCCGGCATGCATCGGAACAGTGAGCCTGTGCCGCCGCACCACATTAGCATAAAGTAAGCCGCCATTTTGATTTGGTGGAGTTTATTAGTCACGTGTTCCAAATTTTACACGGACAGTTGGTAATAAATTTTTTTTTTAATTGTTTGTAAATTTTCCTTTTCAACACGGTTGAGGGAGAAAATGTGTAAATAAGTCGTTTCGAAAACGAAATTATATCACTAATTGGTGAGATTTTTTTATTCACTTTGAAACGTTTTTGGTGTTTGTAACCTTGCTAGGCTATTCAGCGCCTTATTAGGGCACGCAGTAGCTGATGAATATGCTAATGTGAGGCGAGACAGGGATGCTGACTGTATACTATGTAAGCATCGCTCAAAGCTTACCGTTACAGACTATAAGCCACACGCTGCCTGCCGTACAGGCTGTGAGCGCCGATCATACACACACACACCCAACACAAGCGACATAAACCAACCGCCATCGAACACAGTCGGTTTATACGTCAATCAATGAATCGATGCGAGCGATTGATTCGGACGTTTATTAGGTGATTCGGTGATGAATGTACCATTTGTAAAAAAAAAAAACCTGGAATGTTCATCACGGATATCATTTTTCAGCGAAATGATACACTTTATCATTTATCAACATAGACTACTGTCAGTCACGTTTTAGATAAAATTCTTAAATCACAACTGTCACTGTTTTTCTTCGCAGTCACATTTAGTCTATCAGTTTGAGAACGAAATTTTCTCATGATAGTTATTTCTGAAGCTTAAATTTTTATATAAATACAGAAATATTCGATTTGACAGTTGCGCTATCGCGAAACATTACAAATATTTGAATGTGTTTTTCGACTTGTGTGAATTTTTTTTTTTTTCACCCAGGTCGATTTACAAAAACTATTATAATAGCTTAGCATAGCTTATCACAGTTATATCTGGCATATTGTTTTTATGTACCACTGCGACCTACGGTTTTCACGCTACCATTTTGCATGTGTGTGACTCAGTGAAAACGTTTTATGTCTCATATAGACCTACAGTTTTCATTTTAATTAATACATACCTTTTGTGAATTTGTGAACAGCACTTAGGCGAAATTTCAACGACACATATTTCTGCAACTAATCTGCAACCCCCGTTTCTCGCACCATGCGACATAGCATGAACATTTGCTACAGTCTACACTTCTAACTTCAACATATTACAGACATTTTTCATCTGATTTTTACGGCATTGCACAGCCTACCCGCGCACGGCACGTCACGGACTTAGGCCACGGAGAGTGGCGACCGCATACCCTGGCCAAAGGCCTGGGGTGTGCACCAGCAATATGGAAACCTGCCACCGACACGGTGGAGATAGACATCCGTCACTTCAATAGGATGATGAACATAATATTAACGACGGCCAATGACAGTTTGGCACTGTTCACATAATTATATGACATTTTTATATTCGCTCAGGCCTGCACAGCTAGCCAAATAGGTCGCAGACTGAGTGCTTCATTATTTAAATGACTTTATCAACTAAACGATTTCAATTTGATGACAGGTTTATTATTGCTGACAGTTTTGTGGCTCGAATCAGCATGTGTTATGTGGGCCGCCCTTTCAGCGTGACCGTCATACTCATAGGTGCCGTCCACGCATCATGCGGCGCTGCTCATATACGGTCATGTTTACAACACAGCACACAGTGTATGCCGTATAAACTTATGCAACACGCATCAACAGCACAGACGACAGACTTTATAAACGTGATCAGGTGATTGTCTGCTTCAGCCGACACGGCTGGCAATCAGCATCAGCAGTATTCTCAACAGCGTCTACTGTCCGGGGATTCCCCACATTTACTGGTACGGCACAGTATAACCAGATCAGCATCGACTTCAGAATATTATACGATGTCAGCAGTCATTTTATTATAGGCCCACCTACCTGCATCAGCCTTACAGATTATAATAATTTCATATCATGAATATTTTCTCAGATCACTCATTATTCAACTCCATATTGAATTTTTTATTAATAGTGAATTTTTTATTAATTCCAGATTGAATATTTTCGTGACTTATATCGCCTCCGATTTTTTACGATACATCGCTAACGATTTTTTATGACGATGCATAGGTCTGTTTCCTTTCACCGCACGTCCGGTGATATGACACAGACATGTGCGTTTTTTAACTTTAATGTTTTTAATGTTTTGCCAACGCAAGAGGGCGACTTTTGCGTTTGGCGCGCCAGCAACTAGCTGGTCATGTCCCACACGTGACATTTCGTGGAACAACTAGTTCTACTGTACATCGAACGGAACATATAATCATGTCTTTTTGCGACCAAATCGCAGAATCATTATTTTAAAACCTGTGGTAGGGCACGCGCCCGAATCAGGTACGTCATAGCGTTACCGTATAATGCAACACAAGGCTATCACACGGTGAGACGCCAGCTGTGATCGCTCATAATAAAGGCCAACTAGGCCCGAGCACGATCATTCAGTTTTTTACTCCTCGCGCTAATGGGGATTTGAGTACTTGCATTCGAATCGACGCTACGATACGCACAATCGACCCTACAAACGAACCGACAATGCGAACACTTGTTCGATACAGTACTCGAGTACTGCCCCCTAACGACCAGCGAATGCAATAAATCGCTTTATATTTAGCATGTGTTGGACGCAACATCCACACACGTGTATGGAGCTGTATTCGGGTCAAAACTGTCAGGAAGTCATTCCACGCAAACTCTCGTTCTTCTTTAATGACATACGTTTTAATTGACGTATTTGTAATGTTGGCATTGTTGCTTATCTCATCTTACAGTCAGTCCGCAGGCCGTGATTATTTTAGCGAAAAGGTCGCTTTGTTTTGTATTAATTTAAAGGCTTCGCGGGGGGTAAAAATTTGGCGCGGAATTACAACATTTATCCTGCATTTTACCTGGTTTTAATTGTTGCTGTAAACGATTTAAAATTGGTCTTGAGTCATTCTGCCAGTTGTTAACGTAAGACCAACATCAGCTAATTGTTCTACGTATTTTGTGTCAACAATATCTATTTAAATCAGTGAATTTTAAAGGATTTAATGTGACACCCACAGAGAGGTTGAATAGCTCTCTCTAAATTACACCTTTTTGTTGTTGGTTCCTTTTTTTGGCCAGAAAAAAATCAATTAACTGATTGAATTTTCATGTAGTCTAGAATTTAAGGCGTGCCCTCATGCCGTTTGGTGCGACCGCCGGTTATCGGCAAAAAAAAGAACCAAGATATTCGAGAGGTGGTATTACACTAGGTTCAATAAATATCCGGTCATGATCTTACAGCTGTTTATATCACTTTAAAACCATTTTAATGGAATATAGATGGCTTGAAGTTGTCTTACGCAGATTTAATTCAAGCGTGTCATACTACACTGACTGCACTGTGATATTAATAGGCCTACCGGTATCTCATGTTCATGTTCAGCGGCCGGCAAACCCTCACACCAGTCACATGTATCATGTGTATAGGCTACATACCAGTCACCACCACTGCTCACACAGCCTCACAGGTGAAGCACACATTGACACAATCATTGTCAATGAACGTGCCGCCGCTGCACTGGTGGGCCCGGCAGTTACTCGAGTTAGGTCCTGCAAAATGCTGTTTGATTACAACTTCAAGTGAAGAAGTGTGGGGGGTGATGCTGAACTAGACTCTCAGGCTTTATACATGATAGAAGGGTTAGCCGTGAGGCCAAACATGCCATGATCCCGTTTTGATGTAGGCCTAGGGCCTAACACTAGGCTATAGACCCTATTTGGACCCCCATCTAGCTATAGACCCTGGTGTAATGTTAGGCTAGGCCTATAGGCTATAGATCTAGTCATACAGCAGCCTTTGTTAAAGTAAACGTTTAGGCCTACCCGGAACAATAGTCTACAAGTACATGTAGGCCTATAGGCTTACAATACTGTCATTAGGCTACATGTAGGCCTACACCAGATTTAGACATGGTCTGGGTAGATGCGGGATTTGAAAAAGGAGGGGGCGCAGGTGGCTCGAGGCCAATGGAAGGGACTATTTAGGCCTATTTGTTTAATTGATAGCTCAAAAATGTTCCATTTATTAATATAGGGGATTATTAAAAACATTTGGCAAAAAAGAATATATCCCACCTGGATCGTGCGAAAAAAAAATCGACATCTGTTGTGGGTGGTTATTAAATATAAATTTTCCAAAATTTGTTTGCCCCCGCAAAAAAATTACAAACAATTCCTCTTGAGGTACACTTTAGGTCCGGATGTGACTCCAACAGGCTAGGAAAAATTAACTGCTTTTTAACTAGGAGGTCAACCTTGCTATTGGCTATCAGTATTTTAAAATTAGATTGATTGAATAGGAATAAAAAAAATGTTTCAACTTTTATTTTACCCTCATCATGCTCATTATCAATACAAAAACTGTATATTACACATTTTTCAAGTAGGCCTATCTTGAAATAATTCCTCATCTGTCCAGAATTTTTTTTTTCAGTGAAAAATAAATCTGGTTAGCAACATTTTACAAATTGCTGCAATATATTGCTAAAAAAATATATATATAGACAGTAATATATCCCTTGCTAGTTATCAAGCATATGCCTATTATTTCTAAAATGTGAGAGAAGTTAACTTCACAGACTTAATTTACATTGCCATAAACATGATAAATTCTTAACGTTTGTTTTCATACCCATTTGTTACCCTATTTTTCAGTTCTGATGTTCTTCTCATTTTATTATTACATTTGTTTGAAGATATTGCATGTATTGTAGGCCCTATGCACAATTATTGACCATTTTTAAATGAATACAAAACACACACTGAACTGCACAAAAAACTTGAATTCTTATATGATACTATAAGTAGGCCTACAACATGTACAAAGTGCAATCAAAACATTTTACATTAATAAATACACTACACCAGATGAATTATAACTCATTTGTAAAGGCTATTATACTCGAAGAAATGTACTAGACTAGTATATTGATTAAAATTGAATGCTTTATGTGTAGCTATTTGCATTTCGTCTTAATGCATAATTAATATTTTATGAATAACATTCTCAAAAGTTCATACATGCCTGAAATGACTGATTTATCATAGCTGAATACAAGTATTCACATCAATGTCATTTTTGTTTTATTCATGATAAATATGTGGACTATTTCTAAATCAGTCAGTGATGTTGTCATTTGTTATGCATGTATTTCTCTTAGCATGACTTTCTGACATGACAAGATATACATATTTGACACAATATAAAAAAACTGGCATTAATAGTACATCATGTCATGAACTAAGCCTACATACTCAGCAAAAGATCTGCAGAAATAAATTTAACCCTTGTTCTGCTATGACTAAATATCAGTATAGGCCTATATATGTCTTACAAACAAACTTCCAACCCAACAAAAAGGTAGTCAAACCAGAAAGAGTTGTTCGGAAACGAACACGAAAGCAGCCCTCCTTTATTGCCAGTCGGCCATTTAAAATTTGATATAGATCAGTACATTTTTTCAGGGTTTATTTTATATTAGCGCTTTAGCTATTATGCAAGATTTATCAGATAGTGCGAAAAAAAAACAATTAAAAATGACCATCAGTCGGCTATTTTGGATTTTATTTCAGCAAAATTTGTCATGGGTTATCCTTCTGTGAGTCATTACGTTTTGTTCTATATGCTTGGTCCAGCTATTTTCCTTTGTTTGGGATTGACGAAAATATTACAAAATTACTGAAATTAAAAATGGCCGCTAAACGGCCATTTTTAAATCTATTGCTCTCCAAAGTTAATCATGTCATTGGCTGACATCACTGTGCCTATTTGCCAAATAAAAAGAAGATATTCTGGGAACTTTTTCCTGAAATGAGTATTTCTCTGTTGATGGCCCTATTATAGTAACTAGAAAGAGTTGTGCGGAAACGAACACGAAATCAGCCCCCGTTATCGTTTTTGAAAACGGCCATTTTAAAATTGTTTGATCCCCAAAGTTAATCAGGTCATTGGCTGATATAGCTGAACATATTTGCCAAATTAAAAGAAGATCTGATGGCAACTTGTTCCTGAAATTCGCTAATGAGCATTTTTTTGTTAGTGCCCATAGTAATTAAAGGGTTGGTGATATGGGGATCAAAATGTCACCAGGACAATTCCCCAGTGGTATGTGATGGATATGTGAAGTATGAGGAAGCAGAAGTTGATAAACCAGCTATCATGCCAGTTTTCCGAGATAATGAGAAACAAGAGGCCTGAAGTCCAATGTCATCCCCAGCATAACTTAGGTTCTGAATTTTGGCGCCTACAAATAATTAAAAAAGTAGACTTGTGGCGGCCATTTCAAATTTAATTAAAATCACCGACACATCTCCATATGGTGGGAAATGTGATCGTAAAATTTGAATAATTTCTGACTAAGTATTTGAGTTTTTGCGCTTACAAAAATGAAATTGATCCGTGGCAGCCATTTTGAATTTCAGTAAAACCTTTAAAAAATCTCCTGGACTGTATATCATGGGCAAAGTTATTGTAAAATTTGAATAATTTTTGACGTGATTTTTTGCGCACACATGAATTCGGTTAGCATCTTTAAAAACTCACTTTCACATCTCCACCTTGTTAGGAAGAGGATGTACATGTATTTTTATTTTCCACATTAAAGGGACTGGCCCAGGCTAAAATCATAAAAAAATCGGTGATTTTATTTTGGCTTCTCAATATGACCATATGATGTAAACATGTCCGTAGACTAGAACTGCAAAAGTTTTTTAAGTGTTCTGCTGCGCATTCACCAGTTAGACTAAATATAGAGACGAAATTCCCGCATTTCTAATTATTGACATGGTTGTCAATAATTAGAAAGCGGGAATTTTTTCTTTATATCTAGCCTAACTGGTGAATGCGCAGCACAAAAATTAAAAAACTTTTGCAGTTCTAGTCTATGGACATGTTTACATCATATGGTCATATTGAGAAGCCAAAATAAAATCACCGATTTTTTTATGATTTTAGCCTGGGCCAGTCCCTTTTATGTGGAAAATAAAAATACATGTACATCCTCTTTATAATTGGGATGTAATATACTACTACAATTAATCAGATGAATAAACCCGGTATTCAAAATATACAACATGTGGCTCAAACTGTACATGTTAAATGTGAGTAATATGTGCTGTTGTAGCAATCTTGCACATGTTTTTCCAAAGAGCAGGTCACTTCTTTCCAGTGAACATGGTGCATGCACGAAGAAAACTCTCACATGTCTGCAAACATATATATTTCATTGTATGAATATAGAAGTATTTTTTCCTATAATCAAAGTAATTAAATATAATAATACACTTAAGACTAAATGTTCACTTTTAAACAAAACTACATAAAATACAACATTAAGTACTATGAAATGACTGCAACAAATTTTATTCAACATGTTGTACCTCCCCCACAAAGAAATTTCTGGAGTTGATTATTATTCAACGTTCACTTGCCTAGAAGAAAACTTACCAATAAATGCATGCAATAATTTACAAACTGGCATTTAACTTTTCATCCCCTTCGAGAGAAATTAATCACTTTTAGTGAATTGAATGTAATTTCTTATACATGTAACTGCTTTAACCTGCTAATAAAAATATTAAAATCAATTCAAGTGATGATTAGTAGTTAAAGGATTGATCGATTTGACTTACTTTTAATAATCAGTGAAACCTCATACACAATGTAGCACAGAACATATTCACTGCAATGTATCTCACTGCCTAGTTTATATCTGGAATATAGAAACAAAAAATCTGAACAAAAAATCAATGCAGTGAACATGGTGAAACACCCCAAATATGATTATTTTTTCAACAATATTTCTTTTTCTGTAACTAATACTTTTGTGATTATTAACAGTTCTGAACTTCACAATGTTAGAAGAATAATTGTGATTACATTTAGAAAATAGACATTTAATATGTCAGTGCAAGTGGTGAATTATTTAAGATAATTACACATATTACAATGTACAACTGTGTATTATGCATAATTTCAGTAAATTGGGTAATTACTTTAGATCTAATCTTTACATGTACAATTGGAAAAAATGGTTAACATTTAATTTCTTATATACAATTTCTAGTATCAAATGAGATGGGATTAGTTATAAAAAAGACATATTTATACACAGTGGTTCAAATATACACTGAATGGACAGCTGATTACTTCCACATTTAACTTGTGGTGATAGATACTTTTTTAATTATGCAAATAAATTATTCAAAAATATTAATACATATGTATTACCAAAATTAGGGATGTATCCAGGTTTTCTTTTTTACATGTGGCCCAATGTGAATTTGGTGGGCCTAGTGCCTTTTTGTGTCTCAAACATGGTTTTCTAGGTTAATATCTCAGCTGTCAGATAAAGTTTGGAAAGTTGTGTAAAAAGCTGTGATAGTAAAATAAAGTAATGATTCCTCCATTATTCAAATTGAATTCTAAATATTATTCGTGATATATTTGAAGTTAACACATTTGTCTGACATTTATTTCAGGTAAATGTTATTGCAAAAACATTAGATGGTGAAATGGCCAACTTACCATTATTTTAAACTAGGATGGGGCTGTTCTAATTATTCTGTTAGGGTGCATTGATTGCACAAATGTACACATGTATGAAGGTCCATGAAAAAACAAACATTTTAGGAGGTAAACTTTTAAATTTATGTAGGGGTACTTTCTATTCTTTTTTGTATATGTTAAGGATATGTAGACCTCTAACTATATTATGTAGATGTATAAATTAGGCCTAATATAAGACCTAGCCATATAGGCTATTTTATACACTTTAAATTTAATTACATTAAATACTGGTCTGGCTGGGGAAGCCACACCTGTTCTAATGCCTGGTAAATTATACAGACCTGACCTAGAAGCCTAAAATATTCAATACCCGGTAATTGCAACACCATAGATATGGGTCAAATTCAGTATCTAGACCTGAGCCCTTGTAGGCCTAGTCATTGAATTATGTTTTATTCTGACAGATGTACCCCCAGATTGTGGGCTGTGGGCCTACTGCACAACACATTAAAACAAAAGGCTTACATGCTACTACTATGTAGGCCTACAGCTAAGTTACAGATCCAGAAGAGGGACATCCTGACCCACCCCCTCTTTTGAAGCTAACTGTACCTCATCAACCCTCAGTCACACTGCTAATTGAATAATATATTAAATTATCACCTAATTTTTAAATTTTGTCTCGCTACCGTGTCGCTAATTTGCATTATTTTACTGTGTTATTTGTCAAATAAACATTTTCTTCTTCTACTGTGACCCACAACTCCAATTGGGTAGAAATGAACCGTAGTTTGGGACCAAAAATTTGCAGATGTTGATGTTTACAGTGTAGGCCCCTAACAGTCATTGCATTCTCAATAGCATTGACATGGATTTCTCTTATTTTGCACACACACTAACCTTTCAGGGGGTGTAGATGTGCCTTTTGTTTTGTTTTTAATAAAAATGCCTGATAGCTGACAAACTGTCAGATACATGTAGCTAGACCATTAGGCAAAGCTATAAAACAAAATGTGTGGTTTCAGGTAGCCCTGCCCTGAAAACATTTGTCCAACATTGTATAATGTTGCCTTTAGCCATGGGCATTGCTAGAAATAAAAATTGTGACAGTTACCAAGCCCATAGACTGGGGCAGACGAGGCAACCGCCTTGTCTGTCTTTTCACATTTTTTTCTTTTTAGCTCCCGCCGTCACCGTAGGTGAGCGAAGGGAGCTATGGATTCTACCTCCCGTTTTTTTTTGGCCTCTTCTTTTGCCTATAACTTTGTGAGAAAATAAGCTAGGATAACAATTTTTGGTATGTGGGTTACTTCCAGGTGGCTAATGGACGGGTTAAAATATTTTCAATCTGAATTCAATACGCAAGGTTGCAGAGGAGAAAATGATGATGTGACGGCGTTGGGCCGTTGGGCCGTCCGTAAACAATTCGTTTCCGGAGCATATCTCTGAAAGTACTTGTCCGATTGTCTTCAAATTTTACACACAACACCCCTAGGGGGTCTAGTTGTGCCTTTTGGTGTATTTGAACTTTGACCTACTTCTGGTTCAGAACTATGACCTATTTAGACGTTTTGACGCGCACTTCGTTTCCGGAGCAGATCTCGAAAAGTACTGGGCCGATGACAGTCATATTGCACATAAATGTTCTTTAAGGTCCCTAGTTGTGCCTTTTCAGGTTTTTGGACCTTGACCTTGAAGTTGACCCAGCACTTTGACCTAATTTATAACATCGGTAAATCCGACTGAAAGATTTTGCGGAATATCATGAAAACCGCTCAAGATAGCTACACCATTACTATAAAACAAATTGTGAGGTTTCAGGAGAGGATGCATCTTGAAAAATTTCAAGTCGATAAAATTACAAATGGCCGCCTATCGGCCATTATTCACCTCGACAGGCCTGATATTGCGGAATATCATGAAAACCGCTCAAGATAGCTACACCATTAATATCAAATAAATTGTAAGGTTTCAGGAGAGGATGCATCCTGAAAAAATTGAAGTTGATAAAATTCAAAATGGCCGCCTATCAGCCATTATTCACCTCAACAGGCCTGATATTGTGGAATATCATGAAAACCGCTCAAGATAACTACACCATTACTATAAAAAAATTGTAAGGCTTCAGGGGAGGATGTATTTTGAAAAAAATCATTTTGTCAAAGTTCAAAATGGCCGCCAATCAGCCATTATCCACTTTCACATGGCCGTTATTTGGTAAACCGTGCTAGATGGCTAGACCATTACTATAAAACAAAATGTGTGATTTCAGGAGAGGATGCATCTTGGAAAAATTTGACTCGATAAAATTCAAAATGGCCGCTTATCGGCCATTATTCACTTTCACATGGCCGTTATTTGGTCAACCGTGCTAGATGGCTAGACCATTACTGTAAAACGAAATGTGAGATTTCAGATGAGGATGCATCTTGAAAAAAATTGACTTGATCAAATTTAAAATGGCCGCCTTTTCGGCCATTATTCATTTTCACATGGCTGATATTTGGTAAACCGTGCTAGATGGCTAGACCATTACCTGATTACTATAAAACAAAGTGTGAGTTTTCGGGGGAGGATGCACCCTGAAAATTTTTAACTTACGAATTCAAAATGGCCGACAATCAGCATTATTTACCTCGATAGGCCTGATATCAGGTAAACCGTGCTAGATAGCTAGACCATTACTATAAAACAAAATGTGACGTTTCGAGAGAGGATGCCTTTTAAAAACTTTCGACTCAATCGAATTCAAAATGGCCGCCTATCGGCCACTATTTACTTGCACATTGCTGATATTTGGTAAACCGTGTTAGATAGCTGGACCATTACTATAAAACAAAATGTGAGATTACAAGAGAGGATGCATCTTGAAAAAAATTGACTCGATCAAATTCAAAATGGCCGCCTATCGGCCATTATTCACTTTCACATAGCCGGTTTTTAGTAACCGTACTAGATGGCTAGACCATTACTATAAAACAAAATGTGAGATTTCAGGAGAGGATACATCTTGAAAAATTTTGACTTGATCAAATTCAAAATGGCCTCCTATCGGCCATTATTCACTTTCACATGGGCGATATTTGGTAAACCGTGCTAGATGGCTAGACCATTACTATAGAATGAAATGTGAGATTTCAGCTGAGGATGCATCTTGGAAAATTTTGACTTGATCAAATTCAAAATGGCCGCCTTTAGGCCATTATTCACTTTCACATGGCCGATATTTGGTAAACCGTGCTAGATAGCTAGACGATTACTATAGAATGAAATGTGAGATTTCAGCTGAGGATGCATCTTGAAAAATTCTGACTCGTTCAAATTCAAAATGGCCCCCTATCGGCCATTATTTACTTTCACATGCCCAATATTTTGCAAACTGTGTTAGATGTTAGTCCATTACTATAAAACAAAATTTGAGGTTTCGGGGGAGGATGCACCCTAAGTTTTTAACTAATTTATATCGAATTCAAAATGACCGTAAATCAGCTATTAGTTAACTCGATTGGCCTGATATCGGGTAAACCATGCCAGATAGGTAGACCATTACTGGGATACTGATTAGGATCATTAATTTCAATGGAGGTTTGCAATCTCTGACAGACTGTCTAGTTCTTATCTTACTCTTAGACTGGGCTTCTTAGACCTAGTTGTCTTGCGTCTTGATTTTTGACCTAGACTAGGACTACATTAATAACCCTATACAAAATTGCTTAAATCAAATTCTAATTCGGAGCGGGAGCTCCTGGACTTATGTAGTCTTGTCATCACTGAAAATTATCAGAAATTTAGGGTTTTCAACTCGCCTTGTCTGATTTCCGACCGTGACTACGGGCCTGGTTAGTGCAGAATGGCAACTTCTTTTACGGACTATATATTTTCCCATCACCGAGTTGAGTACTCGTAGGTTTATAAGCTAATGCAGGGGCGGATCTATGCGGAGCGGGCCGGGGGCTTTAAAAATAGACAAAAGGTTTTCTGGAACATTCCACTGTAGGCCTGGGGGTTTAATAAAATAGGCCTATAGTATTGTGCGCCTGTAAGCTCTGTTCGCTGAGGATAGGCGACATAAAGTTTATTGATTGAAGATCAAAAGATATCCAGGCACAAGGGTTAATTTTTAGCTCTAGATCATGAATATGCAGGGTTGGGCAGGCGAAATGAGTCCTGTCGCCACAAATGCCTACTTTTAGGTGCTCTGAATGGTCATTTTTAAATATTTACATTACAGATATTTTGCTTTTGTCGCCACATGTGGCGATGTGGCGACCACTTGCCCACCCCTGAATATGAAGAATAGGCCTATAACGATATATTGCGAAGCCAAAATACAGTATAATCACTGATAATTGTTTTAGTTGTAAAGCAAACAGATATCAGTGGCGGATCCAGCATCTGAAGAAAGGGGGGGGGGCCTATGGGGCTCGCCCCCTAAATTTTTTTGGTAAATTTTAGCCAGTTAAATAGGGTGATTTTCAAAGTATTTGGCGAAAATAAGGGGCGCACGCGCCTGCTGCCCCCCCCCCCTCCATGAATATGCCTACTGCATTTGGGCTTTGTAGGTAGCCTAACTGTGCACAGTATAACATGTAGCTATATGCATGCCTAATATAGGCTTATTTATACAACTTATAATTATATTAAAGACTATCTATAATCTGATAATGTCCATGGCCTATAGTAGACTCTAAGCCTATTTCATTAAATTATATTAATTTGGTAGGCCAGGCCTATAGCCTACCAGGCCCTAGCCTATGACAAAGTCTATGTAGGCGAGATTGCAGGGTTTCCACAGGGGGCCGAGGGAAGGATTCGGTTCAGACCCCCCCTCCCCCCCAGGGCGTGCATGGGGGGAGGGTCAGAGGGGTCCTGCCCCCCCCCCTCATTGAGCTTCAGATTTTCAACAAATTCTGTGGATTTTGGGGGGCGAGCCCCCGGACCCCCTGTTTTTCTAAATATCGTACCTCTTAAACCCCCCTCTATATCAGGAAGCTGCGGACGCTGCTGCCCATCCCCCCCAAACCCCCCTCAGGCCTGGGCCTTAGTACAAAAGCTGGTTATTTACTAAGTGTTTGAAAATATATAGTGACCTATTCCCTATTTTGTTGTAATTTCAGTTAAGTTAAAATAGGGGGTCTAGGCCAGGGGATCTAGGCTGTCACTGTGTCTGTGGAATCACCTTCCTCCCCACCCTTTTGCCAATTTGGAGCCATCTCACACTCAAAACATTCCTGGTGGAAATCCTGAATGGTCGTAGACATACCGGTACATAGAAAAGACACTGTTATAAAAAAAATTGTGTAGGCCTAAACACTCAAATAATAGGCCCTTAGCCTAGGGGGTCTGGCAATATCCTATTTTAGGCCCACCCTGGGTTCAATGTATTAAGCCCTCCTGACAGGTGAAGACCATAGAAATATACTTACGTATGTTCTGTGGTGAAGACTATGGCTTTATCTGCTTATGGGTGATGAAATTCTGTAATGACAACGAAAGATTAGTAGGGATATACATCAATTAATTCAATAGTGTTTTATAATATTTCATATTCCCGTCATTTAGTAGAACGTAATATCTCAAATATTATAACTAAATGACGGTCATATATATAACATTCACGTCATTTAGTAGAGCGTAATGTCTCATTTATTAAAACTAAATGACGGACAAATATATATAACATTTCCGTCATTTAGTAAAATATAATGTCTCATTTATTATATAACTAAATGACGGTCATATTTATATAACATTTCCATCATTTAATAAAACGTAATATCTCATTTATTATAACTAAATGACGGTCATATATTTAACATTTATTATAAATAAATGATTAAATGTTGGCCCCGCGTCGCACAACGCCTGTCAACATTAATCCGACATTGTCTAAACGTTTTGTG
Source organism: Flabesymbios commensalis (assembly GCA_964017125.1). Taxonomy (NCBI): domain Eukaryota; kingdom Metazoa; phylum Annelida; class Polychaeta; order Terebellida; family Flabelligeridae; genus Flabesymbios; species Flabesymbios commensalis. Next base: position 40,756,147 of record OZ024910.1, on the reverse strand, counting down.
TTAGGTAAAAACACTCACAGCCACATTGTACCTTAACTGCTCAGTCGACGATAACCCTTTACATACTACTTGTCAATTATCCACTCATTTAGATATCGCAGGTGGGCCTAATCCGGTAGTAGTACTACTACCGGAATAGGCCCACCCTCAATAATTAACATATCGTAAGTGGGCCAAAACTTATACACCCTTTAAATCACAAGGAAAAAAAATAAAGACTATTTTAATTTCCCATCAACTCCCAAAAAATATCCAAGCCCCTATTTGCTATTTATTCCCGGGCCCCAAAAGAAAACCCTTTTCCCCAGGGGGTCTTTTCCCCCAAGGCATATCAATAACATTACAGTTTAAAAGTCGTAGAATATTTCCTTTATATACTACTACCGGATTAGGCCCACCTACCATATCTAAGTGACTGAAGATGGGTCTAATCCGGTAGTAGTACTACTACCGGATTAGGCCCACCTCCAGTCACTTACATATGGTAGGTGGGCCTAAACTTATACACCCTTTAATTCCCAAGAATTATTTTATAAATTGTTATAAATTTCCCATTTACCCCTAAATATTATCCAAGCCCCTATTTGCTGTTTATTCCCGGGCCCCAAAAGAAAACCCTTTTCTCCAGGGGGTCTTTTCCCCCAAGGCATATCAATAACATTACAGTTTAAAGATTGTAGAATATTTCCTTTATATACTACTACCGGATTAGGCCCACCCACCATATCTAAGTGACTGTAGGTGGATCTATTCCGGTAGTAGTACTACTACCGGATTAGGCCCACCTTCAGTCACTTACATAGGGTGGGTGGGCCTGAACTTATCCACCCTTTAATTCCCATAGAAAATGTTTAAAATTGTTTTAAATTTCCCATAGAAAATGTTTAAAATTGTTTTAAATTTCCCATTTACCCCCAAAAATTATCCAAGCCCCTATTTGCTGTTTATTCCCGGGCCCCAAAAGAAAACTCTTTTCTCCAGGGGGTCTTTTCCCCCAAGGCATATCAATAACATTACAGTTTAAAGATTGTAGAATATTTCCTTTATATACTACTACCGGATTAGGCCTACCTACCATATCTAAGTGGCTGAAGGTGGGCCTAATCCGATAGTAGTACTACTACCGGAATAGGCCCAGCTCCAGTCGCTTACATATGGTAGGTGGGCCTACATTTATACACCATTTACTTCCCGAGAAAAAATTATAAATTGTTTTAAATTTCTTATTTACCCCCAAAAATTATCCAAGCCCCTATTTGCTGTTTATTCCCAGGCCCCAAAAGAAAACCCTTTTCTCCAGGGGGTCTTTTCCCCCAAGGCCTATCAATAACATTACAGTTTAAAGATTGTAGAATATTTCCTTTATATACTACTACCGGATTAGGCCCACCCACCATATCTAAGTGACTGTAGGTGGGTCTATTCCGGTAGTAGTACTACTACCGGATTAGGCCCACCTTCAGTCACTTACATAGGGTGGGTGGGCCTAAACTTATCCACCCTTTAATTCCCATAGAAATTTGTTCAAATTGTTTTAAATTTCCCACTTACCCCCAAAAATTATCCAAGCCCCTATTTGCTGTTTATTCCCGGGCCCCAAAGGAAAACCCTTTTCTCCAGGGGGTCTTTTCCCCAAAGGCATATCAATAACATTACAGTTTGAAGATTGTAGAATATTTCCTTTATATACTACTACCGGATTAGGCCCACCCACCATATCTAAGTGACTGAAGGTGGGCCTAATCCGGTAGTAGTACTACTACCGGAATAGGCCCACCTACAGTCACTCAGATATGGTGGGTGGGCCTAAACTTATACACCCTTTAATTCCCATAGAAAATGTTTAAAATTGTTTTAAATTTCCCATAGAAAATGTTTAAAATTGTTTTAAATTTCCCATTTACCCCCAAAAATTATCCAAGCCCCTATTTGCTGTTTATTCCCGGGCCCCAAAAGAAAACCCTTTTCTCCAGGGGGTCTTTTCCCCCAAGGCATATCAATAACATTACAGTTTAAAGATTGTAGAATATTCCCTTTATATACTACTACCGGATTAGGCCCACCTACCATATCTAAGTGACTGAAGGTGGGCCTAATCCGGTAGTAGTACTACTACCGGAATAGGCCCACCTCCAGTCGCTTACATATGGTAGGTGGGCCTAAATTTATACACCATTTAATTCCCGAGAAAAAATTATAAATTGTTTTAAATTTCTTATTTACCCCCAAAAATTATCCAAGCCCCTATTTGCTGTTTATTCCCAGGCCCCAAAAGAAAACCCTTTTCTCCAGGGGGTCTTTTCCCCCAAGGCCTATCAATAACATTACAGTTTAAAGATTGTAGAATATTTCCTTTATATACTACTACCGGATTAGACCCACCTACCATATCTAAGTGACTGAAGGTGGGCCTAATCAGGTAGTAGTACTACTACCGGATTAGGCCCACCTCCAGTCACTTACATATGGTAGGTGGGCCTAAACTTATGCACCCTTTAATTCCCCCATAATTTTTTTTTAATTGTTTTAAATTTCTCATTTAGCCCCAAAAATTATATGGGATTATACCCACCTCAAGTGGTAATATAAATTTATACCCACATCACTGTTTTATTGGCACAAAGGTGGGCCTATAAGTTTATACCCACCTCAGTGCTAGATTACCACAGAGGTGGGCTTAGAAGTTTATACCCAGGTGGGTATAAACCGGTAGATAGCCGGGGGTCTATTAGTATTAGTGTTAGAAAATCAAATAGCACAGCCACAGGCACAGGCCACAGACACAGTGTAGGCTAGAGTTGATCCGAAATCACGTGAATGGGAAATAGCACACAAAATGACAAGGTGAGTAGTTTTCCGTTGGCCATAACATTTTTGGCCAAAGTTGTCACTTTCCACGAATGTTATCAACTCTTAGTGAATGTAATAATGCACCATCCAGTTAAATTGCTACGACCGCCGGTTAACAGTTTTGATAACAGAAGTCACTGAACAGCAACAACAGTCTGTCACAACATCGGCCTCTGACAAAAAGTACGACATCACAGAATCTGAAGGCGATAATAATCATACTTTTGTCCTGTGGAACTAGCCCGTTCTGGGAATATGACCGTTGATTTCTGTTCTCCATTGTTCCATTGAACAAGTTGTATTATTTCTGAGACGGCCTAATTATATTGACAGAGAAATTATATCATTTGTAACGTTATCGTTGAAATCCGTGGCACATTTGCAAGCCGTTTCACGACGTCATCTTGCCGACAACACTCGGAATAAATTGCCGATTTCGCAAACCGGTTTATACCATTGAAATAGAAGCTTTCATCACACGCTGCGGACTGACTGTTAACCGACACGATTGTGGTCGTCTTTAGTTACATAAGTTAACTGAGCCGTAATCTCATTTTAATTGACATGCCTGCAGTCTTCTTTACGGCTATGCAAGTTAATTGAACGCGTCTCGTTCTTCTTGACTGTCTGACGTTCAACTGTGATTGGCATTGCTGTTGACGGGGACTCATTTTAGTTGAATCATCTGCGTTTTAACCGACTAATGAAACTACCCGACCAATTTTATAGCTTTATATAATTTTTATAGTATCTATAATGGTTAAAAAGATGTAGGCCCTACAATTTTGAATTTTTCAAGTTTTTCTGAAAAAGTGAGAAAAAAACATGACTTTATAGAGACGTCATAATATATTTTATTTCACATGCTCTAAAAAGTGTTGACCTGTTTCTTTTATGAGTTGATACCAACACCACAAACAAAATTCTATAAAAATTAGCCCATTATAGCCTATAGATAGATAATTGCTGAATTAGAAGATCACCTACGATACCGGGTAATGCGCTACGCCGCTAGACTACAAAAAAGGCTAAATAATATGGTTCCAGTAGCTGAGTAGATCTACCGGTGGGCCCTATAGTTTTTATTGTACTCAGATTAAAGCCACCCAGAGTATTGTACACACATAATCTAGCAGACATATTTCGGAGGTAAACTTTCTAGTATAAAATAACGAAAAAAAGATACTGTGATGCAGGTTGTGGTGGTGGGCGAAAATAGATATTAGTCTAATTAAGCTTGAGAGATGCACTACTACTATATCTGTTTAGTCTACGTTTAATATATTACGAATAGTAATCATGAATGTTATTTATGTCATTTATATTACCCATAACATATATTTTACGGCTATCTGATTTAGTGATTATCTCCTGGTTTATACCCAACTGTCGATAATAGGGGATTTTAAATGTTAAAAGTCCATTGAAAGCACGTCATTCAGTGAAAATGGGACGAAATGACGGTGAGGGTGGGTATAATCCATGAGATTGCCTATTTTACAACAATGTTAGAAACAGTGATCAATGTATGTAATAACTGAAGAATGGCATCAATAAATAAACAATAATATACATCATTTTGTTGTTGAGCATTATTTACCATGTTGACAGACCATAATTCTCCTCCACTCTCCAGATGGCGCTGTTGCCGGCGAGAAACAAGTGTAAACCACGTGTCGAACCCCACAATTATTATTGGCCAGAATGTGACCTTGGGACAGATCACATTAAGGCCAAGTTATCTCCACGTGTTTTATGTAGAGCTGTAAACACTGCGCTAAATTGGATGCGCGTTTGTTCTTAGTCGGCTAAAACACAGATTACTCAACTAACATGATTCCCTGTCAACAGCAATGCCAATCACAGTTGAACGTTAGACAGTCAAGAAGAACGAGACGCGTTTAATTAACTTGTATAGCCGTAAAGCAGACTACAGGCATGTCAATTAAAATGAGATTACGGCTCAATTAACTTATGCAACTAAAGAAGTCCACAAGTGTGTCGATTAAGATGAGGTACGCAACATTACAAATGCGTCAATTAAAACGTATGTCATTAAAGAAGAACGAGAGTTGCAAAATTAAAAAGAGATTGCTGTTCAATTAACTTATGTAACTGTAAAGACGACCACAATCGTGTCGGTTAAGATGAGATAAGCAACAATGCCAACATTACAAATGCGTCAATTAAAACGTATGTCATTAAATCAGAACGAGGGTTTGACTTGAACGACTTCCTGACAGTTTTGACCCGAATACAGCTCTATACACGTGCTCGATTCGTGCGGCTGGCTCTCGCGGTTTACTATAGCGCCAGACGATAAAAACTGCGAGACCAGCCACACGCATCGCACTATTACATTATTCATTGTATTGTATTTTGTATTGCATGTAATTTACGTAAGTCATTTTTGCACGAGCAATTTACGTAAAAGTTTCAGTATATTTTAATTACAAAATACTAGGCTACTACAGGCCTGGCAGAATTGTGTAAACATATGTAAATGTAAAGACATTTTCTTTTAGCAAATTCATTGCTAAAGCATTAATAGAAATTCTATTAATTAAATGAATAGGTTGATAGCAGATGGCAGCACGTGAATAATATATCAAGGACAGTTGGAGTTAAGAGGATCGGACAATTCACGTATAATGCTGCGCTTTTAACCGCTCACAATGTAACCGCATCCGCTATATTTTTTTTAAAGAATAATATGCTTAGTATAAGAGGTTACATAATTGACAACCCCGTTACTTGCACGAAGCAGTCTCCTACACGTCAGTTTGGTCCTACGTTGTCACTCAGCCGGGGGTAATGTAGGATCCTGACATCGCTTAGTCAATGTGGCAGTCATCCCCAGATTCCTGGACGCAGCCTGACGGAGATGACCGCCCCGTTGTCATACTGTGGTGTCGTGTGCACGCAGAGCAGCGTGGTGCGGCCCGTAGTATTTTTCCCTCACTTGAAGCGTGATACTCGGCGACCGCGGACGTGCCGCAGCTCGCTCTCACCAAGTCATAAAGACGTGCCGTGCACGGCGGGTTGTGCAATGTGGTTTTAACATGTTAATCAATTAAACATGACAAGAGAGAAGACAGTTTCCTAGTTTATTTAATACCGTTGATCGGACGGAGAAGGAAGTTATTTGAGTTTGATGGCAAGATTGGGAGGAGTCCTTCGTCGGCCGTTATGACCCATAACGGGACCTCGGTGTAAGCTTCAATTCGCCATATTGGGTACCCCGACGACCCCCAGCTCGCTATAGATATTCTACATTAATAACAATGCAATTATTAACAATTTTATATTAAAAAAATAATTGTATTGACATGACTTTTTACACGCAGAAACACATATATATATATAATATTTATTTACATCATTATATATTATATTTATAATTATTATGATTATGGTAATATTATCGATTGTAGTTTGAATAGTACAGATTGATAATTCGACACTTTGTTATCAAAGAGCCACATCTGCCACTTTGTAAAGTGACATACCTTTTGTTTTGCCCCACCACATTTCATTCGTTGAATATTTTACATTAAATCTATGTTTCTTATGTGTACGTATCTTGTCCTTGTGCGCATCTCTTCTGTAAGCCACCCTTTTGTAAACTTCTTACGCATTATGACACATGTTTGTTGTAGGTACTGAATGACGTGTACCAGTACCACTTGCCGCCTGTGAGGAGGATCCCGCCTCTACTCTGGACCCGGATCCGTAATGATCTACCTCAGTACTTCGCTGAGCGGGAGGCAGATGGTGTTAATGTCATAGGATGGTATCATAGACAGTTTGTAGAAGCCTCCAAAGAAAGATACTTCAGGTACTACTACATTTGAGCTTATAAACATATAAAAAAGAATTGTTTATTGAAGCATATTCTAATTAAAATGAATTAACTCTGCTTACATTGCACTACACTGCCTACATGCAAGTAGAAACATTTTAATGGTTTTGCTGATAGACGTTTAAAAATGTAAATAATAAATGTTTGCTTTCAGAAATAAATATTTGTGTGTTATGGATATGTAACTGGAATGAAAACATATGGTGTTGATAAAAATATCACAAATATGCATCAACATCCTTAAATGCTTATACCTTTACTAGAATTGTATTTGTATATTTTCAGAAATATGAATTTTGTATCTGAAATTCATTCTCAGATAGCGGATTATTTCCTGGGAGTATGGGGAGGAGGCAACGAAAAGCCCTTTGTGTATTCAGAACTACAAAGACAACGATTTCATCTGGACAGGAGTGAACGCAAAGTTTACCAATCCAGAAAAATTAAATTTTTGTGAATGACATGTAGTCAGAGTCGATGCAGTCTGAGTCGATGCACTAGATCATGAAGATAAACATTTGTTTTTATATTAACAATGAAAGCTTATATAGCATAGTTCCATTCAGTGTGGCCATTCCACGCACTTAACATTTTTACTGCTTGGTGGAAACAAGGAAATCTCCATTGATATTCCTTGGTGGAAGAAATGTGTTAGTGAGGTTTGAAAATGTTGGGACATCAACAATTACGTAAGTTATTTGGCAAATTGTTCCGAATAGCAAAACGGTAATCACCCAAGCCATCCATTCTAATTATTTTGCTCTTATAACAGGACATATCCATACTTTGCAGCTTCTTTTATGTACCGACTACAGTTTATCCGGCAAACCATTTCTTGAAAGATGCTGACATTTTGTTACAGACAAGTTTGACACTGGTCAATGATTTTAAATGTCGGGAACCAGAGATTTTTTCTGGTCAAGGGAATTACAATATTTCTGTGGAAATACTGTGTGCGCGTGCAGAATAATTTATATGTCATTAGTATGCAATATATAACAATACAAATTAACAGATAAAATTATACATAAAGCAACAAAAAAATAGTGTCACAGCCAAGTATTAGTGCGTGCAGGCTATTAAGAAATATCCGAGAATCAAAATAATTATGCAGCATTATTTCCTTCCGTTTTAAATAGAATATTTATTTGTGAAATGTATGCATGTTGTCCAACTGTCCATTATTAATTTGTGATCGTGCCATTTTGTCACTACAAAATATTATTTGTGCTCACAGATACCACAAACGAAAGAAACGCCTTGATGGGAAATGTTTACCCTAAGATTAAAGAATTCTGCAGGGAGAAGCATGGTCTGGAGTTTCAGGTGACAAAACATACTTATATAGATAAATCTCAGCAAACACGAGACGTTGAGCCAAAAGCACCGACTCAACGTCTCTTGTTTGTCTTGATTTTAACGTTTATCATTCTAACACGTGATATTGAACAATATTGTTTTGACGATGTGTTAAAATTAAAACAAGATTTGCTAGCGTATATTTTTATTTGGGTAAATGATGAATTAAATGATTTTTTCTTCAACTATGGCTGTTTGTAATGTATCTTTTGAGTTTTTACCAATGGTGTGTCGGACCAATGGTGTGTCGGACCAATGGTCAGTCACCACATTTGCTAGGGTACATAGCAATGCTCGGACTGTACATCCTCTCTGTACAGTCCGAGCATTGCTATGTACCCTAGCAAATGTGTCTGTATCCACGCTTCGCTTCTGTCCCCCAGTGAGTCATATCACCCGGTATATCACTCTCCAGCTTCATTCAGTCACACGCTTTGGCACCGGCTTCGCAAGCGGTGGGCCAGCGTTACAGAAGTTGGGCCAGCAATAATCCAACATTCGTTCAATGCTTAGTGTTTTCTGTGCTTAGCTATCATTGGACTGGAACATTGTTGGGCCAGCTTCAATGTAAGACAGTGGTGGGACTCAGATGGCAGTCTATACATGTATACCCTAATCAAGTGCCCGCATATATTGCGCATCGTGCCTCTATCCAAAATAATATATACATGAGGCTTTCAGCCAATGTTAGGCCAGCGTCACAGACGGTGAGCCAACATTGACTTGATATTGTTTCCCGAATTTTATAAATTGAGATGTTATTTAAAACTGAAATGAACGTGATGTAATTGTGTATGTTATGAGTATGGTTAGCGACATTATAACCTTGCAGTACCCTCTGTGGTGCTCAGAATTCACTAAATATTAGGCCTTAGTCCTGTACTTGTTACACATCACTGAATCTCTCACGGGAAATTAGATCTCTGCTTTTACCCTGCGGTACACGTGTTCACCCAATCGATTAGTGATAAAACTTCTAAATTACACGTAAAACGAAGAGTCAGAAGCGGCTAGAATGATGGCATACAGTCGCAGCATATATATTCTAATTACTTATCTATTTTCAGTGATTGTATGCGCTATGTATATTATGATCTATCGAAGCATCAATCTGAGAAATGGTGTTATTTCGAGTGAAATCTACAGAGGCAATTTGAAGACGGATAAAAAGGATAATAATACTACTACGTGTACTATTCAGTTGTTACGAGAGTTGGCTGAAGAATATCAGGAATTCCCGTATAAAGGTGAATGGGATATCAGACAAAAAGGTGTCATTAAACATTGGATCAGTGATATGTGCAACTTGAACATTCGAGATGATATTTCTCAGCAATCACGTGAACTCCTCCATTTTATTACACATAATCACGTGTCCCGTATTACACTACTGGGGGATTCCAATGGAGCCAAGTATAATACTGCAATGATTAAGTACCTGAAGGGCATTCTGAATGCCACATGCACAACGGAGAAAAAAGAGAAAACTAAAAATATGAACCCTGATATTCGCTATTTTCTACAGAATTCAAATCTATCTGATAAACATGTTATTATCCATGAAAGGGACTGTTTCTCATGCAAAAGCGCACTGACGGAGTGCCAAGTGAATGATTTGGCTGGAAACCTCACTGTGGAGTACATAGCAATGGAATACGTTTTAGACAACGAAGTAACCACATTCAGAAGTCGAACGTTCTGTAAAAATAACAACCTTAAACCATGTGATTATTCTATAACGTACCAGGAGTTTATATTCAGGGAATATCTAAGTGGAAACTACCCAGATATTTTACTGATTTTTATGAACAACCACGACAGATCTAGGAAAAGCATACAAAAAATCAGCAGTGATACGGCGTACTTCTCAGATATTCTAGGTACATATCTGCCGGCCAGAACAATGACTATCTGGTTCAGTGCTATGTCTGAGTATAAAGCAAAGAAACCGTTGGAGTATCAGAACGAATCAGAAGAAATAATAATGGAAGTGAATAAGGCTGTTTTCCAGGGATTACAGCCACGACTCGGAGACGGTGCGAGCAATCAGTTTTGCTTCTTTGACTTGGGAAAAATGTCTCACCCTGTTCGGCAGTGGTGGAATTATGACGGTATTCATATGAAACCAGACTGGTATAAAAAAATAATTAGTTACCTGTTCACTATATTGTATACATCCTAATATATGCAAGCGTGATACTAATCCTTACAGCGCGGGGATCGGCTTTAGACGTCAGATTCTGACGTCTAAAGTCGATCCCCGCACTGTAAGAATTAAAATATTTATAATGATCATAGACCTATATCATAGGTATTCAAATGAATCGGAAAGAGCTAACTAAGACATTTGTGATGCTTTCAAATTGAAAATAACCCTTTAGTCTCCATGCGTTATACAAAAATAATCTAGCGCTTTATGGATTTATACAGTTCTTAACCCTTTGCTCGCTAAGTTATCTTACTTAATTCTCATCCCTGCACTTAATGTTTCGATACCGCGAACCACAACTTCAAGCGAGTGACAATTACTCTTATTTCTTTAACCCTTTAACCGCCAAATTATTCAATTTGAATTTTCACCCACTTGAAGTTGTGTCTCGCTGACGCGATACACAACTTCAAGTGAGTGAAAATTATTCAGATTTTACAAAATAGAGGTCAACTCTTTTCAAATCTTGCTGGTTGATTTCACATTTTATCTTCAACATGTTTAAAATGTGGTACTTAATGTGCTAATAAAAAACGAAAACCCGAATATATGCGGCACCGGCGGTTAAAGGGTTAATTTTACATGACGCATTGCCTAATTGCATGTTTAAACACTAAGTCCATTCCAACTAACTGTAATTTAGAATAATGTCAATAAAACAGGTAAAACACGACTATAATCGTGCTTAGCGCTTCAAGGGTTAACCCTTTCAAGCCTGAATTCCCCATTGTCATCATCATCCACTACAAGCCGCGAATTTCTGTCGCAATTCTCGACTTGTAGTGGATGAGGAAGATTTGATGTGGGTAAAAAATTAAAGAAAATTACCATGTATTAGTAAACCAGTTTCATGGAAATTTTCATGCAAAAACCCCTAGTTGTAGAAAAATTAGGTCTGTTTTCGGTGATGTAAAATGATGCTTTAATGTATCGTGAGGGGCTTTAAGGGGTTAAAGGCGTCTATTTCCAATCAGATAATTCTCAAATTGCAATTCAGGTTTCGGTCAAAAAATCACCGTCATAATTGTTTTAGCCCTGTTATTATCACTTTAACCATTTAACCGCCTGTGTCGCATATATATCCGGTTTTTCATTTTTTATTAGCACATTAAGTACCGCATTTTACACATGCTAAAGATAAAATATGCCATCAATCAGCAATATTTGAAAACAGTTGACGTCCATGTTGTCAAATCTGAATAATTTTCACTCACTTGAAGTTGTGGATCGCGTCAGCGAGACACAATTTCAAGTGGGTGAAAATTCAGATTGAATAATTTGACGGTTAAAGGGCTAAACCCTCACGATGCATTAAAGTATTTTTTCTCATCTTCTGAAGAGTAACTCCATTTCCCACACCTAGGGCCAGGGGCTTAGGACAAAATTGTTCATAAAACTGTTAAAAAATAACAATAGTTTGTTTATTTTTCCATATGAATATCTATGTTATGGGTCGACGACCATTCGAAAAAATATTTTTCACACTCACATCGCGGGGATTGACTTCAGATTTCAGAATCTAACGTATACCGACTCTGGCGTTTAAAGTCGATTCTCGGACTACTTCTCAGATATTCTAGGTACATATCTGCCGGCCAGAACAATGACTATCTGGTTCAGTGCTATGTCTGAGTATAACGCTTTCCAGAGTGTATTTTACCTACTATTCATATTAATATTAATATATAATATATATGTAGTTTTTTTATCTCTGGTTTTGGCGCGGGCAACATTTCTATATTATGTGTTTTAACCTTGGGGCGTTTCTATCTGTATTATAAAGCTCACTTGTATTATATATTATATAATTGAATGTTTGTTTTTCATATAACAAGATCCCTACAGGGCACATATGAAAAATAGCCTGACTGCTAATAATGTCCACCCTGTATAAATATGTCTCAATAAATAAATAAATAAATAAATAATGACGACGTTGACTATCACACAAATCGGTTATTATTTTTGCAAGTACATCTAACATGATTTATGTTTTATTTTTCTAGAAAGCCTAACCTAAATTTAATTGAAATTAATTTACGTTCATTTGTGAAATATAATTAAATGTAGGCCTAATATAATGTATTGTATTTTACTTTGAGCGCTTCACCCCAGCACATAATTGCGGTACTCAGTATTGTGGGGAGCCTCCGTGACCGAGAGGTAGCGTGCTCGACCTCAGACCCCCAAGGGTTTAAATTTTAAATCCTGTGTCTGGAGGGCAGTGTCATATCACACATATCACCATCCTCAGGAGGTTCTCTTGGCACAATTTAGCCTGTATTTGCACAAAAGTGGCCTAGAGCCCGATTAATTTCATGTTTACATATTGTGGGGAACCCATCCATTTCACTTCATTTACCCCAAGCACATTTGACGCGCGTTCTGGTAGGACTTGGAATGTAATAATGACTCTCCGTTTCAAATATGGACAGGATGTTTCGAGTGCCTGTCGCATGTCATACGAATGTCTCGAATGACGCGAAAAAAGGCGACAAGAATGGTTCCAAATATTTAGTGTGCAGTAAAAATGTAGACAGCAGTTTTAGAATTAATCTCGAATATCCAGGAATGTAGAACCGTATAATGTAACCAGACGTAAAAAGTAACCGGTTACATTTTACGGCGACTGGTTACATTATACGGTCACAGCGTCAACGTATAATATAACCAGAGGAAAAAGGTACCATACGACCATATAATGTAACCAGTGCCGTATAATGTAACCGGGATAGTTTTCCAAAACGTATATGTTTTCGGAATTATACTCGGGAAGTTTTATTAGCGGCGTCAGCTTTTCCTTTTCGCTTATACGCTCGTGCCTCCACTTGCCTCCACTGACTCTTCATTACGTCAGTTCGTCCATATAATAACGCGACGGACTTAGATATTTAAAAAGTTATCAATATTTCCACATTATAAGCCAATGACGCGTTAACATGGTTAATGAACGTAGCAAATTAAGCTTTAGCTTAATGTCTCATGTTTACTGGGAGGGGCCAATAGTGGAGCTTAGGCTCCCACGGATGAAAAATCGGTCTTGAAATAACTGCATAGGTGGATGTATGAATGGATGGATGGATGGATGGATGGATGGATATATGGATGGATGGATGTATGGATGGATGGATGGATGGATGGATGGATGGATGGATGGATGGATGGATGGATGGATGGATGGATGGATGGATGGATGGATGGATGGATGGATGGATGGATGGGTTGAATGAATTAACGAATGAACAAACGAACGAATGAAGAATAAGGCTTAAATAAGGCATGACTAAAAAAAAAATTACGGGCTATAAAAGGAGCGGTTACATTATACGTCAGTGCTGGTTACAAATTACGTTTTTCCCTGTGACCGTATAATGTAACCGGACGTATAATGTAACCGGTTACATTATACGTCTGGTTACATTATACGGTTCTACAGGAATATATCAAGAATGTTCAGATCACTTTACCCGGAATACACAGAATGAGTATGTGTAAAAGTTACTGACGCCTGAAAAAAAGTGTGATGTTGTTCCCCCACCCCCAATTATATCACAGCAAGCACGAGTGGACACGTTTCCCGTCACCCAGTGTTATCTCAACGTCTGCGACGCTGGACCAACAATAAAACCAACAGTGAAAATCTCGCGTTTGCTGGCGTAGATATAATCTATGTGAAGTAGCGGTAATATAACTTGTATACTGCAGCATCGTGTTCACCAAGGCAGACATCTCGAAAAAAAACCTTTATGTTTTTTTGCAAAAGGGAACCTTTTCTTGGTTAGAACTTCGATTCGGTATTTAAGACTAGACAAGGTCAGAAACGTTACTAGGAAAATTGGTCGCATACATTGATTCTAAAAGCAATTTAAGATCTGCCATTTCTCTTCAAAATGAAAGTGGCAAGATATTTACACATCCCTCTTTACAATTTAATTATCTGATTATGGTAATACCTTACTAATGGATGGTAATGCATAGGTGATAGAGGAGCGCTCGTGAATGATGGGGACATACTATAGCTATATACCGTGCTGATACTCACCCACACTGATACACATAAAGAACAAGTGAGCATTAGAGATGGAGACACAGTATAATAAACAAATCATACATTTCACACATAGTCTGTATAGGGGAGCGGCAGATATGAAAAAAAGGCCTAGATAAGGAGTTTAATCCGACTATCGTGCAGAAAGCTACGACATGTATCAAAATGTGCCTTAGAACCTTGCTGACCTATTTTGGCCTGTCGTAAAAAAATAGGTTGTGCGGTTGCCATGGTAACGACCTTTGAAGAGCAGCACTTTCATTTGACATATGCGCAGCATTTTGGCATGTAGTTTTGATACAATACACACAATTGAGTTTGCTGAAGTCATTTGCAAGCTTACACCTCTAATATTTCACAGACCTAATGACTCTCATGTCGGGCGATACAATTGTATTAAATTGTACCTGACATGTGCGTTACCATGGAAACCACCAAAAATTTGATTGTTTACTATATTTTATGAATCTATGACATATTTAACTGTTTCTTGCCAAATTATTTTGTCGTGACTGATTAAATGGTTGATTTGATTGGACAAAATTGTAAATGAATGGTTGTGGTTGCGCAAATGATGGCATATTTGATTTTTCAAACCGTTTCCATGGCAACGACTGAAATTTTTTGTGTTAATTTTGCGTCTGTCGAAACATATATTTTGGATTATACCTACAGAACTAACAGTCGGATCAACATTTTTGATATCGCAAATGAAGCGGGATATCTACATGGTAATCTGATAAAAAATATGCAAATTACCTCATTTGCTTATTTAATCATATGCATAAAAGCGTCATTTGAAAGTAACAATTAACTGAATATTCGTTGTCTAGTCCTATACTGTATATAAATATTTTGGTATTTCAAATATTTATAGTAGAACAAATGTAGATCTTTGAATAAAGGACATACATGGTCGACACAAAATCAATGGATGTGAGTTAAAAGAAATCAGCCATTCCCATAGCAACACCATTTATTTGATGTATCAATTTCGTACATTAATTTCGGGTCCATCTTAAAAGGTATTTTCAGTCACATCTAGGCAACAAATTATCAAAACAAGATCGTTTGTATATCAAATTACAGGTGATTTAAATGATAAGCTACTTATATGCAAAATCTATATTAGGATCACAGAAACAAATAGTTTTATATTATATAAATATGATATCCTTGCCGAGATGAAATACAATATAACACAACCAGTTGTTTTCAATCAAAACACATACATATGTGCTGTCAAATATGATGATTGTGCTTGCGAAATGACGACAATGGGTTTTGCCACCAACTATTACCTCATAATTTAAGTTAATTTGATAAGACGTGCAAGACCAAGATCATTGATATATCAAATGAATGTTAATTCATATGAAATCTAACTGGTGAAATAAAATATATAAAAGCGCGGTATATTTCAACATGACAACTTACAACTTCATATTCAACCAGAACGGCTGCTCGAACGCTGTTCCATGTGCCGTTCGAACGGTTGGCGTTCAGAACGACAAGCATGGTTTTTAGCCAGCCTCCCGTTCAGAACGGCCGTTCGATTTTGGCCGTTCTTTTGGGTTGAACACTGTGTTTTGAACGGCGTTCAAACACGAAAAGGGCGGGGGCTATGGCGCAGTGGTTGAAGCTGCCTGCATGGAAAGTCGGAGATCGCGGGTTCGA
Source organism: Flabesymbios commensalis (assembly GCA_964017125.1). Lineage (NCBI taxonomy): Eukaryota > Metazoa > Annelida > Polychaeta > Terebellida > Flabelligeridae > Flabesymbios > Flabesymbios commensalis. The sequence goes on along the minus strand of OZ024910.1, from coordinate 40,740,142 downwards.
ACCCCGCTCTGGCTTTCAAGTTTCAAAGAAACAAAATGTTTCTTCCCTGCTTACTCATGAAGATTAAATATTGCGGGGAGCATCCGTGATCGAGAAATAGCGAGCTCGGCCTGAGACCGCCAGGGTTCGAATTTCGAATTCTGTGCCTGGAGGGCAGTCATCTCACTATCCTCAGGAGGTTCTCCTGGCCCAGTTTAACCTATATGTGCACAAAAATGGCCTAAAACCCCATTCATTTCATTTCAAACACGAAAATTGCTCCTCTTGGAACACGCCGTTCAAAACCTGAATTAATCGTCTAAAAGGGAAAATGTGTTCAACTTAGAACGTCCACCCCCAGCCCCAGTAAACCTTTGACCCAATATTGGCTTATAATGCTGGTTCACCGTCTATGCTGCTGGACCTGCATTAAAGCATCATTGGTTCAACACATTATGTTCTCTGGGGCAGGCCGGCGTTCAAAATAGATCATTTAGCCTATCAGCCAACATCAATAGTTGGGCCGGCATTGGAACACGGTTGGGCCTACTACCTTAATCAAGATAGCTCAAGATGAGCCAACATTGAACCTATGCCCGTCGGTCACAGCTTTAAATAAGCGTTCAAAAAGGAGCAGGTCAGAGAGATTATCAAAATAGAAGGTAGATCAGCGCTGCAATTAGAACTTTATGATTGGCGCCTGTCAACAAGAACAGAATGTTGGCCCGTCATTGGTGAAATGTTGGCCTTGCGCCTGTAAAGTCGCATAACCTTAAGCCAATGTCTCGTAGGCCAATGTTTCTGAGCTGTCATTAACCTATAAATTGAATATCTGTCTATTAATATTTTAGGTATTATAACCTTTTCATTACGATTGTTAATTATTAGAATATTATGTATCAGTATTATATCATAACAGCTAGGCTAGAATGTAACTTTTGAGGGAATTAATACAAAACATAGATTCTTTTTATCTAGAATAAATATTACAATAAAACAATTTCTACACGGAGCTCTTGGATGCTGGTAGCTCGCCAAAATATTTAATAGACATGGGCTACCATTAATTTCGATCCTTGTCAAAATGCCTAATCTGATGAATCTGAGCCCTATAATTGCAACTGATTCTACTCACTTCATAACTACCAGTCAAGAAATTAAATTTTAAAATGGAATCAGTATAATAGTATTAGTATGTTGTTGAAAACAAAGCACATAACACATTTGACCAGGTGGGCAACATGTTACCATAAATGCGTTTATAACTGCGATAGTTATCAGGTTAACTACATGTTACCATCAATAGTAGCCTGTGAATAAAGTCCTAACTTTTGTTATCAATAGAATCAGTTGGACAACCTGTTACCATCAATAGTAATATGTGAATATAGCTCAAAATTTGACAGCTCAGTGGGCAATAATGTGAGATATGGTCAATTTTCCCGAGTCTAACCTAAAAAAACATATAATATGTTCACACAAGTCATTATTTTTAATTTCAAATGGGTTTATTTTATGTAAACAATAGTTCTAGAACATGTTTAAATAAAAACTAAACATTTATACCAAACACAAATCAGCTGAGAGAAAAGTATTTTGACTATTTACTGAAAAGTATTAAAAATAGGTATCATTTAAGGTTAAAAAACCAATTCAAAGCTCTGTTTTGCATTTGTCAATGATCAGACACAACATATTTTACATCCATGTGAAGGCCGGTGCCAGTAGCTTTCCATTGATATCAAATATATTGATATTGCTCAACATTTAACTACTCATTGGGCAAAAATGTGAGATACAGTCAATTTTCCAGAGCCTTATCACAGGCCCTAATTCGTTGTTTAATAATTGTGATGTTTTTTTAAAATAATTTCAAATACTTATACTTAATGCTGCATCTATCACATGTTGTCATGTGAATAATTGGTAATTAATTATTAAAGAAATTAATTTTATGTCGGCTTATTAGTTTGTCGACAGTATTTACTTTTGGCATATATATCAACACCAGAAAACTTATAAATGAAGACACTTAAGCTTTATATGTCGCATTTAAAGAATGACGTGGTCATGTTGTAGTAGTGATCACAAAAAACAACAAGGTTGTCACATTGGAAAACAACACTTGATCTTGGGCCATATTTTGTTTTAAATTTCATACTGAATATGTAGACACATATATTACCATGAAAACGGGATTTAATGTTTTCCCTAATCCTTTCCTATGCTTTTTGTGTTACATATTATTTTTTTTAGCTTACTAACAATCTCCATTAATCAGTCCGTAGCAGTAATATGCCACAAAACAGTACAATTTATCACAGACTCATAAACTGGTAAAATACACATATTTAGTGGTTTCCATGGTAACGCACGTGGCAGGTATGCGATATCGTTAATAAAATTGTATTGCTTAAGGTGATGGTCATGAAGTCTGTAAAAGATGAGAGGTCGTTGAAGGCTGAAACTGATTTAAAAACACCCAATTATGTGCATTGTCTCAAAAGTACATGTCAGATTGCTGCACATATGGCGAAAAAAAGGTGCTATTCTTCAAAGGCCGTTACCATGGGAACTGCACAACCTGACTTTTTTACGACAGGCCGAAATATGTCGGCAAGGACCTAAGGAACAATTTGATACATGTCGTAGCTTTCTGCACGATGGTCGGATTAGAGTCCCCAAAATCCATCCCTGGCCGCTCCCCTATTATATGTATTATAACAAGCAAAACATGGTGTCAGAAGTAACTATAGATAATGAACATATCAAATTGTACTAACCGATGCAGTTGTGCAAACAGTTACTATTAATACTGGACCAAAACATGTCACAGTAACTGAGCGATTGAAGTCGCTTGGTCCGCGATCCGCATCAGCCTGTCAACAAACACTTCATAATTTCACGTCCAGTGACAGTCATAGGTAGCCTAGCCTAAGAAAAACTAAATTACAAAGGGCAAACAAATGAAATTAATTGATAATGGACAAATTATTGCCGCCGCCAGCGTTGCAGCTGAATGATAATACTGTGGCTGACAACTGGAAACGTTTCAAACAAAGATATAATCTTCACATGAATACAGGGGAAATGTCACAAAAAGATGAAAAGATGAAGTCTTCCCTGTTACTGCACGTAATTAGGGAAGAAAGGCTGGATGTGTATAACACGTTTAAATTCGACGATGTTGATGACAGCGTGAAATTACAAAAAATAATAAAAAAAATTTGAAGCATATTGTGTTCCCAAAAGAAACTTGACAGTTGAAAGATTTCATTTTAATAAATGTATTCAAGATCCAAATGAAACCATTGCTCAAGATTGATCAAGATCATTGCGACAAGATTGAAGCCATTGTCGAAAAATCACAATATGGCGATTTAACAGGATCAATGATTAAAGATAGAATTGTTGACAGTCACTCTCATGAACGTCTATTACGTAAAAATGATTTAACACTTGAAAAAACAATGAAAATTTCTAAAGCTGCAGAAGTAGCCAAACTTCAATCGGAAGAACTTTGTTCAGTTCAGTTCAGTTTATTTATTTATGCTTGAAACATACATACATGTATACAAATAATTATAAAGATGCAAATGAGCATTATATAGCAGTTTGGTATTAACTCAATATGAATCCAGAAACAGACTGCAGTTGTTCCAAGTACAGGAATTTATATGCTGAAACATGACAAGTCATTTAAAAAACAAAAAGGAAACTGGTATAAACCCAATGATAATAATGACGGTGAAAATTTAAAATACAAACAATTAATTTACCCTCACATGAAAGAGACTGTCAGAGGTGTGAAACGTGGCACAAAGTAGGTCAATGTCCAGCATATGGAAAAGATTGCATGAAGTGTGGACAGAAGAATAACTTCGCTAGGTGTTGCAGAACCAGAGGGACTCAGACCAAAAAAACAATAAATCATTAGATGATGTGGATAGTTCAGAAGATGAAAGTTTATATATAGGAACCAGTGGCGGATCCAGAATGTGCAAGAGGAGGGGGCGTAAGCCACATTTTGCCTGAAAAATGGGGTGTTAGCTTTACTTTATTAAAAAAATGCATGTAAATGAAATATTTTCACCAATAAGGAGGGGGGGGGGGGGGGGCGTACGCCGGCTACGCCATATGCTGGATCCGCCACTGGGAACTATCACTGTAGATTCAGTTAAGAAAACACAAAATGCGTGGTTTGAGACTTCCAAATAGACAATACTTTTATCAATGTGAAATTAGATTGTGGTGCTGATGTTAGTGTGCTATCTGAAACAGATTTCAAGTTGTTACAAAATAAACCGAAGTTGCACAAAACAAATAACCTAAAGGGTTATAATCACAGCATTATACCAGTGAAAGGAAAATGCATTCTCCCGGTAAAGCATAAGGGGTGGGTGAATTCTCTTGTCACAGTATTAAAAAGAATGGTGATATTCGTGTCTGCTTAGATCCACGGGATCTAAATAGAGCTGTCAAAAGAGAACATTACAAGCTCCCGATGCGGGAAGAAGTGATGGCTCCGTTTTCAAATGCCCGATATTTCAGTAAGCTAAATGCTTCTCAAGGTTTTTGGCAATTGTGCTTAGATAAAAGAAGCAGTTTTCTGACCACGTTTAACAGTCCGTTTGGTCGTTACCTCTATTTCCGACTTCCTTTTGGAATCTCATTCGCTCCAGAAGTATATCACACAATTATTCATGAAATGTTTGAAGGGATTGAAGGAGTCGACACTTCAATGGATGATATATTAATTTGGGGCAAAACCAAAGAAGAACATGACAGAAGTCTGAGACAAGTTTTTGAGAGAGCGAAGAAAAAGGGTCTATAATTCCAGAGAGCAAAATGTCAACTTGGTGTGAAAGAACTAATATTTTTTAGGAGACAAATTAACCACTCAGGGCATAAAACCGGATGAAAAAAAAAATATCAGCAATAATGAATATGTAAAGGCCAAAATCTAAGGAAGATATTCAGAGATTTCTTGGAATGGTAACCTATAATGCAAAATGGATACCAGACCTTTCAAAGAAAACTGAACCACTAAGACAACTGTTAGACAAAAATGTTGAATGACAATGGAATCATGAACAAGAGAAGTCATAAATTACTGAGAGTTATATTGACAACTGAGCCTGTGCTGCAACAAGTAGCCAAGCTTTAGTGACAGCCATTCAAACCATTTTTGCGTGATTTGGCATACCAGAAGTCCTGATTAGTGACAATGGTCCCCAGTATGACTGAAGGGAGTTTAAGAAAATTTCAAAGGAATGGGACTTTGGTCATGTAACATCTAGTCCTTATTATTCCAAGTCGAATGGATTGGCTGTAAATTCAGTGAAAACTGTTAAGAGGATGATGAAAAAGTGAGGTGATAGCAAGCAAGATTTCTACAAAGCCATTTTGGCATATCGCTCTTCACTACTACAATCTGGTCAGTCACATGTTCAGTTACTGATGAATAGGGGTATCAGATCATCACTACCAATACACTCGAATCTTCTTGCTACAGAATCGGCAAATGACCACACCACTTGGAAAATACTGAAAAAAACCTGAAACAGAAACATAATTATGACAGGTCATCACACAGCTTACCTCTATTAGGCAGTGGTGACCATGAGTGTGTCCGTGACCCCAGAGGAGGTTGGGATCAGGGAGCTACTGTGACTGCTGAGGTGGCCCCAAGATCATATAACATAGGGACAGAGGATGGAGTTACTCTTCGTAGGAACAGGCTTGATATAAGGCCTGACACAAATGAGCCTGAGGCTGCTACAGAGTTAAATGATCAGCCAGGTGATCAGACAGGTGGTAAACGTGCTGATCAACCAAGAAGATCAGATCGCAGAGTGATTAATTGAGAAGACATAATTTTTAGCACGTGAAGTGTGACCAAGGGTGAAGTGCTGGTAACCTCTCTCCTATATTTAATCATTAATAATTATATTTCTTTTGTTAGATTCAACTCATTTTAATGGAACAGAATCATATCAGACATTCTTAACTGAACAAAAAAAATGACAGACATTTACCTGGAAATAACATAGGTATATAAAGACTGAATATTATGATATAATTTGATTTGTTTAAGACTATAATTAAGTCATTTATTTTAAAGAAAGGGGGATGTGCTGATACTCACCCACACTGATACACATAAAGAATATAAGCAAGTGAGCATTGGAGATGGAGACACAGTATAATAAACAAGTCATACATTTCACACAGAGTTTGTTATCATAGTTATGATATATTATATGTATTATAACAAGCAGAACATATACATAATACACTTTACTATATAATAATAAATTTCACTGTTCTTAAGGATTTGATTGGAATTTCACTGTTCTATACATTTGGGTAAAACGGCAGACAATATAGTTATTTAATATAATATCCTGATACAGTAAGAAGTTGAATGGTTAAACAGTCCCCATTGACATTGGCCCTGCGTTTTTTAATGTTCGATGGTGCATCATTAGCCAATCTAATAATAATGGTACTTTGTTGGAAACATACACACTTATTGCCATGACTGAAATCAGCACTAATGCCTAATATTAATAATGAGCGCTGCATACCGCTGTATATTGTATGTAGGATCAAACTGGTATTTATTTTATTAGGCAACAATCGAATGCCTTTTAGGAAAGAAATAGAACAATCCAAGTCTTTATGGCAGAATGTAAAAAATCATTGTGCACAATCATTCCCACTCGATCAAAGCTATATGCCATGATGTATGCTATAAAATAAGTTTTGCTTTAGATATATATATACCTCATTCACCATAATTCCCTACCCAGATCACATAAATTGTACACATCATAGCGCGGGTATTTCAAAACAAAATAATATTAAATTGCAGAGACTCTCTAAATTCATTTTATCCAATTTGTCCGTGCGGCTACATGGTCTAGGGTCACCAATAAGACTGCTTACGATCATGTACATTTTAAAGAGGCCACACGAACACTATAGCAGAGATCTGTTCACATGTAACTGGAATAATCAGCAACGATGAAATACGCTCGACATCAGCTCGGTGCACGCCACTGTTGTTGTGGCACAGCGCACCAGGAAGGCATTGTGGTAACTAATAGCGATTGATCTTAGTATCAAAGGATATTGAAAACTTCAAAGTCATGGTATTTTGTGATATACATACATATGTTTATCTTAAACTTCTTTTTGCTACAATATATTTTCAAGTAACACTACAACCATTACAATTCTAGTATGTGCTATATAACAAAGGCTCATACAAACATTTCTTTTAAGTGGTAACTTTATAAACCATTGTGGTATTTTCGCAATATTTTCACAGCAATAAAATACTCATACTCCCCACCTTCTGTGCGTTGCGCCTATCTGTCTGAAACACATTACGACAGTGAGCATGAACCATGGCACAATGTCAATGTAATATTGGAACAACGTCTGCAGCGCCGGCCAAATATTACAGTGACGACTGGTAACGTGTCTTGCCTGCTGTGATGACAGATTGGGACACTGTCGCATATCATTATCAATAACATTGTCGCATATCATTATCAATATATATGACACTGTCGCATATCATTATCAATATATAGGACACTGATGCATATCATTATCAATATATAGGACACTGTCGCATATCATTATCAATATATAGGACAATGTCGCATATTATTATCAATATATAAGACACTGTCGCATATCATTATCAATATATAGGACACTGTCGCATATCTTTATCAATATATAGGACATTGTCGCATATCATTATCAATATATAGGACACTGTCACATATCATTATGAATATATAGGACACTGTCACATATCATTATCAATATAAAGGACACTGTCGCATATCACTATCAATATATATGGCACTGTAGCATATAATCATTATCATATATAGGACACTGTCGCATATCATCACCAATATATAGGACACTGTCGCATATCATTATCAAGATATATGACACTGTCGCATATCATTATCATTATATAGGACACTGTTGCCTATCATTATTAATATTTAGGACACTGTCGCATATCATTAGCAATATATAAGACACTGTCGCATTATCATTATCAATATATAGGACACTGTCGCATATCATTATCAATATATATGACACTGTCGCATATCATTATCAATATATAAGACACTGTCGCATATCATTATCAATATATAGGACACTGTTGCATATCATTATCAATATATAGGACACTGTCGCATATCTTTAGCAATATATAGGACACTGTCGCATTATCATTATCAATATATAGGACACTGCCGCATATCATTATCAATATATAGGACACTATCGTGTGTTACTTGTTACTTGTTGCCCTTCTTGTCCAACTTGAGCGCTCAAATTGCACAAGAATGGCCACATAGTCGAGACTCCATTCTGGTAAACTGAAGTCGATGCGGACATCAAGAGTAGAATTAGGGGACAGCATCATTCTTATAGGAAATGTTGCGTAGATTCTAGAAATCACTGTCTCCAAGCTGAAGTATTATCCGCTCATAGTCAAATAACGATTTTCAAAATGGCCGCCAAGAGGTTATCGTAACAAAATATAATTTCAATCAACGGCCTAAAATTCCATTCAAACCCTTTAATATTACTAATCTATGGATGCACAAATCATTGTTGGCACAACTTTTGCTTTATTGCTCATGTAAGTTGTCAAAATTTAAAATGGCCGACAAAATGGCTACCAAATGGTCTTTCTATCATAGCCTGTGTATTAGTTTAGCGGATTTGAATAATATTTTGGGAGAATCGTTCTCATCGCGTTAAAAGCACAAAATTTGTCACAGAGCTGGACTAGAATAGCTATACTGATCCATATTGGAAGGGGAACCACCTTGTAGCTGTACTGCATGAGCTTCGTTCAGGGCATTTTCAACCCCCTCCCCTTATTTTTTTCAATTAATCTAAGTTATTATTAATTTCACCAGATATGTCTACAAAACTGTTTATTAATGCTTTTAGCAGTTTATTCAGCCAAAACAAGGGCGGATACATAATGTGTGTGTGTGAGGGGGGAGGGGCAGATCGCACCCCTTTTTTCGACAAATGAATATAAAAAGGTCCCATAAATCTAGTGAAATAGCTCAAAATGTGATAAAACCACCCTTATTTTTTTCAAAAAAGTAGTAAGTATTTTTAAATATTATGTTTCATCAAAAATATCTACAAAACTGTTTATTATTGTTTTTAGCAGTTTATTTAATCAAAGCAGTGGTGAATCCATTGCGCGTATTTTCGACCAATTATTGTAATAAATACCTTAAGTTAGGTAGAGTGGTTTAAAATGTGATAAAAGTTGCACAAATGAAGGAGAACCAATTTGTAGCTGTAGTTTAAGGTTTTTTTTCCCTCAGGCCATTTTTTTTTGCTCACACACCCCTTTTTGCCAAATTATTATAAAAAGTGCACTAACCTGGCTTGAACACACAAAAAAATTATTGACAAAACCAGAATCAAGATGTGGACGCTTATGTGCCTCAGATAAATTCAGGAGAATTGGTGAAGAACCAGAAGAACTGAGATAACATTTGACTGTCGTCTTTCCATCCTACTTTATATTTTTTTATGACTTTGGTAAGTTTGATTGTACCCATCATGTAGATTGGGGAATATTGTTACACACTATTAGTTACAATACAATACAATAGCAAGCACATTTCCCAACTGCAAAAAATATTAAAACTTGACGAAGAGTGACGTCTCAGTAAAAAGTGGTACAGCTGATGGGGTAAAGTGGGACAATTTTATATATATCCTTAGATACATCAATACTAGAAGTAAAGGGTATTGTAAAGAGGTGCAAATGATTAAAACAGTAAATGAACACATTTACACAATTTCCCCAGTTTTCCTCTCTGTGCCTTCTAAGTTTATAATACATTTACTTACTAAATAATGACTACTGTATAATCATAGTAAAAAAAAGAATTATACAAACAGATGAAGAAGGTAGCAAGGGTGATCTGAACACAATAAATATGATATACTAGTCCATACAGTCATATTAAACTTGCTTCATATCACTATACTCTACTAGTGTCTGTAATTTGATTCTAGAAGAGGATGCTACAAATGAAGAAGAACAGTTGCATCCCGCGTCTGATTCAAAGATGAGACCAGACACAAACCTGGTCAAACTTCTCATTTCAATTTCCCTTATCACTTCAAATTCCTTTGGGTAATGATCTAAAATCAGGGATATAAATTCGTACTAGCCAGGTAACACGAGGCTGGTGGAATATTGTAAGGGCTAGTGGGTTTTCCTTACAAATACATAATAAAAGATGGTAAGGCCTAGTTGGATTTTGCTCTGGGCTAGTGAAACCTTTAGTTGAATTTGCACCCCTGAGAATAACCCCTGGGGACTTTGCTGCGACGTTGAATCAACGCCAGTGACGTTAATTCAACGTTGCAATAATGTAGTGTGCCCAGTGAGATATAGTACTGCTACTGACACTTCAACACCCATTGCCCATACTCTGATATAGATAATTAAACACAAACCTGATCATACTTCACAGTTAAATCAATGTATCTCTTCAAATGACCTTGGTTAGTGACCTTCAATAACCTCTGGTGTCCAATCCCACGTCAGACTGCCAGCATCCCAATGTCCATTGTCATACTCCCAGATAGATAACCTTTCCAATGATACCAGACACAAACTTTGTCAAAGTGTTTAGGTAAATCACCCTTATATTTTGATATGACCTTGGATGATGACTTTAAATGACCTCTGGTGACCTTTTCCACCACTACCATTTCATTTGCCATACTCTCAGATAGATAATCTTACTAAACACACATATGGTCAACTGGTTTAAACTGAGCAAAAAAGTAAAAATTGTGCCGGCAATACATTTGGCACTAATAGATTAGTAATAATATAGCCTTTGAATGTAATTTTATGCCGGCTATTATGATTTTATTCTTTTACAACAACTTTTTGGCGGCTATTTTGAAAATGGCTAATTTGACAGTGAGCGGACTATATTTCAGCTTGGAGACAGTGATTTCCTATAAGAATGAGGATGTCTCCATATTCTACTAATGATGTCCGCATGGACTTTTTTCTAGGCTTCGTTTCAGAAATGGAGTTTCGACTAACAATATCACAAGTTTTAATACAACAAACGATGTCACTATCATTATTCTGATATAGATTTAAAGGGCCCAAATTTCAATTATCCCTCAACCATCACAGCTGCCTTCAGAAGTAGTCAATCTTCCTGACTCAGTGCACTTATTAGATAACCTGTCGCTCACAATCTTTTCGTTCATAGCTAAAAGTGTGTGGCCTCCATGACAATTATCCCGTTGTGCTGCTGCAGTTTCGATTTGCTGGCACTGCTCCAGGGGAAATTAACTAGGTTAATCTAGATTTAAATACTGACCGGTCATTCTCTGGCTTGAGGTTGAGGATTATGCAAAATATAAAGTGAATCTATCGGACCAAACTGAATGACGGGTGCTGATTGACAATTTACCACCAGGTGACGTTAAACACTGTCTTTTCGTTGGATGGGGTGTACAAAGATTCATTCATTCATTCATTCATTCATTTACTTATCTATAGAGTTGTATTTGGATGGCTGCATCCATGCATGTAAACATTATTATCGCAATGAAACAATGTTCTGTATTTAAATGATTATATTTAAAAGTATTGTTTTCTGAAAGAGCATGATTCTTTCATTAATTATTCATATTAAACCTGTCCACTACCCTTGTCATGGCTGACATAGGCATGAGTGTACAAACCGGTACATCACATAGAGTAAAATGCTTAGCCAAAACTGCCAGACATTTCACAGCCCAGCGTTGTTAAGTACAAGAGATTTATTAATAATGACGAGTTACCACTACAAATCTTCAATGCTGATGGGAGGGTGTGGCTTCCACCAATGGAATAACTGTTAAGCGAAATAGAAAAATTACATGGAAAAAAATCCATGGCTAAGAATTAAATTCCTAGGTGGACAGGGTTTAATATTGTATTCTATACACAAACACATACATATATACATCCGTATTGACACCATCAGCTACTTACCAGCCCTCAATGTACCTGCTACATAATTATATAATACACAGCAGTTGAGATGCTAAATCATTCACACCAGGTCACTGTAACTTTCTAGCATACTGTATGTTTGTGTTTTTGACCAAGCCCTTTATGTAAAGACAACAGATATTGCATAGACAAACCCTGATTCAGTCATCTGTTGTCGTGAGGATGGGTGATATTCATATTAGATGAACTTCTCTCCACATTTCATCAGTAAGCTTTTTCAGAATGAGAGCTGTGAGTTGAATCTGGATTTGTTGCAGAGGGTGCCACCTATGTAGTCATGAAAACTTTTTCACCACCAGATATTGCAAAAATCTTAAAATCGCTCAATAAAGTTGAGAAAAAACAGCCCAATCTTTCAACAAATCATCCAAAAACAAAATTTCACAACGAGAGCTTGAAAACATTTTCTAATTTGACAAAGAAGATGCGAGCTAACCACGTAAAGGTTAATAAAGTTATTGTACAAGCAGAAAACAAACTTTTTGTACACATTATACTTTATGTCGAGATTTAGGTATTCAAGAAGTCCTCTAATCCATATGGATCACTGAGAGAGTACTAATTAATGCATAATAATTGATTCGCATTTGATCTATACAGAAAAAACGACCATTAAGAATGCTGATGATAGTCTCCAGTTCAAAAATATATCTTACAACAGGAGGACAACAAATAGATTATATATATATACTATCATACTCGACAGTTTTCGAATTATAGAATATAGAATGTTTATATAGTCGAAATAGGAAAAAGAAAGTATTGCACACAGACTCTGAGAATCATTGCTTTTATAATTAATAACAACTGGAATATAGCTTGGTCAATTCAACAAACGAGAAAGCAGATATGCGCATTTTGTTGCATGCATCGCAAGCAGCTAAGCATCATTTTTTTTGTATTGAATATTCAGACATCCCGGTGCTATGTCTGTATTTGATAGAAATATTCTTTGTAAAGATAGTATCAGAAAGTAAGTAGACAACCTCACAAGTAATATATTGGCACTGATATTGTAGCACCCCACTTCTGTGATGCTTGTTGTAGATTCACCTAGACAGGGACGTGACACAAAGGTTTGAGCATGGGGCTTTGCAATTGCTACTGCCTGTCATGCTGTTTTCGAATACCCACTTGAAGCAGGTTTGCAAAGACATGTGATGTTTCCCCTGGTAGGACAGAGATGACAATGTGTACGATAAGTTCAATGTACCGAAATGGCTGCAGGACTGTATGCACTCAGTGGAGTTGAAATGGCACACTAATGAACAGGTTCAGGGATCAGGGGATGAATTGTATAGTCGGATGGTAAGTCTTCGAATTTGAGACCTGCTCCAACATAACCATTTGGAAATCGCAGATTTTAATTGTTCAGTAGGGTAGGGTGGGGCAAAACGCCCACCGTAAGCAATTTAATTTAATTTGTAGTTATGTACTACTAACCTCTAGGAAAACATGTAGTCCAGCAGACGCTAGATACTAAATGCCACTATCTACTACCCTTATGTTACAATCCTTATTTATGTATTTTTTTCTCGAAATGCACAAATACAAAAAGACACAAGTGAGCGTTTTGCCTCACACCATGGCAAAACGCCCATAGTGGGCGTTTTGCCCCATCCGCAACCTAAACCAGTTGTACACTGTCCATGACCTTAGGTTGACCATAATATTATCAGTGTGGTTAAAGGAAATTAATTAGAAAGACAGGTTCAAGTAAAGGTATGACGGGCCAGCAGTAGCTTGAGTGTGAGATGAGCCAGCATTAGCCTGGGTGTGAGACGGTCAGTAGCCTGAGTGTGAGACGGGCCAGTAGCCTGAGCACGGGATGGGCCAGTAGCCCGAGTATGAGATGGGCCAGCAGCAGCCTGAGTGTGAGACAGGCCAGTAGCCTGAGTGTCAGATGGGCCAGCAGTAGCCTGAGTGTCAGATGGACCAGCAGTAGCCTGAGAGTGGGAACGGGCTAGTAGCCTGGGTGTGAGATGGCCAGTAGTCTGAGTGTGAGAGAGGCCAGTAGCCTGAGTTTGAGATGGGCCAGCAGTAGCCTGAGTTTGTAACAGGCCAGTAGCCTGAGTGTGAGACAGGTCAGTAGCCTGAGTGTGAGTGTCAGACAGGCCAGTTGCCTGAGTGTGGGACAGGCCAGTTGCCTGCGAGTGTGATACGGGCAAGTAGCCTGAGTGCGAGATGGACCAGCAGTAGGCTGGGTTAGAGATGGTACAGTAGCCTGAGTGTGAGATGGGCAAGTAGCCTGAGTGTGAGACAGGTCAGTAGCCTGAGTGTGAGAGTGAGTGAGTGAGTGAGTGAGTGAGTGAGTGAGTGCGTGCGTGCGTGCGTGCGTGCGTGCGTGCGTGCGTGCGTGCGTGCGTGCGTGCGTGCGTGCGTGCGTGCGTGCGTGCGTGCGTGCGTGCGTGCGTGCGTGCGTGCGTGCGTGCGTGCGTGCGTGCGTACGTGCGTGCGTGCGTGAGTGAGATGGGCAAGTTAGAGATGGTACAGTAGCCTGAGTGTAAGATGGGCAAGTAGCCTGAGTGTGAGACAGGTCAGTAGCCTGAGTGTGAGAGTGAGTGAGTGAGTGAGTGAGTGAGTGAGTGAGTGAGTGAGTGAGTGAGTGAGTGAGTGAGTGAGTGAGTGAGTGAGTGAGTGAGTGAGTGAGTGAGTGAGTGAGTGAGTGAGTGAGTGAGTGAGTGAGTGAGTGAGTGAGTGAGTGAGTGAGTGAGTGAGTGAGTGAGGTGAGTGAGGTGAGTGAGTGAGGTGAGTGAGTGAGGTGAGTGAGTGAGTGAGTGAGGTGAGTGAGTGAGTGAGTGAGTGAGTGAGGTGAGTGAGTGAGGTGAGTGAGTGAGTGAGTGAGGTGAGTGAGTGAGGTGAGTGAGTGAGGTGAGTGAGTGAGGTGAGTGAGGTGAGTGAGGTGAGTGATGGGTTTGTTCACATGTATAATGCTAAGCTAGAAAAGGAAAATATCCTAATGGTGAGAATAATGTATCCTAGTTCCGAGAATTCGAAAAAATGACTGTCAGAGGAGAGCACACAACCTCTCGGTCACGGAGGTTCCCTAGAATAAGGCATATTTCCGAATCTACGGGACACAAAATCTAAATATCGCAAAATGTGTATCATTCCAAACTCCGGCATGACAGGCCTTAGCGTTAACTATACTACTTCGGGACTCTGTCCATTGTTGTTTTATTTAACCCATACCTTGGGAATCACGCTGATCTTCCTTATATTGATCTGATAACAAACACAGCCTATTTTGAACCTTTTGTATTTGAATTTTGTCCACTTTTTATTGTAAAACATCTCTGAGGTATTCAATTGGAATTTTCTGTCACTTAAAGTTATTCCTCGCTATCGCGATCCACAACACAACTTCAAGCGACTGAAAATTATTTGGATTTGTGAAATTAATTTACAGCATCAGGTGGAAAGATGTGAATACATTTTTTAGTTATAAAAAACGTTCTAAAAACTGGTTGTACAAGTTTGAATAAAATCACTGAAATACATGTAAATCTACTATAGTCATTATGGTCAACATCAACCAAAGGTTAATTTTCCTCTACTATCAGCGCTCTGTAGATATCATGTCAGGGTTAATGTACACTCCTATAAAAAACACTGTTTTTTTAGATGCATTCAATTAACCCTTTAACCGCCGGTGCCGCATATATTCGGGTTTTCATTTTTAATAGCACATTCAGTACCACCTTTAAAACATGTTAAAGATAAAATGTGACGTCAATATTTGAAAACAGTTGACCTCCATTTTGTCAAATCTGAATAATTTTCATTCACTTGATGTTGTGGATCGCGTAAGCGAGACACAACTTCAAGTGGGTGAAAATTCAAATTGAATAATTTGGCGGTTAAAGGGATTTAATAAATGTTTTGCGGGTTGTTTCCCCACCTAATACATACATGATACAGTACATGTATGCTTTTTTACATGCATTTAATTAACCCTTTAACCGCCGGTGCCGCATATATTCGGGTTTTCATTTTTAATAGCGCAATTAGTACCACCTTTAAAACATGTCAAAGATAAAATGTGACGTCAATATTTGAAAACAGTTGACCTCCATTTTGTCAAATCTGAATAATTTTCATTCACTTGAAGTTGTGGATCACGTCAGCGAGACACACCTTCAAGTGGGTGAAAATTCAAATTGAATAATTTGGCGGTTAAAGGGATTTAATAAATGCTTTGCGGGTTGATTCCCCACCTAATACATACATGATACAGTACATGTATGTGGACAACCAACCACCGATCGACCGGTCGATCGATCAATCGATTGACCGACCGGTACACCGGCAGTCCGATAGACCTGCAAACCGATCATTCAACCGCGACCGATCGACCGACTGACTGATTGATTGATTGATTACGCGAATGAGTAAATAACATGTACACGAAGGGCCGTTTTAATTTTAAAATATAATCATATAGGATTAATATTTATAGTGAACTTTATATCAAAAAAATAGTGTTATATTCAGATACTATGCAAATACTATTATGCTATCAAAAAAATTATGGAATCAAAGTATGAATTCATAACCACTGATGTCAGCGAAAATATACAACGATAAATTAAAATATATAATAACCAGTATTTTCTGGCCCGTCGCAATGTAAATATCGTCATTCCCCAAAACATTCTTAAATTGAAATGTTGGGCCAGCCTCTGGTTGATGCTGGGTCAACGTATCAGATGTTGCGACAACATCGACCAAAACACGATGTCCAAAGCGTCAGACTTGTGAACAGAGCACTTCAAAAAAATAGTTAATAATCTTTGTGTACCAAATCGGTTTCATGTGCACTCCGTCTTTATTCCAGAAAGGAAGAACTTGAATGGACATCTTCTCAATGTCAAAAAAACAAAAGGTATGAGATTTTTCACGCTTTAGGCTCGGCACTAATCCCTTAAAAACAGCCCTGTTGGTTTCCGTTATAAGATCCGTTGCATTGTCCTGCTGAAATTCCTCAGGCTTATTCTTTCGATATTGCGATAATGCATTGAACCACACCGTTGTGGTGTGCGGTGGAAGATATGTCGACAAAATACTGGAGAAATATTCTGTGTCTTTGGTTATTTTTGCTCCAGATTTCTTAGAAGAGTCATGACTGTTCATAAAAATCATCAGTATATCTGGATAATTTCCGCTCAAATATTCTTTAAATAAAAATTCCTGATACGTTATCGAGTAGTCACACGGCTTTCTTTTAACTTTTTTGCAGTAAGTTCTACTTCTGAATGTTATTACCTCATTGTCTAAAACATATTCCATTGCTATATATTCCAGTGTGATAGTAAATGTTGAGTTATCCAGATGACATTCTGACAGGGTGCTTTTACACGTGGAACAATCTCTCTCGTGGCTGACAATATTTTGAAGACGTACAGAAGAATTCAAAGAGAAATAACTGGGGTCTGGCCTCATGCTTTTAGATTTCTCCATTTTCTTCCGCGTGCACGTAGCATTTAGGACATCTTTGAGATATGCTAACATCGCTGTATTGTATTTTGCTCCATTTGAATCTCCCAGCATGACGATGTGACTAATATTATGCACCTTAGTACATCTATCCCATTGTATCATCTGCTGAGATTTATCCACGCTATTATTTAGTCGGCATGAATTACTATCCCACTGCTTGTCATTGCTTTCTTCGGTCATCAGCCACTTTCCATCATAGGGGAATGATTCATACTTGATAGCTTGTTCACGTAGCATCTCAAAGTTACATTTAATAAGTCTGCTCTCATTTGCTCTGTTTATATTACTGTACCTTAGTTGATTATTATTGTGAATGTGCTCGTTGAAACTGTAATAAAATGACAATAATATGCCAACATCAAATATTATTTGCAATAATATGCGTACATATGACATTCTGTGAATACTGCCACCATATGAGCTTAGTGCACACAATAATAATCACGATAATTATCTGATAATGTTAAGTGTAAATCGATCAGTATATGCCTATAGCCTGTCATCTTATAGTATTAATAATATCTCACAGTTGTGGATCGTTAATGTGATCATCTGTTATCAAATGACGAGAGGTAGCCGTTGTTGGACTTTGCACGTCAATATATCTTAAAACAATTCACACAGATCTAAGACATGTGATTGGTGGAGATGGCTGTCTGGACCAATAAGCGACCACGTCTGGATGAGCCCACACGCTCAACTAACAACACAAGAAGGACTTTGCACGTCAATATATCTTAAAACAATTCACACAGATCTAAGACATGTGATTGGTGGAGATGGCTGTCTCGACCAATAAGCGACCACGTCTGGATGAGCCCACACGCTCAACTAACAACACAAGAAGGACTTTGCACGTCAATATATCTTAAAACAATTCACACAGATCTAAGACATGTGATTGGTGGAGATGGCTGTCTCGACCAATAAGCGACCACGTCTGGATGAGCCCACACGCTCAACTAACAACACAAGAAGGACTTTGCACGTCAATATATCTTAAAACAATTCACACAGATCTAAGACATGTGATTGGTGGAGATGGCTGTCTCGACCAATAAGCGACCACGTCTGGATGAGCCCACACGCTCAACTAACAACACAAGAAGGACTTTGCACGTCAATATATCTTAAAACGATTCACACAGATCTAAGACATGTGATTGGTGGAGATGGCTGTCTCGACCAATAAGCGACCACGTCTGGATGAGCCCACACGCTCAACTAACAACACAAGAAGAGATCAATCGACGTACAACTATCGTAGCCCTACCTGTACATGGCTCACGTAATGGTTGACACTTCCTGGTGGGTAGTATCGGAGACAAAGTGAATGTCAGGCTGTGATTTTAACTCTTTAACCGCCGGTGCCGCATATATTCGGGATTTTTTTTATTAGCTTATTAAAGCTACAGTCACACTGGGACGCGGATTGACACGCTGCCCGCGGTTTGAGCAAAATAGCCGAAATCGGCAATCCGCATCAGACCGTCTCCAACCGCGTGTTTTAATCCGCGCGGTGTGCCTACACACCCGGACGGACAAAAAATGAAGTACGCATACGGCTGAAATCGTATGTGAGCGTCTGAATCGTGTATGAGCGTGGATAAGTGCACACGCACGTACCGTAGGTGGCGTACGCATACCGCACGCCAGGATACCTGGATACCCACAAAAACGATGATAGCTATGTGGGGCCTTCAGATGTTAATTTTAGTCGCCTAAACCAATTTCCAGTCCACTAAATTATTTTGATCTTTGCGACTTATAATCAATGAAGATAAAGCAATATAAATGCCTTTAATAATAAGTGATAATGGTAATATAGATCAACATGATTAATGCCTATTAAAAAAATTGAACATATTATATCTTTGAAAAATGGTATTTTTCAGGATAAGCCAGTGTGCTTCTCAAATCCCGGATTCTCGGGAAATATCACTCTCGACGCGAGATCATAGGAGACAAGGCCTGGTGAGATCGGAGGAGTTTGATCATGCCTGCCAATCAGCTCTGTCGGTTAACTATCAATAATGACAGTGATCCGTGTCAGCATATACAAATATTTATGCAACAGCTTTAAACCTATTTCGCCAATATAATTTATAAATTATTTAACAAAGTAACATATTTATTCAACTCCTGTAATAAAGCAATATAACACGAAATAATAATCTTTTTAAATCGGGCAATAAAACATCACAACACGAGCACGATGTTCCCTAACATTTTTCGATTTAAATCCTGTAATAAAACGTTACAACACGAACACGATGGCTTTGCAATTTTTTATATCGTGCAATAAATCACTACAACACTAATATTGTGTTTTTCCAAATCGTGTAATAAAACATCATATCACTGATGTTATATTATTCATATGATAACTACCAAGGCCGTAGGCTTGAAATGGTGCGACACACTCAACTAGCCACTGTTACTGTTAGTGACGTCGCCAAGCATTGCGTAACCGCCCGCCAATGATCCCAGGAGATCCGAGTTCATATTAGATTTATGTTTATTTAAAATAATCAGTGAATTACAAACACGGATATAAATATAATTCAAGCTTATATGAGAGCCAAAATAGCTTAACACAGCATAAATAAAAGTGCTCGAATTATCTTGCCACCATGTAGATTTAAAAAGTGTACTGAGCGTCAGGAAACATGATATGCTCCACAGTATTCTCGCGAACATAATTAAAGCAACAATCAGTCTAGAATCATCAAAAATCAGTATTTTTATTTTAGCTTCTTAATATGACCATTATAATGTAAACATGTCCATTGACTAGAGCTGCGCATTATATAGAAAAAGCGAGATAAAAAGACAAAATTTCCGTATTTCTTACTTTGGACATGCATGTCCGAAATAAGAAATCGGGAATTTTGTCTTTATATCTGCTTCTTTGCGGCTTTTTCTTTTCTTGCTTTGCCTTTTCTTTTCCAAACCTTCGGCAAATAGGAAATCGGGAATTTCTCTTTCATATAACGTGTTTCTTTGCGGCTTCTTTTTTTGCTTTTCCTTTTCTTTTGCCATGAGACCAAGTTTCACAGTAGTAATTCGTCAATGCTCTGTAAACTGCATGCAGCTGCCAAGCCCTCAACTGCATTTGACGTGCGTGTTATTGTACCACATCCATGTTGAAGAAACAATCTATACAGCACTACTCAGAGACGACGACGACAATGATGGAGCAACAGAAGAGCAACAGAGCAGGTGGAACTTGGCGAAGGTCAACAGGGAAGAATGAAAAATACTCCGATCCACGACCTTTTCATATGCGTTTTGGAAATTGACACATTTGGGTGGCAGACACCGCAAAATTGTGTACAGACACAACGAGATAACGTACATACACCGTAGACAGCGTGAGGCGGCGTGACATACCGTGAAATAGCGGGAATAAGCGTGATATGTCGTCAAATGGTGTACAGAAACCGTACATAGAGTACAGAGACCGTAGGCAGCGTGACTAAGCGCAGCCAGTAGCTACGGATCCCCTACGCTGACCGTCTCACGGTGCAACACCCAAAATAGTTTGCGCTGTGCGTAGGGTAGGTAGGCTATTGTATAACAGTGTAGAATAGCGTATGGACAGCGTGTGCCAGTGTAGGGGCTCTGCCTTGGAGAGGGGTGCAGGGTGAGCCATTTCTGGTCTACGCTCCGTCGCGCACGCCCACGATACCTACGGTGTATGTACGATGTCCACGGTGTATGTACACACTCTCGCTGTGTCTCTGCGCTGCTTCACGGCTGATTGGCCTCCCGCGGACAGCCACGCTTGGCCACGATTTTTTTAACAAGAAGTTGATTCGCGGCAGCCGACGGATGGACGCAATTGCCGCGAAAAGTGACGCGGTGACCGCCTGGAAATGTACGATCACGGACGCTTACCGGCGCTTACGGACGCTGATTCCCGGTGCGGGGCTTTTGCTCCTTCTGCGTGTGACCGTGTCAAACCGTACCCCAGTGTGACTGGGCCTTAAGTACCACATTTTAAATATGTTAAAGATAATAAATTATTATGTGACATCAACCAGCAAGATTTGGAAAGAGTTGACCGCCATTTTGTCAAATCTGAATAATTTTCACTCACTTGAAGTTGTGGATCGCGTCAGCGAGACAAAACTTTTCAAGTGTTTACGGAGCATGCATGTGACGTGTGTGAAGGTGGGGTGTAATTTAATTGTTTCACACTTGATGATCTACAGTCATATCTTACACTTCCTGGTGGTAATACAAACGTTGATAATTTGTTTTTATATTTTCACGCGTTTGATATGTATACATGAATTGATGCAGATTTTAATTTAAATTTATTATATATATGTGTATATGTATACATGTATTTTTATGTTATTTGCATGTTTAAAATATGACTTTATTAAATTAGTTTGCATAGTTTAATATTTACATATTTTTTAAATACAAACGTTTTTTCAATTTATTACCTCTATTTTTCTTGTTTAAAAACCCCTCTAAAGTAACCGGTATACCATGTATAGTGTTCTTGGAATTTGTGTTGACAGATATGCTCTACCACACTGCCGTGCAAAGCCAAAAGGCAGTATCTACTTACTTTACATGTAAGAAAATACTTTATTTTGGCTTTGAAGAGCAGTATTCCTACATGAGAGACAGTTAAGACAGATTGCATCATCTATTGGCAATGACAAATTTCCTGCAATATCTGTTTCATCCAGCCGAATGCTAGCTGCACTAATACATGACTTTGTCACATTATCATCATGATTTCATTACAATTTGCCAATACTTCGTTACACTATCGTGAAGACTGTGTTAGTCAATACTCAAGGACCACAAATCAACCTCTAATGCACTTTAGGCATTAGGGGTGGATATTTGGTGGACATAACGTCTCACTTAGCCTTCATTGTGGCCCCTTGTCTTGCGATGATTTTCGAGATCAATTTTAAATCGCAAAAATTCAAGCCTTCGCATAAATAATTAAACTTAGCACCGCCCGACATTAGATTCAGCCTACTTGAAAATGGTTAAAACCATTGAACAATTTATTTTGGCACGATTTGTACCGTGGGTCACATATCAAGCAGGCATATATGGGCTTTATACTTCCCCAGACGCGTTGCTGGCCCCTTGTTGTTGAGTGATTTTCGAGACCAATTTTCAATCGTGAAATTCGTACCTTTGCATAAATGGTTGAGCTTGGCACCACTCGGCATTGGATTCAGCTTACTCGAAAATGGTTAAAAACACTGGGAAATCAATGTCTGAGATCAGAAACAGTCTACAAGGGACACCTGGTGATTGTAATCAAGCTTACTGTGGTTCTCTGGTAGACTTGACCCTTAGAGCACTGATCTGATGTCGACTGCAGTAGACATTCTGTGTTTTTATTAGCACATGTATGACCCCTGATAACGAGCTGTTCACAGTAAAAATATACTCTCAATCTTGAAACACTGATATATATTGGGACATATATTTAACAATTAACATTATTTTTTGGTCACTTGAAGTTGTGTATCGCGGTAGCGAGACAATGAAATGAAATGAAATGAATCGGGCTTTAGGCCACCTTTGTGCACATATAGGCTAAACTGGGCCTGGAAAACCTCCTGATGATGGTGAGATGATTGAGATGACACTGTCCTCCAGACACAGGCTCCCCACAATACTGACTTTCACACGTTCACACGTGGATCAGGAAGAAACATTTTTGTTTCTTTCAAACCGCCGAGACCGGGAACTGAACCCCGAACTCTGGCGTGAAAAGCAGCGGTGCTAACCACTACCCTAGGGTCCCCGCCCAGGTAGCGAGACACAGATTTAAGTGACCGAAAATTAAAATTAAATAGCTCAGTGATCTAAGGATTGACACCAATGGAGCTCTGATGTCGACTACAGTAGTGTATTCGTATGTTTGTATTGCCTTGTGTAACAGTTTTTAATAACTAGATTAGTTTAAAATCCGCGACAATCATGATCATTTTGACTTAAATTAATTTAAATTGGAAATGTATTCACTTGGAGATTATGGTAGTGATGTGGATCATGGTAACGATAAATAATTCATGTGACTAAAATAAAATTAAATATATGAGCTCAATTTTCTGAGGTTTAAATTGCTAGAACAACATTACTCTGTTCTTTTGTTAAACAATAAAACTGGTGTCCAAAATTTCACTAAAATCACTAGTTTTATTATAGGAAATGCTTACCATTGTATGAGTTTATGTTACAATATGCTATTGAGTTTATCATGGAATGATCAGCAATGCACAGTCAATTATCCTGGCAGACCGCGGCAATATCACTAATTAATGTTTTTAGTTAAAAAATTAATTGATTCAGCGCTCAGGCAATTTATGACGTTATAATTCCGCGGTGAAAGGGTTGATACATATCAACCACAGAATAGAATATTTCACTTGAAAATTAGATATCGTAATTTTCAAGTCGAAATTCATTCTAATGTTAAGATAATAACTTTTTACAATTTGGCACTGTAATAATTTAATCATAACAATTATTTTGCATACATCCCCAAGACAAATAACTATAGATCAGCTATTCAGTAATAATAGTTGACTGTAAAATCGCTGTCTGCAGAAATAGTAGAAATGGTAATCGTAGCTAAGCAAGTCCTCCATGTATGCTCTGGTTGTGCAATTTATTGAAGATGTCTTTTTACTGCGTGTTTGTTTGTGCATATAATCCTCTGTAACATAAGAGACATACAAATTAATATAATACATCATTAAATTATAATTTTAAATACAGTGTGGATGGATTTGAAAAAAAAGAAGCCTTGTATCTGGCCCTTTTGGCACGAGCGACGTTTTTAATAAAAGCAGCTGCTTGGGAATTTTCGTTTTTATTTTTGTAATGAAGTAGTGTATCCCCCAGATCATGATTTTATTTTTTTCAGAGTTTTTTTTCAGATTTTTAAAAATATTTTTTATCAACATTTCTATAAAACCGCTTAAAACCCAAACAAACTTTGTGTATGCCTAAACACTTGCTAAAGGACGGCTGAATGTTCCTACAGCATTGGGCCACATGTTGATGCCGTCGACCCAGCGTTGGGCAGACAATCAGTCTAATGAGTGTATCTTCTCATGTCCTGACTATAAGACACCAATTAGCGGCAATTGCTCTGATCTTGCCGTCCAAGACGTGGGAATATGTGGTGAAAAGTGCTGTATTTTGCTGACTTGTTTTGTTTACATGGCAATATACGACCTTAAAATATAACTATTTCACTCTTTTTTTTCTGACTTTTTTGTATTTTTAGTTAAGATCAGTAGGTTAAATAGCTTCATATAAATTAAATTTTCAAAATTGACAAAATTGAAAATGTCTCATCCCACGGAGCAGCTTTAATTAAATGTCGTTTTTCTTACGAATTAAAGATTGTTATTGTGTATTTAATCTACAGGTTCAGATTTCAAATCAAGTAAAATTCTTATATTCTTACAGCTCTTACATTCACCATGCTAATTGTAAGTTAATATCCTCGTATAAATGATAAAATATCCTGTGATACATCATTTGAGTAATCGAGGCATCAAACTGCGAAATGGCTATATAACAACTAATCAATGGTTATATATAGGGATTATTATTAATACAAATTCCTAATTACCTGTTTTCTTAAAAACATTCACTGCCCCGCTGAAGAATTGCGGCAGGCGATATTCTAAGAGATGAAAGAATGCGACTAGTTGATCTGTCAGGCCTACAACAGAGTATTCCTCCACCACCATTCTCTTGGCGTGCTGCAATGACCGTGTTCCTGGTATTCTATATGGAGAAAAAGAAAATTATAAAATTGTTTTTTTCATTTAATGCATATTAGTTTTAGTGTTATGTAAAGGCAAATAACAATGGCAATGGTAACTGCTAACCTGCCAGGTCTATGTTCTCGTAAAAGTTACGATATATAGAAGGCTACGGATTGACCAATCCGAAGCCTACAATATATCGATAATACGGGCCGGGAAAGTAAACAGTTACTGCTTCTGTGGCAAATGGGGCCCATGACTGGTATTCTACTCTCTAATTTAAATAACAACTGAATGATGGCGGTGACTGGTCGGGGGTAGAATACAATACTTGAACTCAAATGGCAGTAACTGCTCACTTGATAAGTAAGTAGTCACTATTATATATGGCTTTGCAGGACAATTTACCTCCATACAGGAAGTCTTAGTTCATAAACAAATTGGGGGTTGTCTATGGGATTCACTGTGGATTTTAAAAAGAGAAGGTAATAAAAATAGACCACTCAAACGACACGAATCATTAAGATGATAAATAAAGTTCATCAATAAATAAACAATGCAAATAAAAAACTTTAACGATAGGAATGATGAGGATGATAATTAGCGTCAATAATAAATAAGCAATTCAAATGAAAAAGTTTAAAATAATTATGTCAAGCTTGCATTAGTTCAGAATTAGTGTTTTGCATTGAAGCAAATGGAAATCTAAAAGACGATTTAATTTAAATAAGTTGGTAATAAATTCATTGCTCTTTGTAATTAGTAACTTCGAAATTAAAATTAAATATGTTACTTAGTATAAATACTTTGGGTGCTACTTTTTAATTCTCACCTGCAGAATTCATCTTGACCACAGAAGAATGGAATCAGCTGGTAATAATTTTCATGATTCACACACTCTGGTGATCTGCGAGCTACGCATTCGTCATACGACTGAAATAGTGATTATGTAGATTAAAAATATGCAAATTATCCCTATCCCGCATAGAAGATAATTTATTACAATCTTCACCCACTTGTTGTGTCTCGCAACCGCGACCCACAATTTCAAGTGGGTAAAAATTACTCATATTTGTTGAAATTGGGACCACATAATATTTACAAATCTTGATGTTTAAACACTAAGCTCATTGCCGATAACAGTGATTTGATCTGCAAATAAAACAAATTAAAAACGACTCTAGTCGCGCTTAGCGGCTTAAGGGTTATTATACAGTTGGGCGGACGATGTTTTAAAGGTGATATATCCCCACTTATATGGTATGAATAACTATGTCCTTATATGGGGTGATTGGCATCTTCAGAGGGTCACATGATAGCCAATCGCCCCATATATGGGGTGATTGGCTATCATGTGACTCTCTCAGAGGGTCACATGATAGTCGATCACCCCATATAAGGAAACACTTGTGCCCCATCTTGTGGCAACTTTGATTTATTTGTCACAAAATTATTCATACTATATAAGGGGTGATCGATCACCTTTAATATGCGTAATCGGTCTGCGTATGCGTAATCTGTGTTCTCACCACAATGTATTGTAGCCGGTATGACTAGGCCCGCCTAGCTCATTTACTGCGCGAGGCCCAGTCACACTGACCGCCACAAATTTAAAGTATGAGAAGATGACAAACAAAAATTTAAAGTATGAGAAGATGACAAACAAAAATTTAAAGTATGAGAAGATGACAAACAAAAATTTAGAATATGAGAAGATGACAAACAAAAAATTTGAGTATGCGAAGATGACAAACAAAAATTGAAAGTATGAGAAGATGATGACAAACAAAAAATTAGAGTGTGAGAAGATGACGAACAAAAATTTAGAGTATGCGAAGATGACAAACACAAATTTAAAGTATGAGAAGATGACAAACAAAAAATTAGAGTATGAGAAGATGACAAACAAAAATTGAAAGTATGAGATGACAAACTAAAAATTAAAGTGTGATAAGACGACAAACAAAAATTTAAAGTATGAGAATTAGATGACAAACAAAAAATTAGAGTGTGAGAAGATGACAAACAAAAAACATTTTAAGTATGTGAAGATGGCAATCTAAAATTTAAAGTATGAGAAGATGACAAACAAACATTTTAAGTATGAGAAAATGACAAACAAAAAGTATACGTGAGCACAGCTTGACATGTTTTGATCGTAATTTATTGAGCTAACACCGTGTTTTTGTCCATCACAATAAAGTGATTATGAGCTTTTGTTTGATACTTTATGCTCGGGTATTTATTGTAATCAAGTCATTTTTATTCATCATAAGGTAGGAATTGCGGTAGCAGTTCACATCTCAATGTGAATTAAACGAGGTTTAAACTGACGTATTTTTAATTGATTCGTAGCTGGTAACTGCATCAGTACTGCCATATTCTAATTAATGACAAGTATAGACTGCTTGCACGAGTTTGCGCGTGAACAGTTGTCTCATTAAAACAGTTCAGCGTTGATCACTGTGTGGCGTGTTGTTATTGAAAATGTTGTATTGCTGGCATAGTTAGACTTACACACCTGTTCACGTTTTTCCCTCGTCATATTTCTTGGGTGACTGAATCGAATGAAGTAATACCAGCTGACTAGTCTTGCTATGGGGTCACGTATGACATTGATGTACACCGCAGGGTCTGTGACATTATATCTGTGATTATCAAACAAATGTGTTATGCGAGTATAGTTAATCTACAATACAAACCTAATTTACCATGATCTGTTATCTAATTTATTCTTTTGAAAGGATGTTTTTTTAAATATATTAGTTTGTAACTTGGGTTGTAGCCCAAAATAAAATATAACGAGTTTTATTAAAAGAAAACGCCACATAGCGATTAAAAGTATTATTGAGAAAGAACGAAACAGACCAAGCTGGTGGTAACAATGGAGTTTTAATAAATCTCTGACTACAGCGCGACGCCATAAAAATCATGCAATATGTAATTAGGAATAGTGACAACATTATAAAAACATTATAAATAATAATAGCAATAACACAAGAAAAATAGCGTGACATAAAAGCAGTGCTATATTGCTATATTATGATGAAATAAGATACAAATGATAATGTAGCGATTACAAGTATTATCTAATTACAAATAAAGGAATGGAAAACATGTATAAAATATGTTTTTCACCTTGTAAAGTTGACATGGTACATGTGTTTGTCGTATACATATAGTGACGTGTATTTGTCTATCATTCGTGATAATCTCGCCTGAAAACAGACCATACCATTTATATTTATAAAGGGCCGTTTGCTTACTAATTACAGGGGGTCATTTTTAAACACAATTAAAAGTTAGCGGATCACTGACATTATGTAAAAAAAAATCATGGATGATTATGAAGCAGACGATAATATTTTTGCAAAAAAATAATCTGGTATTGCAGCGCCCTATGTCACACGTTGTTTAACCTTTCCACAGTTAATCACGATCAGATCACTGTTCTTGGTAATGAAAGTAATCAAGATTTGCAAATTTTCGGTATCAAATTAAAACAATAACTGGAATTTTCATCCACTTAAAGTTGTGTGTCGCGGTAGCGAGACACAACTTTAGGTGGATGAAAATTCATATTAGAAGATTAAAAAATAATTAGAAAATTATCAGGTTATAAAAAATGGATGCTGTTATGTTTACCATCTGAAAATATCTTACTATGGAATCAGGTGACATCGCATGTTCCTTGAACACACGAGACGACTGCCACGTGAACTTGTTCATCACTTTTAGCGCGTCCAGCACAAAGTTAATACTGCCACTGGCTGTCTTCGGGACTCTGTTGTAAACTAGTTTTCTGACTGTAATCATCGGGGAAATTAATTCTACTTTGTCCATTTCATTTCCAAGACGGATATCTGCAAATGTATTTAAAGTGTTGTTAGCCATTGCATTATTGCATTCCGCGTAAATGATTCCCCTGAAGAACAGTTAATGAGAATCGTATAATAAGATAATACAGGGGGTGACATTGTAGAGTGGTGGCTCAATCTCACCATAAAAAAAGTTAGGTTGTCTGGAAGAACAGAGAAAAAATATTAGCATTACATGACCGCGTAATAAAAACGTAATAGTCATTACGTTCACACGTAAAAGAAGGGTAAATCAAAACTGATTATAACGTGTAACGTATAATAAAATGAAAAAAACGCATATATTGAAGCTTACGATATATCGTAACTGGTACGAGATTAAGGACCCAGCAATGGAAAAATTACTTTTTATGGGGCGCGCCTACCATTTGATTTCTTTGTAACAGCAATGTTCTGTGGAGCATTTTGTAGTTTTCCGCCGTCGTCACGCTCCCAGCAGGCGTGAGAGACGAACATGATCCAGATCCAGGTCAAACTGATGAGGAATGTAGAGTAGAGTAGCAGTTTGCGAGTGTGCCCCATCTCATAATCAGATAATAGTCCCGCCGCAGGTGGCGGCTTATTTCAAGGATTGGATTCCCCTTGAAAAAATGACAAGCTGTAGGATACAGTACCCCAACAAACACGAAACATTTGTATAACATTTGTACAAAGTTGGACCAACGTCGAAGACGTTGGGCCGACGTTGTACAAAATATAATGCAAATGTTTCGTGTTTGCTGAGTACAGGCCTAGTTTAAATCTGTGTTAATCAGGAACAGAATAATGTACAGTTGTACACTGCTTAACCTAAAAAAGACTGAGATACATCTCATGGAATTAATAATTAGTGTGAAAAACAAAAAAGTGACTCTGTCCTAATTATATTCTGTTATTCAGTGTTAGTTTACGTATGTCGCTTCAAAGTCAGGTTTATGTCGAGCCAACGGTCTTTATCAACTCCTAGATGGGAAATTATGTTGGAACAAAAATTCTACACAGGTAATGCAAATTTAAATATACTTATTTAGTCGATCTGGCGTACATAATATTCAATATGTCTGTTCAAAGCTACGCTCTACTGAATTCTAAATACTATTACAGGTAAATAAAAACGTGAGCTTGAAGCGAGTATAATAACATGAAATAAGTGTCTGGTGTTACCTTGGTTATCATCTGAAATGTATTTAAAGTTCACAGTGGAATAAATTAGCATGAACATTTCAAACAAATGGCATGTGGAAGTAATAATAATACTTCTGCGTACAATATTTAATATTTGATAATGTATCACTAGTCCTATTTGTTTGTATACATAAAAATATTTATATTTAGATGGCATCATGCACAAGTGGGCTAACCCACATTAAAAAAAAATGAAAATATGAAAATTGATAGTGCACAACTTGATCAATATACGAGTTTCACATTCAGGGTTAGACCATTTGGTCACTGATTTTGTTACCTTTTTGTGTTAATTTGTATTTATTCCTTTTATCCTGTACTTCATGTTGCTGCGCGATGTTTTTCTCAAAATCGTCAAAATGTGGGCTAGCCCACCTGTGCATGATGCCGTCCATTTCATAATTGACAGAGTAATATACATTAAAGGTTTGCAATCACCTAATACTCTCTTCTGAATCAGTCTAATGTGAACGAATATCACGTCATCATAAGCAGTCCAGAAGCAGGTTATTGTGTTTTGTTTTTACGCAAAGAAAACACACCCAATACCAATATTGTTTTGAAGTTGGGTCGCAAGTGCAGCAAATTATTTTCGCCGGAAGAGCTTTTCTGGCGAGTTCACCGCCACGTCAAATTGTTTGTTTGTATCTCCATGCTCAATTTTACACAATGTTGCGATCTTCACATCTGACTTCAAATCGCAGA
Organism: Flabesymbios commensalis; assembly: GCA_964017125.1. Classification (NCBI taxonomy): domain Eukaryota; kingdom Metazoa; phylum Annelida; class Polychaeta; order Terebellida; family Flabelligeridae; genus Flabesymbios; species Flabesymbios commensalis. Next base: position 40,709,024 of record OZ024910.1, on the reverse strand, counting down.
TATAAACACTGATTTGCGGTATGCATTTACAATATAACAGAGGCGACACGTTACAGCAGACAAGATTCGCTCAACCAACGCTGTTTAATGTCTGCTACATTAGGCCAGCATTACAACAACATTGCCTCAGCGTCTAGTGTCTCTTGTGGGTCAGATGTTTGTACCAGAGAACCATATCACTGAATATACATGACCTAATGTTCACACTTGAAATCTCACCCCGAAGGGCCTGGGTTCCGCTTGGTGTCATTCGTATGTAAGACCAGGGTATAGATACATTAATCTACTACACAGTGTATACACTGCATGTTATCAGGCTGGCTAATTTGTTATTAATAATTGAAACATTAATGCATATGATGAAACATATATTTTATTAAAGCAACTTAACATAAAAAAAATCATCACCTCTGCTACTTAATTTTAGTGTCGTATATGGACAATAATATATTCCACCGGAAATATAAAAACATCGATCGTTTATATCTATTTAATGAATTATTAAAATAATACAAAAAAAATATTTTATAAAATAACTACACAGTTTTGGCATAAGCTTTTCACTATTCACTCATCCCCAGGGGTTATCTAGTTTCGTCAGTAAACAAGCCTTGTCCAACCCATTATCATCAGTATTCTAATAGATGTGTTAACCCGTTAAGTGCCAATTCCGCATGTAGCCGTTTTTTCTTGGCCTCCAAACAAGAAGACGTCCCCTTGGATATGACAGGGTGTATCTGCCACTTTACAAAGTGGCAGATAAACCCTGTCATATTCAAGAGGATGAAGAATTGAATAAACAATAAATTTGTAAGCTCCGCCTATATTTTGAATCAAATTATATAGATGTCTGTCATTTTTATCCGCTTGAAGTTGTGAGTCGCGGTCGCGAGACACAACTTCAAATGGGTAAAAAATAAATTATATTAATTATAGTTTCAATGATTAACTTGCATCACATCCATGTTGAAAAACCGTCCTTATTTATAGCTTGAAAATAATTCTAAATGATTATAAATTTCAACCCCCAAACCACTAAAGTATTGAATTTAAATAATTACCGACTTAAAGTTAATAGGTTAAACATGACTCATATTTGTTTCATTTGGGACCACACATTTACAAATATTGATGTACATGTATAAACACAAATTTCACTCCGAATAAAAAAGTGAAATAATCGGTTGATAAAATGGATTAAAAAGCCATGATTAGCAGTAAAAAATGAAATGTGATAAGTCCTCACGATAAAGAAGTGCTGAGCTTTCATTATAGGTTCCGGTTTTTTCAACATTTGAAGTATTCAGGATGATCCCGATGCTTAACCCTTTAACCGCCTAATTAAAAAATTGGAATTTTCACCCACTTGAAGTTGTGTCTCGCTGACGCGATCCACAACTTCAAGTGAATGAAAATTATCCAGATCTCACAAAATGAAGGTCAACGATTCTTGCTGATTGGTGTCACGTTTTAAACTGCCCTGTATATGACACCGGCGGCATAGGGTACAGTTATGGATGTCGCATATATGCGACACCGGCAGTTAAAGGGTTAACCCTTAGAACACTGATGTCGACTACAGTAGATATTCTGTGTTTTACTAGCACCTGTATAATCAGTTGTTGAAAATAAAATATGCTTTCTATCATTAAATACTGATAATTATATGTTGGGACCTAAATTTCACAAATAACACAAAATGTTAGTCACTTAAAGTTGTGGTTCGCGGTAACGAGACACAATTTTTTAAGTGGCTGAAAATTTAAATTTCTTTGCTCAGTGCTCTAAGGGTTAAGAAGCACAAGTTGATATTTTGTTTGATAGCGTACTATTACATAATACGTTTTATAAACGTATCTAGCATGACGGATATTTGAGGTGATATCAACCTCTATCGTAGGATTTATTCAAGATGATGTCAACCATTTATTATGATTGAATTCGCCAAAACTAACTGTTAACTCGTTTATCTGTATGCGTAAACTCTATAAATCTTGCTCGAGTCAATTATTTCCATCAACATAGTATACGTGCGATGCTATTCATTAGCTGTGTTACTCGTCCCGAATCGAAGGTGGGTCGCAGGCACCTGCACGTGCATCATGTGTGTGAGGAGCGCGCAGCGCGTGGCCTTCTGCAAAATTTACGTCGATACACTAGTTTTTACACTGGTTTAACTCGACGAGGCCGCCATTAACGTGATCTCCTAATCACATTGTGAAGGGGGAAACAAGGATATTTTTCTGAATACCCCGGACAGGATCAGCGGGGCTCGAACCCGGGACGCATGCATGTATGGCTGGCGAGGCAGTCGGGCGCTCTGCCCATGCACCACGTCCTCTTCTCGCATCAAGTGTGCATAGCGAGCCGCCTATTTATTATAACTCGAGGGCAACAATCTTTTACAACCATTCGTCTATCCATTTAACTGAAATACATTATTTTCTCTGGTGGAAAGTGATATAAATTCAAGCGAGACGCATGTCTATATGTTGCGCTACAACGAGCGCCATATGAATACAACACACTATATTGCAGAAATGTTGAGGTTATATTTATTAGTAAACCACATGCAAAAATAACATATAATACATCAGAACCTCATTAAATGTAAAAATCATCGTGTTCTTTGGCAGCCGCCGGAAAACCATCAATAACATACATGCGGTCCTGCAAAAACGAGACGCCGAATCAATGGTGGGTTATTGTTGGGCCGGCCTTGCAGGCGGTGGACCATCATCAACAAAGATCTGCTAGAGAGCTACTGGCCTGTTCACACGTGACTGCATGTAATGCTTTTGTTGCTTTGAATATATGGCATTGAGTGAAGTTTGAGAGATTGGTGTTCTGACAGCCTTAGTATGCCTGTTAAAATCCTCTCAAATACAAGGCTTATACTACTTGTCAGTGTTATAGCGGGCGTGACATGTGTGGTAAACGTTCTTGTTCGGTATTCTCCTATTAAAATAGAAGTGAGTGAACTAAAGTACAACCCGTTGGGAGCACTCAGGCGCTTGATAAACTACAAACAGAAATGTAACTTGGAATTATTAAGAAATAAGGCGTTGGAATCTGAACATTTTCCATACGATGGTGAGTGGAATTTTAAAAATGATGGTGAAATACTGCATTGGGATACTCAGTTGTGCTCACTGGATTATTCAGGATCTAAATATGTTGGGCGGACATCAACATGGATTAGGGACAGTAATATTACGAAGATTTTAATACTAGGTGATTCAAATGGGGCCAAATATAATGCTGCCATGATTGACTTTATGAAAACAACTCTCCCAGCTAACTGCTGGGAAATCAAACGTGAAAACTCCTCGGAAAACATGATGCCGGATAAAGATTACTTTACATCTGATACATCTATGGCCAGTTATGATATAGTTACTCACCAGCGAGATTGCGCAACATGTATAAGTACCCTAACTGAATGTTATGCCGATAGCTTACACAAGCATATTTTAATTGAGTATATCGCCATGGAATATGTTCTGGATAACGCATTAACAACATATAGGACTCGAACTAGATGTAAAGCTTCCAATCTAGTTCCATGTGACTATTCAGTGTCGTATCAGGAGTTTATTTTCAGAGAATATCTCAGAGACCGATACCCCGATGTCATCTTTTTCTTTTTAAACAACCATGATTATTCGCGGAAAAGCTATGAAAAGACCACCAAGGACACGACATATCTCACAGAATTGATGACTACTTATCTGCCGCCTCACACAAAGACACTGTGGTTCAGTGAGATGGGAGAGTATGAGCCAAGGAAACCCAAGATGTTCAGAAATAACGATTCACAGCGACTGAGAAAGTACATAAACAATGCATACTTCCAAGGAATACTCTCGAGTATGAAAAGAAAACATAGCAACAGCTTTTGTTTTTTTTGACTTGGAACAAATGTCTGGCCCTGTGATGTCGTCGTGGAATGTAGACGGCTTGCACATGGTGGCTAATTGGTATAGCCAAATCATCAAATTCAGCTTCCAAATTTTGTGCGAGTCATTTTGATTGGTGGAAAATTACAAAATGGATATCATGATGTGTATCAAAGTCGAAGCAACGTCATTATACAGTGTTCGCTGATTCATCTTTGATACAACGTTGTCTTCCCAGCGGGCTATGGTTCCGCGACAATGCTTTATGCCATTAAAAATGTCATTGGCTGTATAAACATGATAACAATAGAAAACTAAATGAACAACCAATACTGTATCTAATCGGCATTTCACATCCAGCGTAAGTGTTGATCTCGAGGAATATTATTATATATATATATAAATCATGTACCAGAAACCAAGCAAAAACGAGTCGTCATCTTAACGCTGACTTGCAGGGTTTTGTTTTCTCATTATCTTAGTCAAATACAAATCTGAGGTCGATGGTGATGTTTTAGGTTTGGAGTCTTGATAACAGTTGATCACTATGATAAAGTGAGACACAGAACAGCAATACATGTTGCTGCGTGTTAAACTGTTTGTTTTTAATATTATTCACAGTGAATGAAAAAAAAGGTTCCCATCATTATATTCTTGTTGTGTTCAATTTACAATATACCCTATTAAGTCCAATCTGCAATTAAGATACCTCATGGGTCTAAATAATTGATGTCTAGTTTGTGGTACAACGCTCAATTTTATCGTTTTGGCGGCCGTTCTAGATTTTTTCATATTTTCTTAACATGTTGTCTTTGAATTTTGACAAATTTGTGTAGGTGACTTAAGATGGGGTTCTATATATGTTTTTGACATAGGTCATTTTGACTTAATATCGACTATTTTGGATTGTGACAGATTTCTGAACAGCTTGTTTTTTCTCGGCCACTCCGGATTTTCGGAAACTTTTTTCGGCCATCTTGGAAGAAATTTCATGTGTAGTAGTATATGTCTAGCTTCGTGGACCCAAATTAAACGCTTTTTTTCAGCCTCACCTTTTGTCGAATTAAAATTGACGAGAATGGCTTAACCAGTAATTTTGAAAACCATCACTGTGATGATCAACAAGCTATCAACAGTAAGACTCTTCCAGATAATTAAAAATGGCAGACGTCACTCCCATATAAGAGAGGCAGGCTAATTGAGAGAGGAAAATTATAGATCTGTGAGTATACTGTCCTGTCTATTATATCCAAAGTTTATAAAAATTCAGCTTGGGGAATTTTTTTATTCCGTTTTTGATCAAGCACTATGTGCTGTTGGAGCAGGATATAGCTGTCAGAACAGTATGTCAGATTGCACATCACATGACTTAATACTGACTAAGCTGGATGACTATGATCTCACATATTGATCAACATATTCTTAATAAAATGCTTAAATTTATTTATAAAGTAGAGTTGGTAAATTTTGCTTAGAGCAGCACAATAATTGGCATATCCCTTCACCACAGTTCGTGGTCCAATAATCCTATAATTTAAGGAAATATGTATGGTATCATACTGAAATCAGAACCATATATACAGTTTTTTTGGAGTAAGCCTGAGTACAAATTTAAAGAAATTATGATGTACAGGTGCAAGAATTAAACAAACTGGGAATAATCTAAATGTAATAAAGATGTTTTCAGCACACATACTGATCCCATGTTTATAAAATATAATGTACTGAAAGTGAAAGATATTCTGGAACAAAATCATCTAAAAATTCTTTTTAAATTAGTACATCGCTCATCACCTAATTAGTTTTATCATTTTGTATCTGCTACTGGTTTTGATGTTCACACACATAATACTCGCCATCGTCATAATATTCGAACACCTCAAATAAAACACGAATTCAGAAAAAAAGTGTTTACGTTTCAGTATTGTTAATACCTTTAATCTTTCTCCTAGTATCATTCTCGATAAAATACATATACATTCTTTTGCTGGTTTTTGTCAATATGTTAAAAAATATTATCTTGCCAAGTATGATTCTACCTGCATTATTCAAAATTGTTTTGTATGTCAACAAATTAATACCTAATTTTCTCACCTTCATTCATTTATTTCACACTTGAAAATATCTTTACAGTTAGTCTTTTTCTGTGTATTTCGTATTCACACATCATTTTTTTTCTACATTTAACAGTGTTTGAATGTTACTCGTATGTTATATTATTGTGCCTTTTTTTTGTTTGTTTGTTTCACTTCTACTGCCGCACTGATAATAATTATATTTATTCATTTTCACTACAATGTTATCATGTGAGCGACTTTAAAAGTCCTAATGATGGTCTCCTGCTAAATTAATTATATATGTTTCTTAATATTATATACTGTGTTTATATGGCAAATAAATGTTATGTTAACCTCAAATTTCTGGAATGACAAATAAGTCTGGATTGACTTTCTTTCTGTCAATAAAATATCTGTCTGTCTGTCTGTCTGTCTGTTAACCACATAATATATCGATGCTTCATTCTATGGCCTCTCCAGTTTGTTTTAGGATTGTGTGGTATTTCTGTATATTTCTATAATTATAGACGATTAAAAATAACCTGCTACCTCTTATCCTAAAGAAATTCTAACACCAATACAAAATTTAATATATCACTGCTAAAAACACGATAAAGACAAAATAAACTTGACTTATGTGAATATAACACCCCTCTAATATTATTATCTATTCACTAGATGTACTTGATGGAACTGACATCTCATAAAATTATTAATATTATAAAATCATCGATCTTATGTGAAAATAAACTAAATATATATATAAGTCACTTGTTTTGATAGTATGTTGGTCATCACCATCTATAAATATATATATTTACAACTGCGATATTATGTCGTTTTTATAAATATGAACTGTAGGTAATATTTCCTAAAATATTTGTCTTGGTAAAGCATAATTCTATAAAATGTAATCAAAATACTGTATTATTGTTATTGTTGAATTTGTTTTATAGTTGCATTGTACAATGCCGTTTTCAAATAATTTATCTTATCTTATCTGAGTCTGCATTCGTATGTCGGAAGTATCTTTCTATTAACAGGCTTGGGGCGAGTACCGGACAAAAGTACTCGAGTACAAGTACAAGTTTTTGAAAAAATGACGAGTACAAGTACAAGTACTGGATTTTTAGAAGTACTTGAGTACAAGTACAAGTACTTCTAAAAGTACTTGAGTACAAGTACCGAGTACTTTGGTTGTAAACTCCGGGTGTAAACTGTAGCTAATTTACATGAAATTTATTCAATAATTTATGAAATATTCAAAGTCGCACTTTGGCAAACGATTATTGAGAAAATGGAGTGGAAATGACTATTTTTCTATTTAGTTTATTTTTATACAATTGTGTGATTATTTTCCAAAAGTGCACAAATTGCCTTTTTGAACTTCAAAAGCCATTTCACAAGAAAGTTAAACACGCTACAGAGTTGTGTGATATACAATTTCAAAGGTAATTTTGTGTAGGTGCGGTATGTCTTAATAACCTCATAATTTAAATATGCGACATAGACTCATTTTACCAGATCGGGTCACATATAGATATATATTAGTGTTTAAAATATTATTTTAATGGACAGGCCTTTTATTGATATTGCATATCTAATGCCATGTCCCAGCCAATATGTATAATAGTGCATTTTCCTATTAGTGTACAAAGTAATGTATGCTACATCATGTACATGTAGGCCTACTATTTGGCGAATCATAATGGATAGATAAGTACATACTAGCAGATGTATTTCTGATACAGTATACAAATTGTCTGTGTCTAAAGCTTTACGTTGCAAAACACGTTAGCTTGAAAACTTGCAGTAGTCCTAATGATGGTAAAATTTTGGGCCAGTGCCGCCAACATTTGGCCACCACTGTAATAAACGCTTAAATGAGCCTGAACACATTGTGTCATGGAAAAGATCAAGGCTATTAAAGGGACTGGCCCACGCTAAAATCATCAAAAAATCGGTGATTTTATTTCGGGTTCTTAATATGACCATATGATGTAAACATGTACATAGACTAGAACTGCAATTTTTTATAATTTTTGTGCTGCGCATTCACCAGTTAGGCTAGATATAGAGACGAAATTCCTGATTTCTAATTATTGACAACCATGTCAAAAATAGGAAATGCGGAAATTTTGTCTCTATATCTAGTCTAACTGATGAATGCGCAGCACAAAAATTATAAAAATTTGCAGTTCTAGTCTATGTACATGTTTACATCATATGGTCATATTAAGAACCCGAAATAAAATCACCGATTTTTTGATGATTTTAGCCTGGGCCAGTCCCTTTAAGTGTAGGCCTACACGGATCACAATTTTGCTCTGAAAATCCAAAAGGCAGTATCTGCTCACTTGTAAAGTAAACAGAACTGCCTTTTGGCTTTGCACGGCAGAATTGCAATAACAGGCACACTTTAGCTGCTGGAGACAGTGATATCAAATCAAATGTATTACTATAATACATGTATATCCGTACAAGATTCAGACCGGGCATGCGCTGAGAAATTAGCCTATTAAATTAGCCTATTAAAAGTACGAGTACCGAGTACCGACGAGTACTGCAAAATCTGTACTCGAGTACCAAAGTACCGAGTACATTGACCCCAAGCCTGCTTTCTAACTGTATACACAATGTCATGCAACAGTGACGTCTTGATAATGTCGTTACCTGGTTACGATTGCTATGCTCACGTACCGTACGTTCCTCAGGTGACGTTGCAAGTACCGCTGCTTACTTAGGGGGCCACCATTCAATCACCAGGGGGGGGGGGGGCATTAGTACTTTTGAAATAAATATTTTCGGGCAGACTCTGCATGAAATAAATAATTCACTTCAAAAACTGTTCTATAAAATTATAAAGATGTAAAAACATTTGAAATTGTCAGCGCCCCGCCTGGCCGGGTTGAAATGGAGATTGAATGGTGCCCCCCTTACCCCTGGTCCCAGGTTTCGATGCCGATCGGTATTCGCTGTCCAGTAAAGACAAGTAGCTGACCCACTGTTGGTTTCATGTTGGGCCAGCGTCGTAGGTGTTGACCCAACATCAAAACAAAACAATGATTCAGCACCACGTGGTCGCTGCGCCCCCGGAAATTGATTCAAAATGTTTTGCACAATCTGATATCATAAAACAACTACATTTCTCCAATATAAGAGGCGCGTTCATAATGATACATTCGGTTTCATCTGCTTTAGGTTACAATTTAATATGACAGAAGATGAAAAACAATATTATTATTTACCCGACTCCCCGTAAAGGTGAAAAAATGTATTTTTCTATTTTTCCTCACCGTACCCCATCATACTTTATTTGCAAAACAAACATACATCTGGGGATCAATATAATATGATCAGGTTATGGCAGACACACTGACCTTTTAGTTCCATACTACATTAACATATAATATTCTTCAACTATAACGTTTTTCAACTCTGATACTTCTGTTAGCTATATAAAAAAACCGTTAAACACATGGCTAATATTGCATTCGTGAATAAAGTCACCCATAAATACATTTTCTTTATTAAAAACGTTTTTTAGAACTCAACCGCAAAGGTAACAATTTATTTTGATGCACATATTGAATTGGTTTTCCTTAGTAATCAAAATAATTAATTTTCCTAAGTAGGCCTATATAGACATGATAATGATCGAATATGTATAATAAATACAAAATTTAAACAAAATGCATTCAACGCCAATTTAAAATATTAAAAGGATATATCCTGTATACGAATTTTCTCAAATTGCCAACTATTAAACATAGTAATGATCGAATTAAAGCTATTCAATCAGAATAGAATCATGAAAAAAAATCAATATTTTGCTATTGGCTTTTTAATATGGCCATAAGATGTGAACATGTCTATAGACTAGAATTGCAGAAGTCGTTTAAATTTTGAGCTACTGTGGGAGCGTAGCAAGTGTGCAAAAAGCTCCATTTATCAGTTATTCCTGTATTTCTTATCTCGGACATGCATTTCCGAAACTAATTTCATACTTATTTCCCGCTTAACTGGCAAATTCGCAACACAAAATTTACAAAACTTACGCAATGCTAGTCTATGGACATGCTGACATATTATGGACAGATATTAATACAGATTTTTTGATCATTTTAGCCTGATTGTGTCGCTTTAAGATAGATAAAGTACTCATTTAGTGGTCGATACATGCTTAACCCTATAACAGACAAGCTTTGTAATATGAATTTTTACCCACTTGAGGTTCAATTGAGACTTTTACAAAATTAGGGTCAAATATTTTTAAAATCTTGCTGATTGATGTCGCGTTTTATCTTTAACATTTTCACAGCTGTTTTTTAATTTGTTAATGCAATTTAAAAAAAGACTATAATTGTTCTTGGGAGTGAAGGGTTAAAGTAGCAGACAATATAAAGCCATTTGTTGGTGAAGGTATATTAACTCTTAAAACGCTACATTTAAAATTTAAATTTTTACCTGCTTGAAGTTGTGTCTCGCTACCGCGAGACACAACTTCAAGTGGGTGAAAATTACTGATATTTGTGACAATTAGTACAACAGCAGAGGGACCAAATTTTCGAGGTACCTAAACCGGTACAACATTTATCCATGTCTAGAATTGTTCTCAGGGATCCTTAGATACAGAATCTAGTTGATGACATTGCCGGAAATGGGGGCGGGCTGAGAATTTGAGACTTCTGTACACCTACCCAATTTTTAGAGAAAATATTCACTTAAATATGATTTTCGCGTCATTCTCACTATATCACAATGTTGGGCCAGTTAAATCAAATATTGTTGTATTTAATTTTTTCCATCTATCAGGTCATATATCTGTGGAGATAAAATAGTAAAAAAAAATATAATTTTGCAGTAGCATCCCACCTCGAAGAGCTATTTTGGATATTGTAGATATGTTGCAAAAGGCAATTTTTCAAAATTGTCATTTTCTCCATTTTTTTGCATATAGCTTATGACAACAGGTTCGTTTCTGCACGAAAGTCTCCATGAGCGGTACCATTTGTTTCGGATACATCCCTTAAGGTAGAATTAGGTTACCAATGCTTGATTTTTATAGTAATTCATCATTATGGTCAATTTTATAATCGCCGCCGTGAAATCCATGATTTCTCCTGAAATGTATTATCAAACATGGTTTTCCTAAATTTTACATCACAATCATAGTTTTGGTATCTAATCTTACATTTAAGGTATTTACAAATGCTGTAATGTGATATTTACCAACGAATCCAAGATGACCGCCAGAAAATTGTGAAGAAAATGCTCAAGATTGCACTCGTTTTTAAATAGTTTATGAGCACAGGCTCTAATGGTGTACAATAACCTCCATGAGCGGTATCATTTAATTTAGGGACATGAACCCATGAACAAAAAAATCAGGTGATTAACGCTTGATGTGTTGAATAATTTATAATTATGGCCTTTTTCAAAATAGTCGCTGTGGAATCAATTACCGATAATTCTCGTAAAATACATTATTGAACATGTTTGGTACACAGTTATCTCACAGACACGATCTACCGGGTAAGTGTCTAATCTTACTTTTTAATCCTCACCATGTCCATTAAAAGTACATGTATAATAACTTGTGAAAAAACTAGAAATTCGAGATGGCCGCTGCAACATTGTCAAAATGTCCCACCATTTTACAAATAATTGATGAGCACACGCTCTATTCTATATCTGTATGAAAACCCCCATGAGTGGTATTATTTATTTCCGAGACGTCATATGAGTCAAGATGAGGTAATTAATGCTTGATTTGTTAAGTAATTAATACTTATGGCCGATTACAAAATGGCCGCCGAGCCATGAAATCAATGAATACACGTAAAATGCTTTATTGAACATGTTCTGCATACTATAATAATCATTTAAAAAACACGGTATTGGTTGTGCTGATACTCACCCATACTGATACACACAAAATATATGCAAGTGAGATGGATGATGGAGACACATGATAATAAACATGTCATACATTTTACACAGAGTTTGTCATCATAATTATGATATATTATGTGTATTAAAACAAGCAAAACATGGTGTCAGAAGTAACTATAGATAATGAACATATCAAATTGTGTTAACAGAAACAATTGTGCAAACAATTAATATTAATATTGGACCGAAACATGTCACAGTAACTGAGCGATAATCGGGAGAATTCGAGTCGCGTGGTCCGCGATCCGCATCAACCTGTCGATAGACACTTGATAAAAAATAATTTCACGTCTAGTGACAGTAATACGTAGCCTAGCCTAAGAAATCGTAAATCACAAAAGGGCAAACAAACAAAGTTAATTAATAATGGAAAAATTATTGCCGCCGCCAGCGTTGCAGCTGACTGGTAATAATGTGGCTGACAACTGGAAACGTTTCAAACAAAGATTTAGATCTAATCTTTACATGAATGCAGGGGAAATGTCACAAAAAAGTGAAAAGATGAAGTCTTCCCTGCTACTGCACGTCATTGGGGAAGAAGGGTTGGATGTGTATAACACGTTTAAATTCGACAATGTTGATGACAGTATAAAATTAAAAAAAATAATGGAAAAATTTGAAGAATATTGTGTCCCCAAAAGTAACTTGACAGTCGAGAGATTTCATTTTAATAAATGTGTTCAAGACGCAAATGAAACCATTGATCAGTATGTGACAAGATTGAAGGCATTGACGAAAAACTGTCAATATGGCGATTTAACAGAATCAATGATTAAAGATAGAATTGTTTGTGGGATTATTGACAATCACTCTCGCGAACGTCTATTACGTGAAGATGATTTAACACTTGAAAAAACAATGAAAATTTGTAAAGCTGCAGAAGTAGTTAAACTTCAATCGAAGGAGCTTTGTGCTGCGACTGCAGTTGTTCCAAGCAAAGAAATTCATATGCTGAAACATGAAAAGTCATTTAAAAAACAAAAAGGGAAATGGTATAAGCCCAATGATAATAATGATGGTGAAAATTTAAAATACAAACAGCCCTCACATCAAAGAGAATGTCAGAGGTGTGGAACGTGGCACAAAGTAGGTCAATGTCCAGCATATGGAAAAAATTGCATGAAATGTGGCCAGAAGAATCACTTTGCTAGGTGTTGCAGAACCAGAGGTGCTCAGACCAAAAAAGCAATTAATTCATTAGATGGTGCAATTAGTTCAGAAGATGAAAGTTTATATATAGGAACTATCACTGTAGATTCAGTTAAGAAAACACAAAATGCGTGGTTTGAGCCATTACAAATAGACAATACTCTTATCAATGTGAAATTAGACTGTGGTGCTGATGTTAGTGGGATATCTGAAACATATTACAAAATAAACCGAAGTTGCACAAAACAAATAACCTAGAGGGTTATAATCACAGAAGTATACCAGTGAAAGGAAAATGCATTCTGCCGGTAAAGCATAAGGGGAAAATACATCGATTATTATTTTTTGTTGGTCCTTCTGATAATACATCACTTCTCGGACGAGCTGATTGTGAAAGGTTAGAGTTAGTTAAACGTATATATTCTGTTGAACCAGAGATAGAGATTGGTGATTATAATGAGCTATTGACAGAGTTCCATGACATATTTGAAGGACTTGGTTGCTTACCGGGTAAACATAAAATCATCATCAAAGAAGATGCACAGCCAATCATACACCCTTGTCGTAAAACGCCATTTGCTGTAAGAGATAAGTTGAAAATAGAACTTAACAGAATGGTTGATCCGGGTGTAATTGAAAAAGTTGGAGAGCCAACAGAGTGGGTGAATTCTCTTGTCACAGTATTGAAAAAGAATGGTGATATTCGTGTCTGCTTAGATCCACGGGATTTAAATAGAGCGATCAAAAGAGAACATTACAAACTCCCGACACGGGAAGAAGTGATGGCTCAGTTTTCAAATGCCCGATATTTTAGTAAGCTAGATGCTTCTCAAGGTTTTTGGCAATTGTGCTTAGATGAAAGAAGCAGTTTTCTGACCACGTTCAACAGTCCGTTTGGTCGTTACCGCTATTTACGACTTCCTTTTGGAATCTCCTCAGCTCCGGAAGTATATCACAAAATTATTCATGAAATTTTTGAAGGGATTGAAGGAGTCGACACTTCAATGGATGATATAATAATTTGGGGCAAAACCAAAGAAGAACATGACAGAAGCCTGAGACAAGTTTTTGAGAGAGCGCAGCAAAAGGGTTTAAAACTCCAGAAAGCAAAATGTCAGCTCGGTGTGAAAGAACTAATATTTTTAGGAGACAAATTAACCACTCAGGGCATAAAACCGGATGAAAGAAAAATATCAGCAATAATGAATATGGAAAGGTCAAAATCTAAGAAAGATATTCAGAGATTTTTCGGAATGGTAACCTATAATGCAAAATGGATACCAGACCTTTCGAAGAAAACTGAACCACTAAGACAACTGTTAGACAAAAATGTTGAATGGCAATGGAATCATGAACAGGAGAAGTCATGGCAATTACTGAGAGCTATATTGACAACTGAGCCTGTGCTGCAATATTTTGATCCTGAGAGACCCATTAAGATATCTTCTGATGCATCAAAAGATGGGCTTGGCGCAGTTATATTACAACTTCATGGAAATGAGTGGAAACCAGTTGCATATGCATCTCGTTCAATGACTGACGCTGAAAAACGGTACGCTCAAATAGAAAAGGAACTACTTGGTATTGCTTATGGCTGCTGCAGATTTCATCAGTTTATTTACGGGGGTCAAATAATAGTAGAAACTGATCACAAGCCACTCGTGAGCCTGGCTAAAAAACCTCTCAACGATTGTCCACTACGAATTCAGAGAATAATGCTTCAGCTTCAAAAATATGATTTGGAAATCAACTATACTCCCGGAAAGTATCTCTTGACAGCCGACTCATTGTCGCGAGCTGTTGATTCGACAGAAAAAGACAGTAGCTTGTTGACCATGCAAATAAATGCACATGTTCATTCGGTTATTAGGTTAATGCCGATATCAAATAAACGAATGAACGAAGTTAAAGAAAAAACAAACAATGATGATGTTCTTATTGAACTGAGAAATACTATAATCAATGGCTGGCCAGATCAAAAAAGAAACTGTAATCCGGAAGTGGTTGATTTTTGGAACGTACGTGATGAACTCTCTGTGGCTGATGGAATTGTTCTGAAGGGAATGAAAATAGTAATACCCTTGGCATTGAGACAGCTAATATTGGGCAAAATTCATGAAGGTCATATGGGTATTGAAAAATGTAAGCGGCGAGGCAGAGAGGTTGTCTATTGGCCAGATATCAATGATGACATAGAGTGTATGGTCAGAAAATGCAGCACTTGTTTGAAATACAGTAACAAACAGCAACGAGAACCGTTAATTCCACATGAGCTACCAAATTATCCTTGGCAAAAAATTGGATCTGACTTATTCATGGATCAAGGGAAAACATATTTAATTGTAACTGATTATTACTCGGGGTACCCAGAAGTCATGCAGCTGCAAACTATTACAAGCCGAGCTATAGTGACATCCATTAAAACCATTTTTGCACGATTTGGAATACCAGAAGTCCTGATTAGTGACAATGGTCCCCAGTATGACTGCAGGGAGTTTAAAGAATTTTCAAAGTAATGGGACTTTGATCATGTAACATCTAGTCCTTATTATCCCAAGTCTAATGGATTGGCTGAAAATTCAGTGAAAACTGTTAAGAGGATGATAAAAAAGTGTGGTGATAGCAAGCAAGATTTCTACAAAGCCATTTTGGCATATCGCTCTTCACCACTAGAATCTGGTAAGTCACCTGTTCAGTTACTGATGAATAGGCGTATCAGATCATCACTACCAATACACTCGAACCTTCTTGCTACAGAATCGGTAAATGACCACACCACTTGGAAAATACTGAAAAAATACTGAAACAGAAACATAATTATGACAGGTCATCACACAGCTTACCTCCATTAGGCAGTGGTGACCGTGTGCGTGTCCGTGATCCCACCAGAGGAAATTGGGCTCAGGGAGCTACTGTGACTGCTGAGGTGGCCCCAAGATCATATAACATAGTCACAGAGGATGGTGTTACTCTTCGTAGGAACAGGATTGATATAAGGCCTGACACAACTGAGCCTGAGGCTCCTACAGAGGTGAATGATAAGCCAGGTGATCAGAGAGGTGGTGAACTTCATGCTGATCAACCAAGAAGATCTGATCGCAGAGTGAAACCTCCAGAGAGATTGATTGAGAAGACATAATTTTCAGCACGTGAAGTGTGACCAAGGGTGAAGTGCTGGTAACCTCTCCCCTATATTTAATTATTAATAATTATATTTCTTTTGTTGGATTCAGCTCCTTTTAATGGAACATAATCATATCAGACACTCTTAGCTGAACAATAATGACAGAGATTTTTACCTGGAAATAACACAGGTATATCAAGACTGAATATTATGATTTAATTTGTTTTAAGATTATAATTAAGTAATTTCTTTTAATGAAAGGGAGATGTGCTGATACTCACCCATACTGATACACACAAAATATATGCAAGTGAGATGGATGATGGAGACACATGATAATAAACAAGTCATACATTTTACACAGAGTTTGTCATCATAATTATGATATATTATGTGCATTAAAACAAGCAAAACATTGGTATTTTATTTTGCATTTTAATTTTCAGTGAATACACTAAAAGTAATGTTAAGTACTTTAAGATAGTATCTAAGATGGCAGCATTGAAACTGACAAGAAAATATGCGTTTGTTCAGCTTTGGCTCCAGTGACCTAAAGCCTTGTCTCCTACAAAATGAACATTCAGTTCAGTTTAATTATTGCAATTGTTAAACATGTACTGCGTAATAAACATTATAGAAACACTGTTTTTTTCCCCCAGAGATAACAGCCACCTTAAACGTTATCTCAGCCACTACAAGGGTGATCTTGGCCACTAACAAACTGGTGTCAGCCAGCGACAAAGTTATCTAAGCCACTACAAAGTGATCTTGGTCAACTTTAAAAGTTATCTCAGCCACTACAAAAGTGGCCACTAAAGAAAGATCACACCCACTTTCAAAATGATCTAAGCCACTACAAAAGTGATATTGACGACTGATTGGCCACTGAAGAAGTGATTACAACCATTCTAAAAGTTATCTCAGCCATGACAAAAGTGATTTTGACGACTAAATAAGTGATCACAGACACTTTAAAAGTTATCTCAGCAACTACAAAAGTCATCTTGACCACTGAAGAAGTGATCACAGCCACCTTGCAAATTATGTAAGCCACTACATGGGTGATCTTGGACACTACAGAAGTGATCACATCAACTTTAAAAGTTATCTCAGCCACTACAAAAGTGATCTTGGCCACTGACGCGATCACACAGACTTTGAAAATGATGTAAGCCAGTACAAAAGTGATCTTGACGACTAAATAAGTGATCACATCCACTTTAAAAGTTATCCCCACCACTACACAAGTTATCATGACCACTGAAGAAGTGAATACAACAATTCTACAAGTTATCTCAGCCACTACACAAGTGAACTTTGTCACTGAAGAAGTGATCATAATCACTTTAAAAGTTATGTCGGCCACTACAACGTTGATTTTGCTCACTAGCAAACTGGTGCCAGCCACTGAAAAAGTTATCTAAGCCATTACAGAGTGATCTTGGCCACTGAAGAAATGATCACAGCCATTCTAAAAGTTATCTCAGCCATGACAAAAGTGATTTTGACCACACAAGAAGTGATTACAACCATTTAAAAATTATCTCAGCCACTGCAAGGGTGATCCTGGCCACTAACAAACTGGTATCAGCCAGTGACAAAGTTATCTAAGCCACTACAAAGTGATCTTGGCCACTGCACAAGGGATCACATCAACTTTAAAGTTATCTCATCCACTACAAAAGTAATCTTGGCCACTAAAGAAGCGATCACACCCACTTTAAAAATGATCTAAGCCACTACAAAAGTGATATTGACGACTAAATAAGTGATCACAGCCACTTTAAAAGTTATCTCAGCCACTGCAAAGGTTATCTTGGCCACTAACAAACTGGTGTCAGCCACTGAAAAAGTTATCTAAGCCATTACAGAGTGATCTTGGCCACTGAAGAAGTGATCACAGCCACTTTAAAAATGATCTAGACCACTACAAAAGTGATTTTGGCCACTGAAGAAGTGATTACAACCATTCTAAAAGTTATATCAGCCATGACAAAAGTAATTTTGACCATACAAGAAGTGATTACAACCATTTAAAAGTTATCTCGGCCACTGCAAAGGTGATCTTGGCAAATAAAGAAGTGATAAAACCCTCTTTAAAAATTATGTCAGCCGATACAAAAGTGATCTTGGCCACATCAGTGATCACAGCCACTTCAAAAATAATCTAAACCACTACAAAAGTGATCTTACCATTGAAGAAGTGATTACAACCATTTTAAATCTCAGCCACTTTAGAAGTGATCTTGACCACTGAAGAAGTGATTAGAACCACTTTAAAAGGTATTTTAGTCAATACAAGTGATCTTGGCCACCGAAAAAAATATTAGAAAAACTTTAAAATTTATCTCAGCCACTACAAAAGTGATCTCGACCACTGAAAAAATAAAAAAACAGTTTGCAGTTCTAGTCTATTGACATGTCATAGTAGGAAGCCAAAAGAAAATTACCGATTTTTTTATGATTTTAGCCTGATAGTGTCTCTTTAAGTTATCACATCAAAACCGTGTTTATGATATGACTATCGGGTAAAAGATGTTCAATAATGCATTTACTTAACGGCGGCCATTTTGAAATCGGTCATAATGATTAATTACTTGACAAATCAATAATTAATCACCTGATTTTGACTTAATATATGCTTCTGAACCAAATAATACTGCTCACTGAGGTTTTCGTACAGAACAGAACGTGTGCTCATGAGCTATTTTCAAAAGTTTCGAAAATATTATTTGCCATTTTTACGGCAGCCATCTTGGATTGGTTCTTAAACAACATATTCTAGCACTTAAATTATACATAGATATATTCAGTGGATTCATTCAGCAATAAAATATAAGAATAGACACAAAAACCGTGTTTCTGAGATAAAAAATTGAGCAAACCATGTTGAATTATGTATTTGAAGATAAGGCATTGATTTCACGACGGTCATTTTAAAATCGGTTGATTATTTAATTGATTAATTACTCTACAAATCAAGCACTAATCATACGATTTTCACTCAAGGGTTGTCTCTGAACCAAATGACACCGATACGGGGGGTTTTATTACATGATAAAACATGTGATTCTAAAATATTTGCAGGAAAATGTGAAATTTTGAACATTTTCTTGATCATTTTTGGCAGCCATCTTGGATTGAGTCTTACATATCACATTCCAGCATTTGTAAATACATTAACGAACAATAAAATGTAAGTTTAGACATCCAAACCGTGATTGTGATGAGAAATTTGAGAAAACCATGTTCAATAATACATTTCGGGAAAAAAACATGGATTTTACGGCGGCCATTTTGAAATTGGCCATCATGATCAATTACTCGACGAATTAAGCATTGGTAACCTAATTCTGACTTAAAGGATGTATCTGAACCAAATGGTACTGCTCATGGAGATTTTCGTGCAGACACGAACCTGTTGTCATAAACTATATGCAAGAAAATGAAAAAAATTAAAATTTAAAAAAAAATAGCATTTTGCGACATATTTACAATATGCAAAATAGCTCTTAGAGTAAGGATGCTAGTGCAAAATTATATTATTATTTACTATTTTATCTCCACAGATATATGACCTGATCGATAGAGAAAACTAAATCCAAGAATATTTCATTTAAATGGCCCAACAATATAATAGAGTGAGAATGACGCGAAATCATATTTTAGCGAAGATTTTCTCAAAAAATTGGGTAGGTGTACAAAAGTGGGAAATTCTCAGCCCGCCCCTATTTCCGGCAATGTCATCAACCAGATTCTGTATCTAGAGACCCCTGGGAATAATTCTAGACATGTGGACAAATGTTGTACCGCCGGTTTAGGTAACTCCTTAAATATGGCTCTTTCTTGGTGTCTGCTGCTGTACTAAATTTGAGAGCGAACATTTGCAAATTTTGATGTTTAAGCACTCATTTGATTCCCAATAACTGTATTTTAACCTGCTAATAAACATAATAAAAACGATTATGAACGTTCTTAGCAGTGTGAGAGTTAATACATGTTCAATCATTCGCTGAATGGACGATATATTCAAATTAATTGTGTTTTTGAAATATTTATATCGACTTTTAAAATAAAAATACCAACACATTTCACCGCCAGTAGCATTTTAATATAAATACATCATATAATTCTTACAGCCGCCATTGAATATGTACAAGGGGTGGGGATGCACTCTATACACATTTGTAGTTGTAGCTACGGTCAAACAAAGCAGCCAGCCTATAACCATGATAACAGCGTGGATATCGACCACTGGGACCTAAAGTGTCATATGTGCTATTCAAACTCGAATGGAATATCGGACACTTTAGGTCCAAGGGGACGATATAGTTCAGTGCAGTCATACTGGGATCCACAACTGCGTTTTATGATGGTTGACGATAAACATTATGATACAGAGAACATTTACCATTCCAAGGAAATTAAAAGATGCATTAGTAAGCTGACTGAAAGACGAAAAAGCCGTTCAAGGCACACATCTGGTTAAATATAATCGTGTATGATAATAATACAAGCAATGGCAGCAAATACGAACTATTGACCCAGTACTGTTGAGACGTTGAGATAACGGTGAGACAACTTTGAGTTTACAATATGCATTAACATTTGTTGTCTTTCATCTTATCATTCCACTTCAAAATTAGCCAAATACAGCAAGGAAGTGATACTCCAGGGTGTAGCTGGCATTTCAACCCTTTAACATGCATGTATGCTTCCATTTACATGTATATCTACAGTCAATATGCATAGCTTGTATACGTTTAATGACGATAGTAGCCCTTGAATCACAGGTTTATAGTGGGAATTTTACTAGAAAAGGATTATATAAGTTTCTCAGTCGCATAATGGAATATAACAATATTCCACATACATCCACGTATTCGTAGTGTGTATAAACGATTTGCGTCGAGGATCACAAATAAATCCTATACAGGACCACAAATCAATCCTACACAGAATAATACAAATACAAATTCTGAAATCTGACGTCATTCCATAAATCACGTATTGGGTGGAAAGAGTCAGTCATGAACAGATGAACTGAAAGATCTGCTTTGAACTTAGATCATCGTCTCGTGACGCAAATTTAGTTTTTATAAACACTCCTTTCTTTGCGCAGTAGGCCTCTTTTGTGCAATAGAACATGTTTCAGGCAGTTATCCTTGGCAGAGTATACATCGCATGCAGCATGAAAAAATAATCCATAAAAGAGTGCGTGGTGCCACACGAAAATCAGTGCATTCGAAAGCGCCCAAACTAATCGTTTTGAGGACGTGTTTGTTATTGTGTGTTTAAATTCTAACTGCTCACGTTGACATCTATAGCCTGCCGATAATTCTCATTTTCATTGGCATGATGCAACATCACTT
The DNA here is from genome assembly GCA_964017125.1 of Flabesymbios commensalis. Lineage (NCBI taxonomy): Eukaryota > Metazoa > Annelida > Polychaeta > Terebellida > Flabelligeridae > Flabesymbios > Flabesymbios commensalis. The sequence continues at coordinate 40,687,468 of OZ024910.1, read as the reverse complement.
CCATTTTATATATGCAAAATATATACACATATCTCATGTTCAATGCTTGACAGGACCCACTCACAATGAAATGTAAGAAAAAAAGTTGGCCACAGGACGATGTAATCTGGTTGTCCAAATTGTGTTTCAAATTATCGCGAAGGAATCTTTGCTTTATTAGCTTTATTATGTGGGATGGTTTTGTTCTTTGGACGTCGAATATTGAAGACTGGTTCAACTTTCTGTATAAATCCTTCACACAGACATGTATGAAACAGGTTTCTGAAGGATATAGAACTCCAAAAAACGATTTCAAAGTATTGCGTCATTTTTAGTAGAGGTGGCGACCAACACTTGCACCTCTTGCTGAACGAGGATGATTGAATACTTCGCGTGGTGCTCCGACAACATAAGGCCCAGTGCCTCTAGCTTCGAAGCGAGAGCGTGGTATATAGATGTTACTATGTGAAGTACGAGGAGCAGTGGGAGTAGTAGTGCGAGGAAGATTACTGTTCAAGTAGGCATTCACCTCATCATCCTCGTTCATATTAGGAGCATAGCGCTTAGAAGAATAAGAAGGTACGTAATCATCATCATAAGCCACAGGGCCGTTCGCAAAAGAGAAGTTTTCAGGAGGAGGTATTCTTGACAGATATTTTCCGTGTGTTGGGCCGTACTTGGTGTAATGTGGACGGTTGGGTTTAGGAGGAGCAGAGGCGTGTAGCGAGAGGTCGTCATCATCCACCAAACTATAGTAGCCACGAGGACCACGCGTTACAGAAGACGAACGTGGTTGTTCACGGGGTGTGTAGGTACTCCTGGCTTTACTTCTACTACGAGGTACGTATGTAGATTTAGGTGGAGCGCTGGCTATCAATTCTTCTGTATCTTCAGGTTTTCTTGAGACTCGTTTCGTTGGTCTTATACCGTATTTATCTCTTGTTGCACTTGTGGTATTTGCAATAAAAGAAAACACATTTCTTGGTTCCTCATAATCACACCTATTGCTGTTTCCAATAGCTGACCAGGCATAGGGTACATATCCACCATCCCTTCTTTGATGGTCATTATGACCTGAACCAATTTCCTTTCTGAGTGTCCTTATTTCAGAATCAAGACCACTGAACGATCTTCTCAGTGACGTAAGGTAGTCTGTGAGTCTTTCTTGACTTCCAACTAGACCACGGACATCAAGGACTCGTGTAGATAATGCAGGTGCCTCAACTACAGCTACAACTGTATCAGTCTGGTCTTCTGCTTGTGCTTTTTTCTTAGCTTCATCGACGTCTTCAAATACCTCTGTAGGTTGTGACGGCGCCTCCACTTGTGCAACACTTGTAGGCGGAACAGGCTCTTCAGGCTTAAAATCTTCAAGAACAACTTCTTCAGATGTTGGTTTAACTATTTCTGCAGCGCTTACCTCTGAGACTTGTTCCGTTTGGGTTTCTTCTACGGCTGGTGCATCAGCAATTTCTACAACTTCAACCGCATCAACTTGCGACGTTTCTGTATTGTCTCCCTTTATCTCTTCCACTTCTGTTGTGGGTTCTTGTTTTGATTCCTCTGCTTTAGGCTCCTCCTTAGGCTCGTCTTCTTTAGGTTCTTCTTTTGGCTCTTCCACTTTTGGCTCGTCTGCCTTGGATTCTGCTTCTGGCTCTTCCACTTTTGGCTCTTCTGCTTTGATTTCCTCTTTTGGCTCTTCCACTTTTGGCTCCTCTGCCTTTGGTTCTGTTTTTGGCTCTTCCACTGTTGGCTCGTCTGTCTTTGGCTCTTCTTTTGTTTCTTCTACTTCGGGCTCATCTTCCTTATGTTCTTCTTTTGGCGCTTCTTTTGGTTCTTCTTTTGTTTCTTCACATTTAGGTTCTTCTTTTGGCGCATCTACTTTAGATTCTTCTTTCTCCTTCGTTTCTACACTTTGTTCTGGTACTTGTTCTTCCTCTACGATTTCTTTTTTCTTTTTCTTCGATTCTTTGTCTTTTTTCTTCTTTTTCTTTTCTTTCTCAACTGGTTCTTCTGCTTGACTCTCTGATGTGGGCTCTTCTATCTCGATTTCTCTCTTTTTTCTTGATTCCTTGTCTTTCTTTTTCTTTTTCTTTTCTTTTTCCTTGTGAGGTGTTTCGTCTACTTTGTTAGGCTCAGATGCTACCTCAACTACTTCTGGTTTTGGCTGTTCAGGCTCTTGTGGTTGTATTTCTTCTTCCTTTACTGCTTTCGATTCTACTGTTTTCACGTCAACTGCTTTTATTTCAGATTCTATGACCTGCAAATCGTCATCGCTTGCTACAACTTCTTCTGGCGTTGTTTCGGGCTTTGCCTTTGTTTCAACTTCAGTTGGTGCAATTTCTTCTTCTGCAGCGAACGCTACTTCGACTGTTGGTACTTCTATTTTAACAGACGTCTCTTCGGTTGTGGGTTGTTCTTCTGCAGTGTACGCCACAATTACTTCTGTCGATACCGCTGTACTACTTTCTGCCTCAACAAATTCTTCTTCAGATTCTGACTCAACTGTTGCGTCTGATTCGAAGGCTTCTGTTGTATCTTCTTTAGCAGCTTCAGCTACAACTTCGGTTTTCTCGATCGGATCTGGTTGTTTATCTTCAGTTGTACTTGGAATGACTTCCTGTGGTGCATCCGTTTGCTCTGTTTTTTGCTCAGTAGGTTTTTCTTCCTCTTCTTCCTCTTCTTCACTTTCACTTTCCTCAGTCACTTCCGACTCAGAGCCAGCGTCTTCTTTAACTTCTGGCTTGATAGACTCAATCGGCTTTTCTTCGACTTTGGGTTTTTCAGCCTCAGTCTCATCTTTAGGTTCAGATGGTTCATCAGCTTCCTCGATTCCAGAAGAATCCTCCTCCTCAGATGACTCTTCCTCTGTTTTCTCATCTTCACTACCTCCCTCATCGTCTGCTTCCTCTTCAGCAGACACTACAGCAACTTCCTCTTTAGTTCCCTCCTCCTTTGTCTCATCTTCATCTTCTTCCTCCTCATCATCCTCCTCTTCCTCTTCGGACAGTTCCTCCTCTGAAGATTCTTCATCTTCATCTCCACTATCTCCTAATGAATCTTCCTCACTATCCTCTGTTTGTTCTGAAGACTCCCCATCATCTTCCCATCTCACCACAGCAGCATCTCCCTTATGTTCCTCCTGCATTTTGAAAATTTCTTACAAGAGTGTATGATCGGAAATCATCAAAATGAGTTTTTGGACTCTTCGCAGCAGGTAGACGAAAATGTTTCTGGCTCTCTTCTTCAGCTGTTGTGTCGGGTGGGAACAAAGCGTACAGCACAGATATCTGCAAAACAATATAGTTATAATGATAATAACAATATAGTTGTTGTCAAATATAGCTGTAAAATGAAGTAAAACATGTTATATTTTACTTATTTAAATGTACGTTTTAATATAAAACTATCACCTGGTCAAACTACTGAAGAAATAATAGATAGACAAAATGTTATATTCTTATAAAAAAGAGCACGTTTTAAAATCAATTCATATCATTTTTTTAGATGTCATTAGTTGATTATGTTTATTTTCCAATAATTGATAAATCAAGAGTGTAATAATGACATATTAGAGACAAGTATGTGAAACGTACTGCAGTGTAAATTTATCCTCATCTCGGAGCTAAAGTGTAATATCTGCCACTAAAACGATAAGCAGGTAGGACATTTCAGCTCTGAGATGACGATGTATTGTGATTAGTCATGTTCATTATGAAATTGCATCCTTTGCATATTTGAGGCTATACATTTTTTAAATGAAATACAATAATATTTTGTCTGTTAAATCGTGTTCAGACGCATTAGCACGTCATTTTTAAAAATATGTTGTTTCCTGTGATTTTATCACGTTTACATGTTGAGTGTTACCCGTTCAATTGACTGCTGACCATTTTGTTCACCATCTCTAATCTATTTTAGACGCCATTTCCACCTTCAAAATAATACAAACTGCAATAATTATCATATTAACTATAAAATTTATTTATGAACGACAATTAGCATTACTATTAATAGAGGTTTTTTCTATAAATTGTATCATTTGATGTGGTAATATCAAAGATTGTGTATATATTATTAATTTTGTTGCTAATTTGTTCGTGACTTTTTCAGTTTAAAACACTTGATTATACTCGATCTTCACTGAAATAGATGTAAGCTCGTCGTCTTGGTGTTTTGTAGGCCTATATATATAACACGTTTCAGTCGCTTAAATTTCAGCACATCTAGTTGAATAAATGGTATTGATCTGACACCTGGTGAGTATAATTGAGGATATGGCTTTATGATACAGATGCAATAGTCGTACACTACCTATGCGGGCATCTCTGACGCGACTGCAAGCTTCATATAAATGAAAAATATGATATTTTATCAAAATCAAAATCAAGTAGATTTTTGAGCGCCAATCACGAATAACGTCGGGCCAACATGAATCCACCATTGGTGCAACATTTTGGGCTTGCTAGTAAGACAGTGTACTGGAACCCAACGAGCAAGAGACGCTGACTCAATGTTGTTTGAATGTTGGTCCACCGTCTGCGACGCTGGCCCAACATTCAAACAACATTGAGTCAGCGGCTCATGTTTGCTTGATGGCGAGTCATATATATATATATACGGCGGCTGAAATGTCAGCTGTCAGCGGGATACTGGGTTAAGTACACCTGAAGGCTCAGGGTATACTGACTGAGTATCTCAGAGACACTCGATACGTGCACCTTTCAGCAAGTACGAAATATTGTCCCAATGTTGGGCTAAAGCTGGGTCACTGTTGTAGATGATGGACCAACTTGAGAGGGTTCAATTAGGGTGGGTGAAATGTTGATCCAGCAATCTGGTTTAAGAATGAACCTACCCTGTTCCAGTTAATTCCATATAAAAAAAAATTCAAAAATTTTATGTTAAAAATGAATTATATTTAAACTAAGGCAGACTTAAATAAGTAAATTCAGACTTGACAATAATTCATTAATGTATTGTAGATCTTAACTGAAATTTATATAACAGGTACAGGGCATTCATGTTCAAGCCGACATGGTTTATAATATAAATGTCGGCTTATCGAGCATTCATACACATCGTCACTATGTCTCCTTATTTAGCATCACATAATTTATTATAGGATACGACAGGTCGGACACATGTATTGGGGATATAAACAGATCGCATAAATCTAGCCGCATCTGTCAATGTACAACGCGATTCCGGACCACCTGTTCCCCATGCAAACACATTGCAAGCACTGGACGCGTATCCTCTGTGGCTTTGATGTTGATACAACAATCAGTCAACATTGGGAAAACGTATTGTTATAAAGTAAGCAGATACTACCTTTTACATTTGCATGGCAGAATATAGGGCGGGCCCTGCTGCTCAATATTGTGGGGAGCCTCCGTGACCGAATTCTGTGTCTGGAGGGCAGTGTCATCTTATTCATTTTAACCATCATCATAAGGTTATCCTGGCCCAGTTTAGTCTACATGTGCACAAAAGTAGCATAAAACCCCATTCATTTCTTTTGTACGATAAACGAACGATACCAATCGCCCATGTTGCCGATTTTCACGATATAGTGTTCAATTGTAACTACTATTATGATATTATATATATGCAAGTATAATAATAATATGCGTGTTTATATTAATAACATCAACCCTGTAAATACAAAAACAACGTGATGTAGGCCTATTAATTTTATACAAATGTTTTCTATTTACTAGGAAGTTTCCCACAATTGTCCTCCTAATGTAGATGAAAATGAGGAGAAATTTCTAACAATGAATACATTTGGAAAATGAAATGAATCGGGCTTTAGGCCACCTTTGTGCACATATAGGCTAAACTGGGCCAGGAGAACCTCCTGAGGATGGTGAGATGATTGAGATGACACTGCCCTCCAGACACAGGGTTCGAAATTCGAGCCCTGGCGGTCTGAGGCCGAGCACGCTAGCTCTCGGTCACGGAGGCTCCCCAAAATACTGACTTTCACACGTGGATGGGGAAGAAACATTTTTTGTTTCTTTCAAGCCGCCGAGACCGGGAACCGAACCCCGAACTCTGGCGTGAAAGGCAGCGGTGCTAACCACTACCCCAGGGCCCCCGCCCGAATACATTTGGAAGAAGTGCGAAAAAAAATGGTCCGGTCCGGTTTCACCAACCGACTTAAGTCAACATGTCTTCTTAAATATCAGCACATTATGAAGTCACAACCAATCGGGGAGGTTACGACTGGTGATCTGGTGAAACCGGGCCATGGTGTTAAAAAACTGGAATTAATATATAAAAGCTACATACATATTAAATGCATTTTTAAAATGTTAAATACATATATACATATGTTAACTTTTTTTATCTATATTTGAGAAAAAAGTATGAAATGAACATAAGATTGCTTTAAGTTTTTAAACACCTATACTTCTAGATCTTTTTTTATTTGTCTATATTATTTAACTGGGATTTAAAACACAGAAGGGGCATTCAATAGGCAGTGTGTTTTGGTGGCCGTTCACAAAGTAAATTGAAAGATCATTCATCGCCCTGCGTATAGATTTTTTGTGAATGAGTGGGTGAAAATTACGCTATGAGTGAGTACAAATTTCGTCGTTTTTATGCAAATCATAACATCAACTCATTCGAAACGGCACTTTCAATACATACATGTTTTTGTGGACGGGACATTTTTTAAAAATGTACTTTTTATGGCGTCAGATAACACGAGTTATCTCTTGCCCGAGATATCTCGGGCTCCGTCTGGGATGAGTTAATGCGACAGAAGGAAGTTGGGACCACGTAACACCCTAACTGATCATGCTTATTAAATGATTTCAAGGGCTATTTATAGAGTGCACAGAAAACCACAACTAGCACTGCACACTCCTCGCCTTTGAACAGTTTAACGCACTGTATGTAGACAATCTGGATGTAAATGCTCGACCCGGCCGGAATTCGAGTTTTGAAACCTCCCCCCCCCTCTCCACCTGGACCGAATGAGTCATTGGGGCTGGCCGTCTGTAT
>OZ024910.1:40432972-40675472 GCA_964017125.1 Flabesymbios commensalis | reverse complement strand
GCCATCAAATGCCACCGTTTGCAGGCTTTTTGTTCAAAATTTCGCGGGGCAGCCCCCCCCCCCCGTACCCCCCGCATGCCATCATGGCTGTGACAGTGCTTTTAATTACAATCTGACAGGCATTTTTTTTTCTAGCCAAGTCCCTGCACCACACCGATAAACTGATAAATACTCCACGTTCTCTTTCCCATGTTTGTTTTCAGAATACCACATCATGCAGTGGTACGCATGTTATTAACCCTTAAAGGCTAGATTAAATAATTAAAATGTTCACCCACTTGAAGTTGTGGATTGCGGTAGCGAGACACAACTTCAAGTGGGTGAAAATTGGGTGAAAATTGGGTGAAAAATTGGGTGAAAATTACGCACATAATTTGAGACCAAACATTTGGAAACCTGATGCTCAAGCACACATTTCGATCCCAATAACAGTCATTTAATCGGCTTTTATGGATTGACTGTAGTCGCGATTAGTGGGTTGAGGGTCAGAATATTATAATGCAAAGAGAACAACCACAAAACTGTGATATTATAGGCCTATCTGGATCGCGAGGATAAACAAGGGAACTCTGATTGATTATATTTTCATTGGGAGAGTAGAAACTCCACATTGAAAGAAATCATACAAACAAAATGGCCGTCCACTGATATGTCAGAGTGGATAGATATGACGTCAGTGGGCCTGATCTGAGCGGTTATCTTCTCAACCGACAGGGATGCTGGCCAAATACCGATTCAAGGCTGGGGCAACATTGACGAATCTGTGCCGCTGAACCAAATTCAGGAAACAGTGGGAATGATACATTGAACCAATGTTTGTTTAATGTTTCCGACGCTGGCCCAGCATGAAGCAAGCATTGGTTCAATGTTTCGTGTTTAATCCTGCTGTGAGGTATTTCCCTACCTACACATGTAATATTACACAGCAACAAATGCTAGACTTTTTTATCTGTGACTTTTTTATCTGTGTGCCACATTTCTGCCTGTTTATATAACAGTTTGACCATAGAAATTTCACAATGCAGTTAAGCTATCTTAGTTTCCATTGCAACTGTGGCCGATAAAATTAGTCGTTTGAAAATGTTTTAAACGTGAGCTCTCTCGTCATTGATCAGCCATGCCGGATCCGATGACCCAGTTTTTTGTACAAATAGCTTCTCGCTCGCTTCTCGATCTTACAGGATCACCGCACAAATAAAATGAAATCAAATATCTATATCCTTATGGCAACCCCAATGTAATGTAAATATATCGCAAAATAATAGTTTTAAACATAATTATTGGCCCGCTCGTTTCATCTTTTCTTTTACAGTTTACATAGATATCACAGTGTTATATTGGTACCGATAATCTCATAATTATGGCGAAGTATTACATTAAAAACCACTGCCTATTATCTTTGGTTTTATGATAACTAGTTTTATGTATTTTAATGACAAACACATTTTGTATGTACTATCCTTGTTCCATTATTATATAGTTCACTTTGGAATTACGATCATCTTTCTTTCCTCTGGTGCATAGACCAAACTGTTAAACGTTGAGGCCATGCAATAAAGATCATCACTGTGATGCTGTAAACAGAATTCCTATTAGAAGCACCTCATGCAATAAACAGCCTATCGATGTATATGTGGGCAGCAACTAAAAAAAAACAGAAATAGTACAGTTGTCCGTTTCTTGGGTCATCATTTCTAACATTGATTCAAACTGGAGTCACCGTTGGGCTGAATGGCTGCTGCCATGTATCAACAGTTTGTCTAGAGAAGGAATTCACAAAATCTTCCATCTATCGAACAACCGACTCCTTTTCTGGTTTATTGTTGGGCCACCGTCTGCGACGCCGCCCCAACAATAAAGCAGCAAAGGATGTAGTCTCGTTTTAGTCGGGTACGTTGGTTAAACACTATAGTGCCAGTACGAGTTTCCTTCACTCTACGGATTGTTTTTTTACAACACATTGTTTATATTCTCGCACATTCCCGTGTTGTAAGCCGGAACTGTGCACCACGAAGAGATATACCGGAAGTCACCCACTATATCCGCTCAAATCATCAGAATGATCATGATATGATGGTGGAATCCGAAATCCACCTCAAAATACCATCTTCAAACTAGTTCATTCCCTGTTCGATTCAAATATAGGCTGCACAAACAGAATGTTTACATGTATGATATAAGCTGTGCTTGGAATAATATAATGCATGTCACACACAATGTGTACATTGAGTAAGAACAGTTTACTTAACTATTCTAAGGTAATCAAAATGACATGTTTTTTTAAATTGAGCTGATAAAACAATATTCACTTAGTTTTATTGATATATAGGCAAAATGTTGTTTATAAAAATGTTTACGAAATAAATTACATTTAAAATACACATGATCTAGAATCTGCGGCATTCTGGCAAATGTGTTGTCATTTAACATGATCAAATCCGGTACATTTACTTCAGGAAATAATTTGTGAATCAATAATCTTATATTTAACGCATATGCTACACAGGGTAATCTTAAAAAACTGAAAAAAATTATGATTGCGAAATTTTAATAGGGCCTACTTGTGTGATGTAGTATTATTTAATATGCGCGGTGGCACTGCGCTAAAGAGATTTAATTTCTGAATGCATTCTTTAGCAAAATTGGATTCTTTATTAATCTCTAGAGCGCTGCTATCGACTCTGTGTTTTTATTATCACTTGATTCCAAAAGTGGATGTCTTAAATCTGTCAAATTGAGAAACTGTGTGACTTAAATTTTAGTCACTCGAAGTTGTGGCTCGCGGTGGCGAAGCACAACTTGAAGTGACTGAAAACTCCAGGGGTTAAATAGATATGTTTATTTATAACACGTTCAAGTGACAATATTTGGGTGACCAGTATAGGACTACTAGGTAAGTGAATGTTATTTCAGAGAGATGGACTGGTATGTATATAATGTACATGTGAGGGAGCTCGAGTGCTCACAGATTGCTACGCATACACAAGACATTGACCCAATGCTGGCTTGATGCTGTATACAGCTATCCTGTATTGGGTCCACGTTTCTGGTTTTTCTGGGCTGCAGCTGTGCATCTAATAGAAAGGCCAAACATGAATTACGCTCAACCAGCAACGACACAATTGTGGGCTAACGTTTAAGATGTTGGCCGAATGCTAATCCAAAGGTTGCTTACCGAAATGAAGTGAATCGAGTACCCAAGCAAATTCTATACATTGGTGCAATGTCGTTTTGCTGTTGGTACAGCGTCTGCGACGCTGGCACAACATCGAAACAACATAGCAAAGTCTCGTGTTTGCTGGGGTTGTACGTACATGCATGGCATCTGAAACATTTTTCTGACATCACAAATGAATCATATTTTCTATCAATATACTGTGCTGAGGCCTAAATAAAAATGTGCCCTTGAGACCTTCCACATCTATCGTTAAAAAGTGTTGTGGAAATATTCCATTTCCAGCCCTCGATCTTTATCTTTATTCCATTTGATTTAGGAAGTGAGATATTCTGTCAGAATTTCTCAGATTTGGGGCACACGTTGTTAGACGTGTCTGACGTAGGAGTGCTGTTTGTACAGCTGATTTTCTAAGATTATACCGTTTCTTCGAATGCCACCGTATGTGATTCCAACACGTGCATTCAAGAGTGTTACCATACACTGATAATCTATACCTGGTATGAATTACATAAAAGGTCACCTGACGGCAGAAGATGTTCGTTACATCAACAATCAGGCTCAATGTTTTACTCTAAGAACTACATAATATATGTAATCTATGTGATTTGACTCGAATAGACAGATTAGCATTGCAATAAATTAAGTACTTAAATAATAGTCATTATGATTGCTGCATAAAAGTGCCTCTTCGGCGAATTAATTTAGTTGATTAAAGTAAATTTAGTTAATTACATGACTATTATCATTCGTAGAATGTCAATAATTCATCGGAGAGAGAGATTGTGTCGATCAATAACGAAAGTCAAGTGTGAAACAAATTGCACAACCAAACATTTCGTCCCCTTGGATATGAAAGGGTGTATCTGCCACTTTACAAAATGGCAGATACACCCTCTCATATCCAAGGGGATGATTTGTAGTGGTAGATCGAGCAACAAACTGATTTTCAAGCAGCAACGACGACGAGGTGTTGTCACAATGTTGGTTTTGTGGTTGGGCCAGCGTCGCAGATGACGGACCAGCAGTAAGCTGACATCAGATCAACGTCATGTGTTTTTTTCCACTGAATAATAATGGAAGTATTTTCTCTGATATTTAAATTAATTGTGATATGTATATATGTCCTTCCGCGACCGGCACCTGATTTCTTGTATATATTTCTATCCCTGGCACCTGATCTCTTGTATATATTTCTATCCCTGCCTGCACCTGATCTTTTGTATATCTATTCTATCTGCGACTGATCCCTTGTATATATTTCTTATCCTTGACTGCACCTGATCTCTTGCATTATTTCCAACCCTGCATGCACCTGATCTCTCGTATATATTTCTATCCCTAACACCTGATCCCTTGTATATATTTCCTATCCCTGCCTGCAACTGATCTCTTGTATTATTTCCTACCCTGCATGCAAATGATATCTTTTATTATATTCCCTACCCCTGCCTGCACATAATCTTCTGTATATATTTCCTATACTTGGCACTTAATCTCTTGTATATATTTCCTATCCCTGACACCAGATCTTCTGTATATATTTAGTATCCCCGACACATAATCTCTTTTATATAATTATGTCCTACCTCTTCTTGCACCTGATCTCTTGTAGATCTATCCTATCCCTACCAGTTGATCTATTGTATATATCCTACCCCTGGCACCTGATCCCACGTATATATTTCCCACCCTTGGCTGCCTGCACCTGATTATCATATCTGCATATATGATATATCCAAGTAATGTAATATAAAGTATGCTTATCTGAATTATAATAGCACAGTCACTTGTTTGTCTGATTTATCTATATTAAAATCACAATCAAGCACCAACCATTTCCTTTACATTTACAAGAGCGGTTAACAAACTATAATATGCTAGATAACTAATCATAAAATGGCAAATCATTCAGCGAATAATATTTCTTTATGAATTTGCCATAACTTTCAGCGAATTCTTATTGTTTATTATTGTGAAAACAAACCAACACGAAGGCGAACACAAACAGTTTTAAACTGGTTTGATTTGTTTTCGTATCCGCCCAGCAAACACAAAATTTTGAACAAATGATGGTTTAACGTTGATCCAGCGTCGTAGACGGTGGACCAACGTCAAACCAACATTGATTGATGTATGTATTCATGGATGACTTGCAATACATTCTTCAAATCCTTTTTTTACAAGGGCAACCACTCAAATTAAATTTAGCTTTTTCCCCATAACTTACCCAGAACAAGCCAATATAGAACAAAACTAATCCAGAAAAATCAGACTGTCTACACATTCTTCCGGACAGAACACATGCCTTCCACGCCAAGAAAGTCACATAAACATTGAGGTTTATATCTCCATGGGGACACATTTGCGACTGTTATACCAGCAGGACAAAAAACGTGCTGAGTGCAATCCAAATCTGACGAAGAGTTGGGCAAACAGTATAGACATAGACTCAACACAGACTGAACATTGGAACAGATCGCTAAATCACAGCCAATATGGACCAGAACACTGATCTGTGGAGCCAAAAGGCAGTAACCACTTTTTGCACGGCAGAATACAAAACGTTCCAGGTTTTCATCGTGTCTCAGATTTTGGTCATCCTATACCCTGAACGAGTTGGCAATGATCCCGCTGTTATAATTAGACGCGGCTTACTGGGGAAACATGATGTAACTATAGTCGTCTCTGAACATTCTTCACTCATGGTATGACAGCCGTACCAAGAATGGAAACCACCATCGTCCATTACCAATTACATTGATATCTTTTAATTTCATTCAATTCTCAGCTCAAAGGCATACAAAATATTATGTTGTTCTTGATAACAACAGCATTTTTATATTGTATTATATTCGTTGTACGCACTGTTTTTTACAGATATTATTTTGGTAATCAAATGCAAAAGATGCAGGAATGACACTCAAAGAAATCATAGCATTTAAAGAAATCGACGAGATAGGTGTACATGATATGGGGTCATATACTTCTGTACTTTGGTACAACGTCGTAAACAGTGGACCAACGTTACACCAACATTGATCGAACGTCTTGTGATGTGTGCAGCTGATATACTGCTGACAGTCACTCACACTACTCCATCTCGGAGGTTTTCCAGATTTTGCGGAAGTATACAATTAAAATTCCGTGGTGTAAAGAAGGCTGTTCCAAGTGTAAATCATGTTTTTTTTACCTGGGGAAGCCGTCGGGGTAAAATATTTCATAGAATTTATGTATCTCTCTCGCAAGTAAACACGTTTGGATATCGAGTTTATTGCTCACGTTAGTAGATTCGTCATGCTTCTCAGAGACCACTTAACCTTTACAACACTGGATTATTGTTGTATACATCATAGAGACCAAAGGGTTATTTTCAATTTAAAATCAGCATAAATGTATTAGTAAGCTATTTCCCCTTCATTTGAATACCTAAGTTGGACGCCTTTATGCACAACTGAGCAAACCCACACATTCATTTCTCCCATCAAACTCAGCCCCACAGTGCCCATGATTTCACCTAAGCTTTATAAGTTACACAGCTAGATCTACAGAATATGTAGATAATCTGTAATGTGTTTATTGATGTGTTTTTCTGCACATTTGTCAAATTACCAATAATTGTGGCTTGGTACACTTGTCCATGAATAAAATATTAAAAGTTATATATGCACAGCTTGATCAACCCACACCTTAATTTTTCCCATCATCCTCACAGTCCCCTTGATTTCCCACAAATTATAGAAAAATACACGTATTTTTATTATTGAAATTTCGGAATAGGTCTACAGACGACGCAGAGAGTTTGCAATGTGCTTATTATTGTAAACTTACTACATATATTTGTATTTGTTGAAATTACAAGAAATGTGGGTTGGTCCAGTTGTGCATAAATAAAAATGGTCATTCTGATTTATACACAACTGGACCACAGTTTATTTGAGGCAGCGAGGCTCGAAACCGGAGGTATCTGAAGATGTGGGTATGTTCCATGAATTGAGATTGTGGATGTCGTGTGTTAGTTTAACTACGGCCATTATAAACTGTTTGATGTTTTTTCATTGCGGGGACCATCTTTATACGTCAGCATCTGACGTCTACAGAGCGGGGGCCCTGGGGTAGTGGTTAGCAACGCTGCTTTTTACGCTAGAGTTCGGGGCTCGGTTCCCGGCCTCCGCGGTTTAAAAGAAACAAAAATGTTTCTTCCCCATCCACTTGTAAAACTCAGTATTGTGGGGAGCCTCCGTGACCGAGAGGTAGCGTGCTCGGCCTCAGACCGCCAGGGCTCGAATTTCGAATCCTGTGTCCGGAGGACAGTGTCATCTCATTCATCTCATCATCCTCAGGAGGTTCTCCTGGCCCAGTTTAGTCTATATGTGCTCAAAGGTGGTCTAAAGCCCGATTCATTTTATTTTTAAATTTTGACGTCTACAGACGTCAGATTCTGACATGTTAGATTCTGACGTATAAATACGGTCAGTGCGCCGAAATAGCTAATTGAGGTGTGAGGTATTATACACATATTTGACAAAGCGACTGTGTTAGGTTTTAAAAGCCTGAGTATTGTGATAATTAGATTGTTTATATCTGTAGAAAACTATTAATTTGTCGTTCTAGTTTATTGCTATATTTAGGTGTGTTTGCATTTTAAAACATCATATTTTTTCTTTTATCAATGCATTTTGGCACATATGACATTTCCATATGTAATTTTTTTAATGCCGATGTTTTTAAGTATGTTTTTATTGTATTTCATTTCAAGTAGCATTGAGTAAACCTAAATGCACCAGGCTGCAGTATGAGCAATGTAATGTTTGCATGGTCGATTTATATATATATATATATCGCAATGCAAAAACAAACAGCAGTAACCGCCCGCAAAGTAGACAATTGTTGATGTTTGTATTGGCGTGGCAGCATAATATATTTTGATATTGAAACAAACAGGGAAATATGACTCAACGATGACTGGCTATGAAGTTTTCTTAGTAGCAAGTCGTCGTTGTGTCATTGTGTATGTGTTCCATTGTTTATCACTGATTATCGTAAATATTCTTTCTTCAGCACCCGTATACTTACCAAAAGGAGGTACTCCTTGGCTGATACTGTGCAGTACTACAATACCTGAAAATACACAAGAAATGCAATATCAACGTCAAATAGCGGGTAGTTTAAGGACCGTATTGTCCTGGACAGAGATAGCTGTTTGAGAAACAACCACCTCTGCCCACGACATAATAGTGGATTTCGAAGATTCGATTTTGGCCAGAATAGCCATGTTGTAATTTTAGTGTGATGCTGTCCATGCCGCAAGACAACTGGCCAGATGGTGGTTATAAATTCATGAATGACCTTTATCTGATCCTCTACTATAAAGTAAATACAATAATGCAAAAATACAGACATTCTACCCGAGTTTTCATCGTGTCATTAATTCTGTGCCTGTTGATCACGAAAATAGTCGTTTATAATGGTGTCAAGTTAAACAAATATCAGTAATTTTCATCTACTTGAAGTTGTGGGTCGCGGTAGCGAGACACAACTTCAAGTAGGTGAAAATTGAATTATTTAATTTACCAGGAAAAAGGCTAATACAATTGTATGAGGGTATAATGCCAATATTCAACTCTGCTCTTCAATGGATTTTCAAAATACCATACTGACCATAGCTAACATTCTTCTCTACTGTCCCTTGATACATGTCATAATACATACAATTTTGCTAATATTCTGTGCTTTGTCATAAGAGACTGAACATTACTATTTATTGTATTGTAGAACCTAGATAATCCAAGCAATTTTAAGACACATAATTATGCACACCCATCTTGTTTTTGATGAGTTATCTGGTGGGTGTCTGTTTTAAAATACTGTTTGATGTCACTGTTTAATGTTACTTTTTAATGTATATATGGCATAGCTTAATATCCACACTGTAAGATCGATGCATGTTTTTTTATTTAACTCTAAGTGAAGTACTTCCAATTTAGCAATATAATCCAATAATATGTCAGCATGACCTATTATCCAGATTTTCTAAATCTCTTAGTCCACTAGCTATCATTTATCAAATAAAAACTAGAAACGTACCATTGCACGTTCTCTGAGCTGGTAAATAGCGGTGACTGTTAGAATGTCTAGTGGTGTATCAGCATTCAGGCAGTGCTGGACCGGCGTTTTGTGTAAGCTTTGCTTTGTTTTCAAAAGTATGCTGCACAACAATATCTAAGTTTATAGCTAGATTGAGGAGAACTCATAACGTGAAACAAATTACCGCTCACTCCTTTTGGATTTCGGAAAATAATTCCGTTAGAAAGGATCTTTCAGAATTGATATTTGTATAGCGTGACAAATTTTGAATAATTGATCATAACAAGTTGTTCAAAATGTTTTCCCAAAATATATTTAAGAGAAATTTGACAATTTGGTCTATATGTTAACATGTACATCTTGATTTGAATGATTCAAGCTTCGCCACAGTTTTACCGAACACTCTTGGATATTCTCGCGAGAGAAAGTTTTTTATTGAGCCAACCCCAGCTTACGTCATACTAGTCTGGGACCAAGCTACACAACCGTGTGCATTTTCTTCTCAGAGAATAATTTTTGATTTTTTTTAATAGTATATGTCTTGGCCTTCCAGAAAATCGACGATGTCACTCTGGAAAGTGGTACTTACTTTTTTATTCGCATAAATCCAAAATGGGCGCCGGCGGCCATCTTGAATTTTTAACTTTTTAAATAATAGGACTTAAATCTGATGTAATACCTCATTTTTGACTAATTTGGGTACACTGATTACGCTGAAATGATTATGTTTACGTTTCAAGGTCATCTAGAGGTCGAATACAAGATAGCTGCCAATGTCCGACATGAAAATTACCCATTCAAGGCATTTTTACCAATCACCACTGTTAATTTTTATTTCCTGCAATAATAGGTCTAGAATATAATTTAATATCTCATTTTTAACTGATATAAAGACGTTGATTGGAATGTAATTATTTGTTTTTAAGTGTCAAGGTCAACTAGAGGTCAAAATCAACGACTACCTTGAATTTTGAACTTTTGACATAAAAGGCCTAGGATCTTATGTAATACCTCATTTTCGACTAATTTGAGTACGCTGATCTCATTGGAATTGTTATTTTTACGTTTCAATGTCATCTAGAGGTCAAATCCAAGATGTCTGCAATAAACCCGACATATTTTCATCTTATTTTTTTAAATGACGCTCCTACAAAATAATGTGTATATTCATAATTATTTTGAATATTCATACTGGGGTCAAATCGGATGTGTCAACTAAAAAAAAATATCATTATAAACAGAAGTCAAAGAAGGCGGCTGCCTTTCAAGCATTTATGGTGGCAAAACATGCGTTGAGAATGAAAATAATATCTCTCATATTCTTGTAATGTCCAGTTATGCCTTTACAATGCATCTCTAACTTTTACAAACCACATCGTAGACACCTGTATATGTTCATTGGACATTATGTTTGCCCCAACACTGTGATGAATTAACCAATTTGCAGCGTAAGTATAAACCATTGCATTTTGCATTATTACAAACCACTTGGGTCTCAGGAACAAAAATGGCCGGCAACCGGAATATTTATGTTTGCACAATATTCATGTTGTATTATATACGGAATACGGCGTTAGCTCATTGGTGTTGGCTCTATCACTGAAGTTAAGCAACGCCGGGCCCGATCCATAATTGGATGGGTGACCGCCTGGGACTGCCAGTACCAGGTGCCGTATAAACTAGGACATGCTTGCAGCGATGTCGTGTCGTGGGGCTCAGAGAACCACGTAAATCAGATGGCTCGTCTGACTGAACTAGAGTTGGACGCAAAAGAACCTCAATGGACGTAGGCGCAGTTTCCATCCGGCGAGACCCCAGAAAATCCACAATGTGGTGCGATTACAGTAACATGCATATGCATACACAACATAAACATAAATGTCATAGTCACTATCAGTAGAATAATCCGGTCCAATTTTGCCTACAATGTCACTTTATACAAGGTTACAACAACTAAAACGTATACGGTGTGTCGAGCAGGCAAGGGCGAGGGCCCTAGGGTAGTGGTTAGCACCGCTGCCTTTCACGCCAGAGTTCGGGGTTTGTTTCCCAGTCTCGGCGGTTTAAAAGAAACAAAAAATGTTTATTCCCCATCCACTGGTAAAACTCAGTATTGTGGAGAGCCTCCGTGACCGAGAGGTAGCGTGCTCGGCCTCAAGACCTCCAGGGTTTGAATTTCGAATCCTGTGTCTGGAGGGCAGTGCCATCTCACTCATCTCACCATCCTCAGGAGGTTTTCCTATTCCAATTCAGCCTGTATGTGCACAAAAGTGGCCTAAAGCCCGATTCATTTCATTTCCGAGAAGGCAAATATTACAAATATAAGCATGTCTTTCTCCTCGACCATGCCTTATACACAAAATTCAATGTTTGTCCCCAACACTTGGTAATCAAAAAAGTATTTTTTGTTCTAAATTTAGATTAATGAAATCGGCGTTATCATGTTGTTATGCATAATATTGTTGATATGATCAGCTTTAATATTGGTAAAGATATTGAACAGACACGCTCTTCCAGTTTTAGAGAGCGTGTATGTCCAGTTGTAGCACATCTGACTCTCTGCAAAGGTCTGTTTCTACTATTAAAATTGAGGAAAAATACTTCTATGAGGTTTAGATAGTAAAGGGGAAACATAATCTGGTATAGCAAGATTTTCTTTAAGTGTGATATATTTTATCAATTTAGGCTGGCTATTTGAAATGTCTCGCTTCCTCTCCTGCTCCATATTATGTTGATATATTCCGCCATATTTGCCTGATATGATGCGAACCATGCCTTCATACGTTCTTGGGCAACCTTCTCATCTTTCAAAGTAACTATTTATCTCAACTGATCATAGACACCAGCCCCTTTTACTATCGAGAACTTTCTGAAAAGTAGTATCTACATTGCTCCAGCAAGAAGATGCATTCCATAACGCTCTAGCATAGTCACCTCCATTCACCATTGACTTTTCAATAGCTGTCTGACCAAGAGCTACTAACGATATATTTCCAGCTACACTCCCTCACACCAACACAACATTACGCGTGCTACTAGTACGAATGTGCAGCACAGCTCTTACATGAGAAAAAAAAACACGAATGTTTTGCCTTTTTTGGAATGCTCCAGAACACACATTTTATTCCATCGCTGCATTAGATGAGTACTCGGTATAAATATATGT
Source organism: Flabesymbios commensalis (assembly GCA_964017125.1). Lineage (NCBI taxonomy): Eukaryota > Metazoa > Annelida > Polychaeta > Terebellida > Flabelligeridae > Flabesymbios > Flabesymbios commensalis. The sequence continues at coordinate 40,663,044 of OZ024910.1, read as the reverse complement.
TCATGCATGCTGTTTATGCGCACCCGTCCATGAACATCTTCAACCGCATCAAAAAAAATGTTCAATTGGTTTGATGCAGGCTCAACGTCGAGCACCACTGGCCCATTATGCAGCTGCCATGTGTAGGTAGCTCTCTGTAAACCAATGCTGCCTCAATGCTGTGTCAGCCTCATTGACGCTGGCCCGACATCAAGTCAGTGCCAGTCCAGTGCTCCGTGATTAGGCCAACAGGGATTTCATGATTCGCTGTCTGCAGGATGTATAAAATATGGTGACTTTGCTCCTGAACAAGGAATTTTGCCTCTGACGTAGACGGACAAGATATGCACTCTGTGATGCAACGATGAAAAGCGGTAACGTCTCACCTGAAATGTGAGCAGTTACTGCTGTTTGCTGTCAGCCCAGAGCTGGAATACGAAAGCAAGTCTTATATGTCAAAGGCGCATGCATTGTTTTGTTGGCTACGATGAGCTGGGTCGACCTGTATCTGTCAAAAGCATTAGTTTTTATTTACGTTTTGACTTCTTCTTTTCAGTGACTTGTGTAGTCCTATTTAAAAAATGGTTGTAAACATGACGAAAATAGTCTACCCTCTATATAATTAGCAATGTAAGCCAAGCATATGCCATATATATATTATATATATATACATGTATATGTAGGCTATATATATATATCACAAATTCTTGGTTTATATTGCTAAACTGAGAAACTGAGTTCACTTCACTTAGTATGTGGAATGTCAATGCACATAATATTAACCCTTTAGCCGCCATATTATATAATTTGAATTTTTATCCACTTGAAGTTGTGTCTCGCTGACGCGATCCACAACTTCGAGTGAGTGAAAATAATTCAGATTTGACAAAATGGAGGTCAACTCTTTTCAAATATTGCTGGTTTATGTCACATTTTATCTTAAGCATATTTAAAATGTGGTGCTAATAAAAAATGAAAACCCGAATATATGCGGCACCGGCGGTTAAAGGGTTAAACTGTAAACATGTTATCACAATCATTTAGAATGTAATACTGTCTTACCTGTGACAACACAGCTTTATCCTGCTCTGTGGCGAAGAGAGAAGAGTGCCTTATATCTTCCCTGTTGCCTTCCCTGTCCCCGTTCTGGCCTGGTATTTGTCGGCTTGTTAGTCGTGAAAGCAGGACGTCTGGAGAGACCGCAGCCAAAATGTCAGCAGCTTGCGTTGAGTGGGTGAAAATGCAGCCCTGAAGATTGTGTGATAACAGAGGAAGACACGGCTGATCGGAGGAGAGCTGTCACTATCGCCTACAGAAGTCTGCCGTCGTCTTGGTCTTGTTCGCTCTCTCTCTCTCTGGCTCTCTCGCGAGGGCCACGCTATGCCCCCGGCTATTCCAAGCACGAAGAGAGAAGATCGGCAAGAGCGGACAGCCACGGTCGTAAGGCAAACCCGTCAGATATTCCGTGTGGCAATTTTGTCTGTACGGGGACTACTAGTGCTGCCTAGCGGGGAGCTGCTGTAGCCTGCAAGTTAATGGAGTATTGGATGAGCGAGGGACGCAGCCAGCTCCAGCCATCAATCCGTGCAGGCGAGCTGACGGGGCAGGCAGGGGCCAGGAAAATTTATCTTTATGGAAAGGGTATATTTAGCGGAGCACAGGTAACTCAAGCCGCTGGCTGGGGCCTGCGTCTTCTATCTGCTGCTGATGGTCCGACTTAAGAAGTTATCGCTGGGGCTGCAGGAGAAAGGCATGCAATGGCCAGATGGCTGTCGCAACAGCATCTGGACCGAGCAGCCTGGGTGAGAGACTGCCAAAATCTGCACCTCCCTCGACATACACACTCTTACCTACGCCTACGTTCTTTAGCATCATTTTGTGCAAGGATAGCTCAAGTAACCTCAATGCGTTGGCTTAATGTTGCACCAGCGCCATATGGCGCTGGTGCAACGCTAAGCCAACGTCCGGCCAACACCTTGGGTTTCCTGAACCATTTCTCGCACGCCCACACCAAAGGTACCGACACATTATCCACCATACTTAAATGTCTGTTCGTACAACATTCACGATGTTGATTACATACAAATTCCAGCCGTCACCAAACACGACATACAGATAACTGAATGAGCAAGTAGGCAAAATATATCAGCTTATTAGAATTGTATATTATGTGTATTTTTTGGAGTGGCAACTACATCGCGAAATCAAAAATTGTATTGGTATGACTATTCTTGGTTAAAAGTTATTATATGGAATCAAAATTTGGTTCAAAATGGTTCTCCGAAATTGGCTATTATTTTCATATCTCTACAATGTGAGCAGTCCAAAAATAAGGACGTTTTGTTTAATGCATACGTATTCTTTGACAATATTAACCACCAACGAAAATTTGGACAACACTAGAATGTATTAACACTATGTTCCAAATTGAAGAAAGCTAGCACAACAATTTTTAATGCATCAGCATGTGATATACGTTGACCTCTCTCTTTCTGAGATAATATGGATGAGTATAATATGTCAACAAATACGCCAGTTCTCTGATGTACATACACGTTTTTTCTCTAGTGGTCACAATCAGTTTATTTACGATACACCACTTGGAATAACATCAGTTAAGTATGTGCAGTTAGTCTGTCAACAAAAATATGCAGACCATATATTTATCAAATTGCAAAAGAATATTTTTAATTATCCACCATACACGAGAGATTGACTCAATATTGCTGTGATGTCGGGCCATCGTCTGCGACGCTGTAATGTTGGGACAGCAGCATTGGGTCAATATATCGTGTTTACCGGGTAGCTGTGTTTTTCTTCACAGATTTACAAGGGATATCCTTTTCGCTTGAGAAGATCCACTCTTGTAGCTTCGAATGGATACTAAGAACTGTTAACACTAAACCGCTAAACAGGACTTTATTCGTTTAAATCATTTTAATTATGAGATCGAATTACTGTTATTGTGAACAAAATGAGTGTTTAAACATCAACATTACAAATGTTTGGTCTGAAGTTAAACAAATAAACAATTCACACCCACTTGAAGTTGTGAGTCGCTGTGGAGAGACACAACTTCAAGTAGGTGATTTTTTGTATGTACATGTAACGCTCTAGAGCATATTCAAATATATCATTCTTTTCTGACAATATGGGCGGGGGCCCTAGGGTAGTGGTTAGCACCGCTGCCTTTCACGCCAGATTTCGGGGTTCGGTTCCCGGTCTCGGCGGTTTGAAAGAAACAAAAAATGTTTCTTCACCATCCACGTGTGTAAGTCAGTATTGTGGGAAGCCTCCGTGACCGAGAGGTAGCGTGCTCGGCTTCAGACCGCCAGGGCTCGAATTTTGAATTCTGTGTCATCATCTCACCATCCTCAGGAGGTTCTCCTGGCCCAGTTTCGCCCACGCTCGCCTGCGATTGAGATATAGATGGGGACACTTAGTGACCGGAGATTGAACCGGATCTGAGACCCAGAGTCTTAAAAAAAAACACGCTCGCCTGCAATTGAGATATAGATGGGGACACTTAGTGACCGGAGATTGAACCGGATCTGACACCCAGAGTCTTAAAAAAATATTATTTTCTGTGACAGCATGAAACTTCTGGCTGAACTCCCAGCATGCCCGGTCACTATGAACACAAACGCCATCTCAATTGCATGCGAGCGTGGTTTCGCCTATATGTGCACAAAGGTGGTCTAAAGCCCGATTCATTTCATTTCTGATAATATATATCAAATTTCCACTTTGCTAACCGCTTGATTTTGGTCACTAACTTGTATTGTCGGGAGAACATTATCGTTATCATTGACTTTTTAATTCCGGAAAACGATTACTCGGTACCACGTAGGATTCTTTCTAAGGGTCATACATATTAATGTGCTTAGGCATACACGATTATCCACTCTCAGCTTCAGTGTATAATTCATGTAATCTCTGTTATTCATTCCATGTATACGATAAGCTATTTTATTAAAAATATACTTGTCGTCCGCTTTGCTATAACAGGGTGTGTACGCCACTTTACAAATTGGCTGATACACTCAAATGGACGAATATTCAAATGGACGAATTACGTGGAATCACGAGATTGTCCACTCTCAGCTTCAGTATATAATTCATCTAATCTCTGTAATTTATTACATGTATAAGATGAGCTACTTTATTTGGTTAAATATAAACATATGTGGAATCACCACGCGCCGCTGGCATGACGTCACAGGATGCTATGTATGCGCGCGCATGCTGTGAGCTGGCCTTGTGATTAATGAGAAAAACAAACCAATATAATAACTAGCAACGCTGACCCTAGGTTGGGTTGATATTGGGTCAACATCTAAGACAATGGCTCTACATCAACCCGATGTCGGGTTAGTAGGATTGAACATCAGCATTAGAATGTCATCCTCAATATTTATTGCTAGATTGAATACGCAATAGTGCTCCAAAGTCAACTCCCAAAGGTCAAATGCAAAGAGTTTACAATAAAGAGATTATTTAGGTTACATTTTAACTTAGCCATCACATTGAACAGCGGTACTATACAAATTCATACAACAATATTATTTTTTTGGTAAAACGTATATTTATTCATTTATTCAAACATATTTATACAGGGTAAAAACATTATTAGCCGTTGGCTAATCTGCATATGTGCCTGTTTTATGACAAGCATTTACATAAAATATGAAAACATTTATTTAAACAAGTATTATACAATAGTTACAATAACTAAAATAGAAATTAGGTATATTATACATTTTAGATCATAAGCCGATGATATATTCAGTTAAATGAATAGGTTTACAACTGTATATACATGTACATTTATAGTAAAGTGTAAAGAAAAAAAACACAAATGTCACCGCACTAAAACTCCTACAAAAACCTACAAAAAATTGTAGAAAGCGTTAAGACATATACAGCGATATCATGATTGCAGCCCTAACTAGAACTAGAATTAAATTATTAGCCATATATGATTTAGGGTTAGATTTAAAAGCAGAACATGTCTTCTTATTTCTAATTTCTAATGGTAGCTTATTTCAAAGTCTAGACCCATTTACACTTAAGTATGATTTATATAAAGAATTATTACACCTGGGCTGCTGTAGAGTATTACTCGTTGCATTACGTGTTGAAAAAGTATGATATTCAGAGATTTATAAGAGAGACAACATCATAAAAAGAGTTTTAGTTGATGTTATTATTTTGTCTATTTTTTATTAAGTAAACATGAACACATCATCATTGGTCACAATTTTCACACAATTTTAAACAGCAAACTAACTGGTTCAGATGTACATGCCAAACTCAATATCAATTTCCCAGACATGTAATATTTAACGGGAACAGCCTATAATCTGCTTTAATGCAACCGTTTATTAAAGTTATCATTTTACCTTAAATTTGATAAAATGTTAAAGCATCGTCAGTGTACACAGAGCACTGTGTACAATCTCCAGACAGACACAGACAGCACGTGTGTCTCAAAAGGCAGACGGCTTACATCAGAGGCGTACGCTCACACTCACCCCTCTCCATCAATGAGATGTGTACACATTGTCGCCAGCCTATCAGAATACTTTTAGCAAGACAGCCGGCCAATCACAAGCTTATTACTATATTATGTTGGAATTTAGAATGGGGGACATATGACGTCAGTCATCTGCAAATTTTAACATGCTAAGTAGCAGTGTCTACGGGGGGCAGTGTACGTCAGTGATATTCCTATATATCTTTAACCCTTTAACTGCCGGTGCCGCATATATTCGTTTTTTTTTTAATTTTTATTAGCACATCAAGTACAACATTTTAAACATGGTGAAGATAAAATGTGATATCAATCAGCAATATTTGTAAACAGTTTACTACCATTTTGTAAAATATGAATAATTTTCACTCACTTGAAGTTGTGGATAGCGTCAGCGAGACACAACTTCAAGTGGGTGAAAATTCAGATTGAATAATTTGGCGGTTAAAGGTTTAAAGCTATATCAACTAAAGTAACCTAACAAACTAACAAATCATTTGTCGGTTTTGCAGTGTCTCTACATTATTTCACCACATTGTTCCACCATCTATTTTACACCTGGTGTATATCTTGTGGACAGAGATCAATACTTGTAAATCTATTCCTAATGTACTGATCATCGAACGACTCTAATAGTTCAATCTCAACCAAAATAGAAGGCTCATGGATAGGACTACTTTTAAAAATAAGTTAGTTGACTGAGAGTAAATGCTTTATTGTGTTTCTGCTTACATTGACCTGCCATGTTTAGTTGAACATGGCGGCTTTAAAATGATTAAATGCACATCTATATCATTATTATCCACTTTAAAGTCAAATTATAAAATAAGAGTGAAACCAGCAAATGAAGACAAGTAATCTGATTGATTAAATACATTTAGAATGAGATTTTACCCCTTTTGCTACTGAGTTATTTGCTTCTGTTTGTCATACGTTTAAATATCACACACTAGCTGCTGTATGCATGACACTTGTATGCCTAGAATACACAGCTACTCCATCAGGCAGACAAATCTAGCACACTTGTACACAAGACAACCTAAATTAAGTATATTTAAACGTTATTTTACATACAGAGGAGTCACATTGTGGAACGAATTGCCTGAACACATCAGAATCACCGAAAGCCTAAATTATTTTAAAGGTGATCTAACACCCCTTATATAGTATGAATAATTTTGTGACAAATAAATCAAAGTTGCCACAAGATGGAGCACACGTGTTTCCTTATATGGGGTGATTGGCTATCATGTGACCCTCTGAGAGGGTCGCATGGTAGCCGATCACCCCATAATAAGGACATAATTATTCATACCATATAAGGGGTGATAGATCACATTTAAGACAAAATATACAACATTCTTTAGACATGACCATATTAATTTTTTTGGCTCGGACACAAAATTGAAGACTTAAAGCTTCTCCTGAACCCTCTGACCCCGATCGCCATCATGAAACCTATGTTCTTGTCATTTTGTGGTGTAGCCTGTGCGAGTGTTTATTTACGTAACTGTGTGTCATTATATGTATCTGGGCCCCTTGGGAGACCAGCGTAAAACCTGAAAAATGGTTACCCTTAATAAATATTCTCAAATATTCTCAAATACGTTTAAAGTTGAAATTGCCAGTTACGGAATTTCCAGTTTCAAATAACGAAAAATATGTTCATTATATGTTATTGTCTAAGCCTGAAATTGATTAAAAAAAAACAGTTTAGTGCATTGTCTCAAAAGTACATGTCAAAATGCTGCGCATATGGCAAAAAAAGATGCTATTCTTCTAAGGCCGTTACCATGGCAACAGCACAACCTGTTTTTTTTACGACAGGCCGAAATATGTCGGCAAGGACCTAAGGAACATTTTGATATATGTCGTAGCTTTCTGCACGATGGTCGGATTAATGTCTCTAAATTCCATTCCTGGTGGCTCCCCTATAATAAGAAAACATACCGATTGCGCGCATATGGAATGGGAATATCCAACTCGTTCTACTCACATTAATTTTTAAAATGTCTTTTTCTCAGCTAATCATTTGTCTTGTATATATTTTCCACGGATTGTGTGATAAATTAAAAACATTAAGCCAAAATGGTTAAATTTGTAATACTTACTGTTTTGTGGATAAAATAAGATTTCTAATTTTTAGTTTGCTAACGTTCGATCTATGTAGAATATAATTTTTAATGATATAATATATCGTGACCTTGTGGAATTAGAATGAAGTATCTGCATATTTTCAGAGTAGAAGACCTCTTTGAAGAACCAATATGCGATTACGAGTATTCAATTAAATCTCACAGAACCGGAACCATCTGACGTCATTATATCTGTGCTCTATACTACATTGGTCCAACATTCACCCAACACCATATAAATAGTAGCCAACATTAAACCCACACCACAATAACACTTAGCAGTTGTTTTTGAATCGGAAGGTCAAGAAGGCTCTCTCACATACTCACAAGTGATTACATTGGACCTTGAACATTGACAGTCCGATACGAGACGTTGGCCTACATGCAGACAGAATCATATCAGGCAAGTGTAATCGACGTTGGACTGGCATTAAAGTGTGTCTGTCATCATAGTACACACATAGAAGTATAAAGCATTTCTAACGCTAACAAGTCCTTTTAAGAAAAGGACAGTTCCTTCTAACTTTATTATCGCATAGGTAATTTACTATGCGAAGAAACACATAGATATTTATGTTTATTTTGAATTGAAAAAGAAAAATAGTTGGAAGCCCGAGTTATACGTAGCACGCCACCTGGTGGAACGGTACAAATCAGTTATAATTAGGCCTACATATTATTCTTAATAGTGATTAATGCACAAGATGGCCACCAACATCTTTATATTATTTCTCCCACCAGCCTCACAGTTTCTGTGATTTCACCATGACTATACAAAAATTAAACATATTTTACTGTATACTTCATTTTCAGAAGTAGATCTAGTAGATACATAAATACGCACTGTAATTACATAATTACGTGGATTTTTCAAGTGTCCCACTAAAGAAAAAAGTGACAAATACACACGAATATACACCTTTTTCATTTCGTGTGATCAGTATTTTCCATTGTGGACCGACAGTGGATTTATAATTTCCTATGAATTTATGATTAAAATCGAATATACATATAGCAAAAACACATTTACATCCCACTAACATCAGTTGGTCTTTCCAAAACAAAACAAATTGCAGTGATTTAAAAAGCATTTATTGAGGTATGCGAAAGGAAATCATCAGATGTAACATGTTGTGCTGTGTGGAGTGCTAATTATCCACAAGTTTCATCCAATCCTGTAAAATATTCATGATACACATGATTTGTGTATCATGATTAGCTTAGCCTACACTATCGGAAACAACTGGTGGATAATTATAACCTGATAACGACGCTGTGTTGGTGACAATCTTATCAATGTTGAACGATTCATTCCAGACGTCCAGGTTAACAAACCTATCCCCACTAAACACAAAACATTTGTACAACGTCGGCCCTGCGTCTTCGACGCTGGTCCAACATTGTACAAATGTTTTGTGTCTGCTGGGTTGTATCCTGTGGCTCTATTAACTCTTACAACGCTGATTGTTGTATAAACCTTGGAGACCAAATGGTTATTTTAATTTAAAATCATCATAAATGTCTTAGTTAGGTCTTTCTGATTCCTTTCAATACCTATGTTATGGGTCTACGGCCTATATTCTTTCTATGCGGGAACCGCCTTCAGACATTCAGAATATGACGCCTTTAGACCTCAGATTCCGACGTCCATAGACATCTCCGCGCTGACAGTGTTAACACACACTATGTGCAATATCAACCAAACGGCATAGACAAACAATCCACACACAAACCTAAGAAATGTATTACAATTTATTAAAGACACATTGTGTATAATTATATTAGTTGCACGATGGATGCTCGTAAAATAAGAAATACGTTTGAAAGAATGTTTTGCACAAGGGGGGAAGGGGTGTAGGCATGTGCATCAATAATAGAGATATATTTCGCAGATTGTGATTCTGGGCCATCCTTTGACAAGTTCGTCAAGTTTATTTACAAACAGTCATAGAATACATAATACCGAAATACATAAACAACCAAGCAAACAAATACATAAACAGATAAAGGTATAACAAATTGAGCGAATAATTAAATAAATATATCCCTGTTCCCGTATTCTCGTACAAGTCGAGATGGCCATCTTTCACACATACCTCTCAATATTTAGCAACCGTTATTCAATACTGACATAATACTAATACCAGAGACTATGACATAATAGGATGGGTTACCCTAAGGTACGTCGGTAATAAAGTAGAAATGATGGATGAAGACATGATTCACACCTCAAAAAAAAACACCCTGGTGTAGTTGTCAGCACCACCGCCTGTCACGCCAGAGCTAGGAGTTCTTACCTCGCTTCAGTCATTCAAATGTCAACGTCTCTTCCCTGCCTACTTAACTCGTTAAGGTTCAAGATTGCGTGGAGCCTCCGCGTGCCTCCGTCTTCAAACCGCCAAGGTTTGAACGTCGAAATCTGTAGGGGTGTCATATGATTCATCTAGCTTTTCTCACCGAAAGGTGTTGGCTCCCTTCCTACAGGCCGCCCAAGGTAGAGTGAGACTACACGAGTATAACGTAAAGGAGCGCGCAACGCGTGGCCATGCGCGAATTTATCGTCAAGACACCGAGACCGCCATTAACATGACCGCCTAGTCACGCAGAGAGGGGAGAAACAATTATATTTCTCTGAAATACCCAAGAGGATCCGCGGGATTTGAATAAATGCAAATATAAAAAATAATGAAAATGAAAAATAATATACCAGCATAGAATTGAGTGAATATAATCAAACTCCTATGCACAATGATGTAACTTCATGGTCGCATTTTAGTACAACGCAACTAATCCGTAAAAGTTCAAAAATGAGATGAGTGGTGGGCCAAGCGGTTATCAGGTTATACGAGTCCGCAGCACGCCACCTGGTGAAGCGGGACAAATCAGTACTTCTTAAGCTTAATAGTGATCAATGCACAAGTAGATGAACCGACATCTTTATTTCGCCCACCAGCCTCACAATTTCCGTGATTTCACCATAACTATGAAAATGTACACATATTTTACAGTATAATTTATTATTTTCAGAAGTAGATCTAGAACATGTGGAAACTTGTACTGTAATTACTGTAATTAGATTAGGCCTATTATACTGCTAGGTATATATTTGTTTCATCTACAATTACTGTGGTTTGGTCCACTTGTGCTTCAAAGAAAAAAAGATATTCTTAATCAACAACTAGGCCACATCTTGTGCCATACAATTAAAGTCGAAACATGGCCCGGGGGATGTTAAGCAGACCAATACATGAAAGGGATGTTGTGGCTGCTGTTGCTCCATATTTTTATCGTCCACTCTCTAATTGGGATCTAATTATATTTTAAGGAGTGAACCTACTCTCTTCAGCCGTTCTCTTTCCCAATTGTCCACAACTGGACCACAGCTCATTCGAAGCAGCGAAGCTCGAAATTGGGGTACCTGAAAATGTGGGTAATTTTCATGAATAGATTATGTGAATATGGTGTGCTGATGTTACTTGTAAATTTACACGTGGATTCAACTTCATTTATCGCAAAACTAACTTTCTCAGGTTGGTTTAGTTGCATAAAGGCGTCTGTATAAGGTTGCCACAAGAGCACACTTGAAAAATATGTTATTTTCTTGGTATGGTGGTATTAGAGATGTTCGTACGGATGCGCAACGAATGCTTGGAAACAAACTGCTCAGTCGCTTATGTTTATTAATTTCCCAATATAAAATAAAAAGTCCATAAGATAAACATGCAAATAGACTGCAGGCTTCAACGTCAATATTACATGTAATTGACTAACTAATCTACTAGGGGTAGCATACAAAACAATTGCGATTGCAATTACTAAGACTTTTAGTGTTTTCAATAAATGCAAAATTCAATAAGCAAAACCAACGCAATATATATTGTGTATGGTTATCTGTTTATTGCACAATCTGATATTATCGCACAACTGGAACAACATTTCTTATATATTGCACGCGCCCTATCCTACATAACATGATATACACGATTCATTTATGTGCAGATGATATTGATAATACAATATCTGATACTGTATCTCTGGAAAGAATGAATCCGTAAACATTGTGAGCATGATATGTGATGATGACCAACTATACCCAGCTAAGCCAAGCTACTCACATTGCGTGAAGCTCGGCCGCACTGAAGACCATTTCTCCACAGCTGCTCGTGTGAAAAAGACAGTGACTCCGCCTACCGATAAGACGGTAACGGTGTTGGCCCTAGTCAGCTAGCGCGCTCTGGTGATCACAGTAGAGCCAAGCCCGCTAAAACATGGTGGTCAGTTTGTCAGAGCCTCGCGATGTCATCAGGGCAGACCGACTACTGGTCGCCTCAAGATGAGCTACGGAACTTATTCTGACGTCTAAAATTGATCCCCGCACTGTAAAAGTAAACATTTGTTTAATGGTCGTAGACCCATAAAATAGGTATTCAAATGAAGCAGAAATACCTGACCAAGACATTTGTGATGATTTCAAATTGAAAATAACCCTTTGGCTTCCATGGTTTTCATTAAAAAAAATTCGTCGTTTCAATGGTTAATTGCCTCTGAACTTAAAACACCGATAATTTAGGCGCTTTAAAAATCTAGTATTTCATCTATTCTTGCATATCATGGTATCCTTCCGAATTGCAAGTAACTTTGTTAAAGGTAAACATAATTCCTTCCTGAAAATAAAAATAACATGTGCAATAGATCTAGATCTGTAAAGATGTTAGAGGATATAGAATAAATAATATGTATTTTTGGTTTTGAAAGAAAATGCATAAAATGTACGTAGTATATGTACATGTATAAGCATAATTTTATTTTTATATCTTACACTTACACAATATTCACAGTCATGATGATAAACTATTATCATAAACTATAGTATGTATTGATATTTTCGCTGATATTTCTGTTATGTATATCAACATTATCGGTTTTTAGTCCGGAAATATATGATATAATATTAATAATTATTATATACTAATAGATGTTACTGTGGTGCGATGGTCATACATACCCTAATAAGGCCAGGCAAAGCAGTCCAGAAGTTCCAGTTTGGAAACATATTTTTCCCTGTCGCTCCTTTAACACATCCATTGTACAGTATCCCACCAATGATATACACGAACACTCCACAAAAAAATCTGAGCAAAAAATGCATGCTTTATATACTATTATAACAAATTGTTGGTAAAATAGAATAGCGTTTCTGTAAATGGGGCACATGCTTCGCGCAGAGTTAAATTGTCTTATATGCCACTAATGAGAGTGGCATATATGACCATGGGATTTTAACGGCCTACACGGAAACTATCATTATTTTATAAAGAAACATAATCCACGTAATGATACGACATGTTATTTTTAGTGTCAGATATAAAAATACATAGTGCGCTATTAATAACGGCAGCCATTTTGAATTTGTCCCGCCACGCTTTAGACCAGCGGCATTAACCCTTCAACCGCCAAATTATTCACTTTGAATTTTCACCCACTTGAAGTTGTGTCTCGCTGACGCGATCCACAACTTCAAGTGAGTGAAAATTATTCAGATTTGACAAAATGGAGGGCAACTCTTTTCAAATCTTGCTGGTTGATGTCACATTTTATTTGAACAAATTTAAAATGTGGTACCTTATGTGCAAATAAAAAATGAAAACCCGAATATATGCGGTACCGACGGTTAAAGGGCTAACATATTCTGCAATAGGACTGGGCTAACAGTACGTTCTGGCTGGGAAGTCACCTTTAAAACCATATTATTCACTGTAGCTAGTTTGACTTACATAATAAGTAATATTAATCCAACACTGATACCACTTCCGCCACTTGTTGGACAGGCAAACTTGCTGGTTAATGTCATATTCTGTTGAAGACAAAAACATTATTTACTGCTTGTATTGACGGGAAAATTGAGTGAATATAAATATTTAGAAAATACATACAGATGAACATTAGCAGTTTATAATTATTGATTAGACAAGGGCACACTTCTAATCAACTTAGCAAGACAAACAAATAAAACCAACTGCGAGGTGGAGCAATATTGTGGGGGGGGGGGTAAATCAATGAAGAAGTACCACATAATTATGTGGTAAAAGTGCGCGTAATTGTTAAGAAATAATATTTTAGTTTATTAGAAAAACAAACAGCAGGCATATTTTGTCAATTCAACTTATAAAAGCAAGTGCACTAACCTGATACTCAATTATTTTTAATGGGTAAACATATCGTGGTCATTATTTTTGAAATATTTAACAAATGCTAGCTAAGTTATTAGCATGGATCAATATCCACATCAACTTATACTCACACATTCTTGATATGTTGCTGAGTCAACTACAAGGTCTCCTTCTACATCTTCATCACAAACTAGTTTTATTAAGCTTTTACTAACAAAAAATATATATTATTATTAAATATAACACAACAAGTAGGCATATTATTGACATATACTAGTAATTGCATATCCAATCTGATTTATTGAAAGTACATTTTTAAACTAATCATAAACAAATTACAGCCTCATAATAGTAGTTCAAGTATGTTCAAAGGTATTATTTAAACTATGAAGCACATAGTGACACAGGCAATTTTTTATAACTTTAATGTGCTCATTGCTTACAAACTAACAAAAAAGACATGAATTGATTTTTATAACGTATATTTACCCTTCTTCTATTTCAAAGTCTATAATTAAATCTGATCCATCGACATCAAATCTTGCCTTGTCCTGTGTTCCCAAGTTAATATATGACGAATAATATGACAAACAAACCTGGAAAATAGAATGACATATGTAAAGTACCTCCCACCCTCCTATCCTTGTATCTCTGAGTTCCCGCCTTCCCGCGTACAGTTATGTACTGTATGTAACTGAGTTAATGAGCTATGTCATCATCTATCTGGACTCTAATTCCCCAATGTCACACAAACAAAAGCAATACCATCTATATATGCTATAAATCACTGAATAATAATTATTATAATTATTTCCTCATTCACTATTCATTAATTGAATGATATACTTACGGCCACATTGCTGCATCTTCCTTTTGTAAACGATGAACATGGGTGATAGGAGCAGTTATAATAGTTGTTTGAAGGTGTCTGGATATCTTCCCATCTTAACAAAAAATACATGAGGCATATTTAGTACATATGATGATCCTGATACACACATGAAACATTGGCTTAAGTCAGTATAATAACGGTCTATAATTGGATCATTATAGAGCCAGTATTTATGTTATTTATTTGTAGATAATATTGATCACTATTATTCCTATCTACTCGTGTAGCTGAATTGTTTGGCCACTATATAGAAGAAGAAGAAAGTTTATTTAACCGTAAATACATGGTTTGGGAGACCTCCATTAAGATCATATATGGTCGCTGGCATAGAGGCCACCCATTTGACAGTTCAGTTATTATGTAAATCAGGTATACAGATTACTATTGCTATTGATGAAGAATACCATTACCAGAGTAACTATTTCAGATATCACAAATATGCTAAGGGAAACGAGAAAAAGTATGCAGTATGTGTATCAGGTGAGGAATACTATTGCTTTGATCAGGAATACTATTACAGAGTAACAATTTAAAATGTCACAAGTATGCCAAGTGAAACGAGAAAATTATGCAGTATATGTATCAAGTGAGGAATATCATTACTATTGATGAGGAATACTATTACAAGAGTAACAATTTAAAATATCACAAGTCGTTAAGTAGTTGTCTATAAAATATTTTTTGGTGTAAGTGGAAAACCCCTTAAAGCTGTGAGTGTTTATTTTTTCTATGATAGATGGTGATGTTTTGTTAACAAGAATAGGCAGTTCATAACGGCTGCATGTCTTGGCAAAATCATGTCTTACATACGGCTCGTGCATTTTATTTATATTTCGTGTGTTATGTTGATGAACTCTATAGTTAGGCGTCAGATCAAATGAATCAAAGTAGACAGGAAGAAGGTTTTGTTTACATTTAAAGTACAGTTTTAGCAATTGAAGGCGGTATATATCATTAATTTTCAAAAGATTTAGATTCTTAAATATTGGATCTGTATGAGAGAGGCGACGTTCTTTATATATGATTCGCACTGCTTTTTTCTGTAATTTAAAAAATCCGTTTATTTGCATGACCCCATAAAAGAATGCAGTAATTTATGTGTGGCATTATCAAAGAGTTATATATATAAGAAAGGATATTTTGTGGGAGGATGAATTTCTGCTTATTCATAAAACCTATAATTCTTACTATTTTATTAGATACTTTACTTAAGTGAGATTTCCAACTAATATTTGTGTCTAAATTTACACCGAGAAAATGAAAGGTTTCAACGTATTCTAATTTCTTTTGGTTAATTTTGATGACTGGTATTTTAATTTTTTTTTTGTGTTTTTCTGAAGACCATAAATTTTGATTTGGTTGTGTTTAGTGAAAGTTTGTTTGGTTGAAATTTTTGACAGTTCAGCATTTAACATTTCATCTCTATTTTCTTTTTTCAATTCGCCAAGGTTAGATAACAAAGTAGTGTCGTCCGCGTAGATTATAAATTTGAATATTTTACTGCAGAGGGGAATGTCGTTTAGGTACATTATGGAGAGTAATGGTCCCAGGATTGAGCCTTGCGGCACTCCTGTGGAGATTGGGCTGTAATCTGATTTAATACCGTTGTTTTCTACATATTGTGATCGATTAGCAAGATAACTTTTTATAAGCTGCAATGATATAATTATGGACTAGCTATGTCGTTGTTGTATAAACAAATGAATAAATGAATGATTGAATCAATGAATAAATGAATGAATAAATGAATGAACAAATGAATAAAAGCATGAATGAATGAATGAATGAATGAATGAATGAATGAATGAATGAATGAATGAATGAATGAATGAATGAATGAATGAATGAATGAATGAATGAATAAATGAATGAATGAATGAATGAATGAATGAATGAATAAATGAATGAATGAAAGAATGAATGAATAAATGAATGAATGAATGAATGAATGAATGAATGAATGAATGAATGAATAAATGAATGAATAAATGAATGAATAAATGAATGAATGAATGAATGAATGAATGAATGAATGAATGAATGAATGAATGAATGAATGAATGAATGAATGAATGAATGTATGAATGAATGAATGAATGAATGAATAAATGAATGAATGAATGAATGAATGAATGAATGAATGAATGAATGAATGAATGAATGAATGAATGAATGAATGAATGAATGAATGAATGAATGAATGAATGAATGAATGAACAAACGACCGACAGAAGGAACGAATGAATAAAAAAGACCCTTAATTTCAAATTATAACAATGGTAAACAATTATTATGAGACAAAATTACAATAAAAATCGTTGCATATAAAAATAGGTCATTGAGATTTACACTCAGATTTGGCGCCATTTGTAAGGAAAGAGAAGGGTTAGTCATGTTTAATCTGTATAAGA
Organism: Flabesymbios commensalis; assembly: GCA_964017125.1. Taxonomy (NCBI): domain Eukaryota; kingdom Metazoa; phylum Annelida; class Polychaeta; order Terebellida; family Flabelligeridae; genus Flabesymbios; species Flabesymbios commensalis. Next base: position 40,645,924 of record OZ024910.1, on the reverse strand, counting down.
AAGTTGATGTAGGCTACATTCAGTGGTAATGCTAAAAAAGTTTTTGGCAATGGTGGAGAGACGGACGAATCACCGGACGGACACACAGATATTTCAGCGTTGTAAGGGTTAACCCTTTCAAGCCTGAATTTACCATTGTCATCTTCATCCGCTACAAGCCGCGAATTGCTGTCGCAATTCCCGACTTGTAATGGATGGAGATAATTTAAAGTGGGTGAAAAATTAAAGAAAATTGCCATGTATTGCCAAATTTCCATTCTAAAACCCCTAGTTGTAGGAAAATTAAATATGATTTCAGGGATGTAAAATGATTCTTTAATGCATCGTGAGGGCTTTAACCCTCACACTGTAAGAGTAAAAATATTTCTAATTGCCGTAGACCTATAACATACATTAGGTATTCAAATGAATCGGAAAGAGCTGAATAAGACAGTTAAGATACTATCAAATTATAATAAACCTTTTGGTCTCCAAGGTTTTTATAAAAAAATTCAGCGCTTCAACCCTTTAACCGCCAAATTGTTCAATCTGAATTTTCACCCACATGAAGTTGTGCCTCGCTGACGCGATCCACAACTTCAAGTGAGTGAAAATTATACTGATTTATGTCATATTTTATCTTTAACATGTTTAAAAGGTGGTACTTAATGTGCTTATAAAAAATGATAAAAACGAATATATGCGACACCGGCGGTTAAAGGGTTAAGGGTTAGGGTGGAACAGACTTACCTTGGTTTTGGATCAATATCCAGAGGACTGAGATCTATTGTTCCCTGATTTGTTTTGCATGAACAGGAGCTCAACTGTTCCTCAACTGCCAGCGTATCTGCCCTTTGTAGACACCGAAAACATGTCAGAATCAACAGAAATTGTGAGATGAATCGCTTAGAATAGTTATTTTCTTGGACTCTAACCATGGTCAGCACTGCAGTTTGCATTTTCTAGTGCTAAACGGATTATTCGTCCAATTAATCTATGTTAAAGGTATGCATTCGGGTTGATAATATAAATAGTTTAAGTAAATATGTGTGGTAGAGATACAACCTAACAATATTAGGTAAATGCCTAAATTGTCGTGACTTACTAGTTTTGAAGATTCAGTGGGCCTACAATTTATCAATCAGCGCGGATGGATATTCGTCAATTTATTTTCCACCCACTCTCTTGCAAATGTTTTTTCTCAATACGACATTTAATTATTTTTGCGAGATACATCCTGACGTCAAATTCGCGAAAAACGAATGTCGGTGAAATTATTAACCATACTTATGAGATGTATGATAAGTTATGTGATTGTGGAATACAGACCAGTTGCTCTACTATGTGTGACGCAGAGCAAAGATCAAGATTTGTGCTATCAAAGATCTCAGATTTCTATCTGATAAGGTGCCATATATCGCATTTGGTTCAAGATGGTCGACATTTTCATGATTTTTATTTAGAAACGTTGATTATCTATAGCCAATAACGCAATAAGTATTGGTGTTTACTATAAAGCGATCATCAGCTGCATATTTCAACTTACATAATTTATTTGTGCTGTACAATCTAGTTGAAACGCAAAAAAAAGTAACAAACGCTCCACGTAAAACTTTGTTATATAGATTTGACCAAAGCTTTCGACTATTCAAACAGAGATGCACTTATCCCGAAACTGCAGCAGCGCACTGTCGACGGAAAATTTCAGAATACAATCAAATCTATGTTTTTTAAATCTAGCAGTACTAGTCGAGTTAAATGGAATGGCAAGATTAGCAAGCCTATTAGAAACGTTTTGGTGTCTTAAACTTATCAATGAATTCCTACAAAATCTCGGAAAATATTTATATCCTAAATACGGTCTTAAGATAAGAGACCTTGCGTACCTCCTTTTTGCCGACGACATAGTCCTCTTTTAGAATTTTCAGAGAGCCTACAAGCACAAATTGTCTTATTTTATAAGTACTGTGAAATATGGAATCTGATATTAAGCATTGCTAAAACAATACTAATTTACAACCAAATATATGCTAACATTAATTTTCTTTCACACTGGCAGAAAATACGCTTGAAATCATGGAAAAATTAAATATTTAGGTCTTTGATGGTATAATAATAAAAATATATAAAAAAAAATCATGTCTGGCTAAACAATATTCATAATTAGAAATAATAGTCACAACGTGGGACATCTTACCTCAAAATTGTCTCTAAAAGTATTCCAAGCCCAAATAGAGCTCATATATATGTATGATGTATGGTAGCGAGGTACTATTTATCGATATAGCAATAACGGACTTTGCGACGGTTCATTGATCATTCTTGCAAAATATGCTTGGAGTCAAAGAACAAACCACATCAGTTACTATTTATCGGGATGCAAGAAGGTATCCTCTTTTTTAAAAACAACAAATTCCAGCGTTGAAAAACTGGATTCGCTTGATCACCCTGCCTAAAAGCTGTTATTTGAGAATCGTGTAAAACTCACCTTCGTGTCTTGACTTTATTGGTAAAACAAATTGGTGCTCTCACATCAGGTCATAATTATTTCTAACAAACCACCGCGACGTTTGGGAAAATCATAGGATAGAATATGCCAATCGTTTCAGCAAACAAGTTAAATTATGTTTGATTAATATATACTATATAAAGTAGATTGATCTAGCAAAGCCCGAAACTCTATAAAATTGCGAACGTACATAAAGTTCAAATTCGACCACTCGCTAGAAGAATATCTGTTTCACATCCCCGACACAAGGTGGATAAATGCGCTATCAAGATAAAGAATGAGCTCACATATGCTAGAAATTGAACGAAAGCATGTCAAGCCGCAAAAAATAACACTAGAACAGCGCACATGCTAAAGATGTACATCAAACTCTGTTGGTGACAAAATTCACTTTTTAATAACTTGTTCTGACTTCGCTACACAGAGAACTTTTAACTGCGGGAAGCAAACTGCACAACACTGTATTTGATTCACTCTCAAACAACGGTTTATATACATTTTATGTACACTATTCTTCAATCAAAACCTAAATATAACATTCCTAAAAAGTGTATTAGTCAAGCAGCAAGCAGAGAACAAAACAACAGTGCGTGGAAATATGAAAGTCTTTTTATTGTAAATACTAACTAAACATCAATATACACAAATACAAAACAGTGGCCCGACTATATCATATATTATTACATAACACTATTTTTCAGGCCACTGCAAATAAAAAAAAAATTGTTGTGTAATGTTATAATCAACATGTTGTGTAACATTAATTGTTAAAATTTTATAACAAATAATTATATAATATATTTACAATTTACCTTTTGTTACATAATATGTTTCAATAACATGTATAATGATAATATTTATCTGTAAGAAAAAATCATATTTTTCATTTAAATGTGGGGGTCTCAATCCCATAAGCGTCATGCCCTGCCCGACGCTGCCCCCACACCAATATCTACTTATTCTAAATTATTACAAACGTTAGCACATTTGTTAAACAAAGAACCTGCTCCTGTAACAAAAATACCGAAAAAAAACAAGTTTAAAACCTTATATATTTGATAAAAGCATCAGAATTCCACCTTTCTAAAGCTTGGATCTGAGCATCTAATCTCCGAAACCCTTGGATGCGGTAAAAGTAGCCGCTCCCACGCGAAAAAGAATGTGATTTTTGATGTGACCCATTTAATCCAGTATATTTTAGACACAGAGCGAGCTGCTCTGTGAAATTTTGTCCAGAGAGTGGCTTACCTATGGCTTTTAGGTACATGAACCCAGGTGCATTTCCCCTTACTTTATTATAATCATGCCAAGCACGCACCGGGCAATAAGCTACATTGGTGTCTTGAATATCAATTATTGCATTTGCTGCTCGTTTCAAGTGTTTAAATTTCTTAAAATGTAGCACCAAATCGTGTGAATTTTCCACTGTCTTTATGCAATCTATGATTAACATATTTTCATTATTGTTTGACACTGTCATATCTCCGACACGCAATAAAAAATTAAAAAAAGCCAACAGGAACATACTGCGAAATAATAATTTATCCCACCATAAGCTACAGACGTGTTCCAACAAATCTATCAAACATATTAATATATCAAGTGTAATAGGTTGCCTAACATCCACATCGACCGATAGTATTATGCTTAGCAAAATACACCTATAGTGGATGGGTTAAGTGACATTTCACTTCAAATTATGATGCAAACGATTCCTTTAGTATGGATTTACTCATGTGAACATATCTATCCAAAGGCACAAGTTAGATCGGGCCTCGTATTCAAAATAATAATAAAAATAATAATAACCGCCATAAAACATGCCAAAATCTATTTGCTAATGTTGTAGATACAAGTATGCTTTTGTGTGTCCATTTGGGAGGTCAATGAATGCAATAGAATAGTTTGTAAAACTAAAATAGCAATATATTTTCCGTTTATCACAGCTATCATAAGCTAAAAGGTAACGTCATTGGTCTCCGATTACCTAAATCCAGATCCAGTCAGTCAATCAGTCAGTCAGTCAGTCAGTCAGTCAGTCAGTCAGTCAGTCAGTCAGTCAGTCAGTCAGTCAGTCAGTCAGTCAGTCAGTCAGTCAGTCAGTCAGTCAGTCAGTCAGTCAGTCAGTCAGTCAGTCAGTCAGTCAGTCAGTCAGTCAGTCAGTCAGTCAGTCAGTCAGTCAGTCAGTCAGTCAGTCAGTCAGTCAGTCAGTCAGTCAGTCAGTCAGTCAGTCAGTCAGTCAGTCAGTCAGTCAGTCAGTCAGTCAGTCAGTCAGTCAGTCAGTCAGTCAGTCAGTCAGTCAGTCAGTCAGTCAGTCAGTCAGTCAGTCAGTCAGTCAGTCAGTCAGTCAGTCAGTCAGTCAGTCAGTCAGTCAGTCAGTCAGTCAGTCAGTCAGTCAGTCAGTCAGTCAGTCAGTCAGTCAGTCAGTCAGTCAGTCAGTCAGTCAGTCAGTCAGTCAGTCAGTCAGTCAGTCAGTCAGTCAGTCAGTCAGTCAGTCAGTCAGTCAGTCAGTCAGTCAGTCAGTCAGTCAGTCAGTCAGTCAGTCAGTCAGTCAGTCAGTCAGGCAGGCAGGCAGGCAGGCAGGCAGGCAGGCAGGCAGGCAGGCAGGCAGGCAGGCAGGCAGGCAGTTAATGGAATAGTAATATAAAGCCTCCAGAATAACCTCAACTAGAACATAAGTCACATACTAGTATTATTAATTTTTTTCACTCTGGGGGTGTAGTAGGCCTACATGGCCTAGTCTGAAATATGTAATATGGGTGACAGAATTGGACCATATACCAGTATTTATCAACATTCGTTCAACAATTAATATTATGTTACCAAAACGTCACATATTACTGTCTTACGAAGAGAGACACAGTTACATTTTTTTTGCGTTATGAGGGTCAATAAAGATCAAAACAGCATACGACAGTGATTTTGCAATATTTTTACAGTTATCACGTTGTCTGTACAGTGCTAACCAAGGTTTGAATAAATTGAATAATGACATAGAATCAATACAACAAAACCAGCTAGTGTGTTTAGTCAAATTATCATATAAAAAAGGTTTTATAGTCGGTTTGTTCCAACTGGGGTATATCAGAAAAATCAAAAACATGCACCTATCTCGCCACCAAAAAATGTTCGATTTATTGGGCAATATTTTTCATAAATAACAATTGTAACTATTACGATGTTGTAAATGTCACAAATCATATACAACATTCATTTCGAATAATTAACAATGTTTTGCACCAATGCAGCTATTTGTAGAAACACCAAATAGTGCCTGTAATTATTATTAAAGACATAAAAGTTCAATATTAAGAATAGTCTACATAATATGTTATCATACAACAAAGCTATTGTCAAGACAGTAAATGCTAAGATATTTATATACATAAAATGAATGAATTAATAGCTATGTACAATAAAATGTGAGTATTTAAATGTAAATATTTGTGTATTATACATGTATTACATTTATATTAAAGGGTAAGAATAGGTGGCTCCTTCAGCCAGCACTGACAGGAGTTTGTAATTGCAGCTATCTCCGACAGTTTATGAGCTGCCCTCGTGAGAGACGCCAAAAGGAAAGTATATATAGATCTGAAATAAATGACATATATGAAAAGTAAAGGAGATCTAAATTTCAGGTGATTTTAATGGGGAAGGTGGGTGGAAATTCTGCGAAGAAATGCTAAACAAATCGTTTGGTTAAAAATTGAGAGGTGTGTACTCGTTCAGAGTCGGCAGGAAAATGGCCGAGTCGGATACATCTATATCCCCTCGCTGATTATGAATGATATAGAATTTTAAAATAAATTAAAAAATGACCAAATAGTGCCTGTAATTATTAAAGACATACTAGTTCAATATTAAGAATAGTCTACATAATATGTTATCATACAACAAAGCTATTGTCAAGACAGTTAATGCTAGGATATATATGTATATACATGAAAGGAATTAATAGCTAGGCTATGCACAATAAAATGTGAGTATCTAAAATGTGAATATTTGTTTATTATACATGTATTACATTTATTTTAAAGGGTAAGTACAGGTAGCACTACCAGTAGTTTATTTTTGATATTTTGTAAGTAGAAATAATAACATAAAAATGAGGGGACATCAATTCAACCAGTAGTTCCTTTACACCACTTACCGGCTTTCGTATTATTTCCCCTCGTGTGCCTGCAAGTTTACATAGGATGCAATAACTTATCATCTCACGTATGTGTTACAGTCATTTTGAATTTTTTCTTTAATACGGTAACATTAATATACACCAAGCTTATCTAAAACATGAATCGACAAGAATTTGAATATGATTATCTTATATGAAATTGTCTAGACGTACCCGGCGGCTGTGGTACAATTACTTAAGACGTCATTTAAAATTTAATTTTAATGATTACATAACAACATTTAAAATTATTAAAAATCTCATGAAGCAAAAAGTAATAAAGATTTTTTTTAAATTATTTCAGTTAATTAGACAGAAAGGACATGGTTATGAAATGATCTAAGAAAACAATTTGAAAATTTTGATCTCACTGCCCTTTTACGTGGCGAATTATAATGTCGGCTGATAAAATCAATAGTATAATATGTAGCTAACATAACTGTAATTGATAAGTGTGACAAGTTTCTAAGAAAAGTGGGACCAGTTGGCAAGAGTAGTTATATGCATAAAAGACGTCAAAATAGGCCATGCGATTGCTAGACTAACAGTAGGCCCGCAGTAGGAATACCGGTCAACTCGTACCCATGTCAACTCGTACCCATGTCAGCTCGTACCCATGTCAGCTCGTACCACTAATAGATGTCAACTCGTACCACAAGTTGCCACAAGTGATGTCAACTCGTACCCAACAAGGTGAGTATCAGCTGCAGATGATGGTACGATGTCAACTCGTACCATGATTAGATGTCAACTCGTACCATAGATAATATTCTGGAGGATAATGAATGTACGTTATACATAACTTGTAACTTTTATTTTAGTGCTCAAATAATACTTAATTAAATTATTGAGCGAGGCATGTCAAATGGGATTAGCCGCAATGGTCGGTTGTCCCCCCTCCCAGACAATGCCGTTATGTTTATTTACGGCGCTGCGTCATAGTGATCACAAGTCAGGAAGGGTGATGGCAATTGTTACTGAGCGATGACAATTTAATGCCTCCAAGCAAAAAATGTTTTTAGTTTAAATTTTAACATGTTGTGTTAAAGCTGTGATAGTAAAGATATGAATGACTCCGGTACTGAGGTACGATGTCTTAGGCTTTACAAAATTAACTTAGATGGCAATGGTAATGGTTAATATGTTGTTATCACAATACTAACTGTCAGACCAGCATAAATATATCACGGTAAATAATTGTTTCATACATTATCATGAATTATAATATTTTTGCAACATCATTTCAATGCAAATTGTAAGTTACCTCAATCATTCTCAGACGAAACATAAATTTGTGTACATGTCCTCATACGACAATTAATAAATCCAAAGCAACTTTGAGATATATATGTTATGATTTTAGGTGAGATTTCCAGGACTGGAAGGGTCAAAGGGATTAGCGCCTTAATTAGTGACAATGCCGTTATGCTTATGCCTACATACGACTTTACGTAATGTTAGATGGGCAGACTGGTGACAATTACTACGATAAGGGTACCAGATTGATCAGTCACACGTGAGAAAATAACGGCTTAAGCAATGGTGTGTTCTCATACCAATCATTGCAATTAGCGACAACACATGCACAATTTGTAGTGAAGGGACTGACCGTTGACACCCCACAGCTAAGCTGCAGTCAAACGATCTATTAGCATGATCATCAAAGCGTTTCAATTTCAGTTTCTGACTGATCCTACATACAAGCCAGTGAAAAATTAAAACGGACATATAAAGTTACAAGGATGAAAAGTTCATTCACCGTAGCTGCTATACCTTTTGAAGTGACACATTAGAACCAAATACACTGTAGTTTGCTCCGGGAGATTAGCTCCACATTTTGTTTGAATCCAATTTTGAATCCTCAATCATAGTTAAAATTTGTTACATTATCATCCCGTCAAAACGTGTTAACTTTGAACTTATGGTGAATAAAATATTGTAACAAAATCATTGCTTAATAAATTATTAAAAGTTCGTATCAATTCATAATTATATCAGTGCAATAAACACAAATGATTCTCAAGTTTTTTTGGTAATATTTATTCTGTTTGTGATACTTAGTGACCCAATTACTGAATAAATAGGTAACTTATGTAAAACCCTGTCCATGTACAGGGCGGGCCCTGGTGAATTGGAAAGCTGGAGATCGCACGCTCGAAACCCTTTCTGGCCTTCAAGTTTTAAAGGAACGAAAATGTTTCTTCCCCGCTCACTCGTAATGATTCAATAGTTTAGACTATCTGTGCACAAAAGTAACAGACATACAGACAGATATTTTATTGACATAAAGAAAAGTCGTATTTGTCATAAAAATGATATAATATATGTACAGGTATATATAAAAGATGGTTAATTTGCTAAAATCACACGACAGTTTACCTGATATCAAATACACAATTAAAATCATGTTAAATGGCATAGCCATAATAAAACAGCCTGAAAACCCATTTATTTCATGTTTTTGTCCAGTTACACTTTAAAAAATAACATCAATTTCTTGTAGGTATATCTTATCATTTGTATGAGGATATCATCATGATCATTAGATTAAATTGAATTACAAGCTGAACATGTCCTAACACATGTAATACATAAATAACACAATCCAAACAGGCTCTCATATATAACCTACATTCACCATCCTCCGGAATAAACTTTGGTACGAGTTGACATATAATGATGGTACGAGTTAACATCCATGAGTGGTACGAGCTGACATGGGTACGAGTTGACATCTGTTGTGTGATAAGAGATGTCAACTCGTACCATCATCTGATACCTGCCTTGTTGGGTACGAGTTGACATAACTTGTGGTACGAGTTGACATCACTTGTGGTACGAGTTGACATCACTTGTGGTACGAGTTGACATCTATTGGTGGTACGAGTTGACATGGGTACGAGTTGACATGGGTACGAGTTGACATGGGGCGAGTTGACATGGGTACGAGTTGACTGTCACCCCACAGGAGTAGCTCTGGAAGAGATAAAGTGAAATAAAAATACATGTAAATGTAAAGTCGCAGCTGGTAAACAGCTTTATAATTATGAAGAAATCAGGGCTGTATCTAGCACTGACCGGCATACGGCGCTGAAATGAGCACAGCAGCCGTGCTACAACGGACATTAAAGATGCTCTCAGTTCGACGTTGAATCGCACTTGACCGATTTACCTTTAATGCATACGTCTTAACTACCATATTTAACGCATATGTGTAGATATTTTATTGTTAGAAAAGTATGTTTATATTTTAGTTATTTATCAAAAATTGCACTTGAGGTCCCCAAGTCATCTCAAGTTCGAGTGGGGTAGCAACGTGAAACTGTGTCAGACAGGTGATACAGTCAGGAATATTTGGTTGGACGATTACGTACGTCATCGCGCATGCCATTTGTCGTCTTGAGCACCTGTTTTTCATGCTTACCAACTTCAAGCGTTTCTGGGCATGCGCATTTGCGGACGAATTTTCCTCACATAGACGTCGCTTATATCGCACATGTACTCATTACAAGTGAGATGGTGTTAAATTGGCTTTTGCTCATCAAATTGAGTTCAGACTAGCATTTTTTTAAAGTTGGTATCAATGCCACTTTAATACTCAATTCACGGCTCTGTGGCTCGCTTCGCTTGCCCAGATCCGTTTGTTTACGCGGCTAGGCCGTATCCAGACATGTGGTTACAGAATGAAAGTGTCAATGGCTCATCTTTGTAATTGTAAGTGTTTTGTCTTCAATTTTCTACATTAGTACCGGCCTTAGGTGGGTTTGAATTTAGATATAGTGTCATATTCCTGAATTACGGGGACCATCCTATTGTGATCACTCCTGGTTTAGGGATGTTTACTATAGGTGAAGTCCCCGAAGACTGGTTCTATAAGTGTAACGAGAACTGGAGACGGAAAATTGAGGACGGAGGAAGACGGACCACGCGCCATGCTCAACTGATCATTGGCCGAAAATGATATACTGTGGTTTGTTATCTTGCATCGTTTGTTATCTGAACATAGGACCATATGAATATATAACTTTCTGAACATACATTAGGACCTTCTGAACATAGGAACTTCTGAATATAGAACATTCTGAACATAGATCCTTTTGAATAAATATTTTCTGAACATAAAGCCTTCTAAAAATGACCTTCTGAATATAAAGCAGCCACCGCCCAGTCTACCCGTTCCGATAAGTGGTTAGTTTGTAAAAAACGTGGGGAGAGTGTACAACTTGGGACGACTTGGTCAGAGACGTGGGTAAGTTAACAAAAACATGGGGGGAGTTGGTAGTATAGAAGTGGGGCGAGCTGGTAAGAAAAGTGGAGCGGGTTGGTACGGGCGAATTTGTGATGGGGCGAGTTGGTAGGGTGGGCGAGCTGATTGAGGGCGAATTAACTGTAATCTGTTTCAGAGTGTAATCTGATACACTCGAAATGACAACAAGAAAACAATAAAACATTCTATATACCCTAATTTGACAGTATATACTACTTACGTTTAATAAAGAGGTTCTATGTGATAATTCCAACATTATCATGATTATTCAAACCTTAGTTATTTTTGGTGTAGAGGAAATTATATTAACGTGTGAAACGCATGATGACAAAACAAACCCTATCCAGATTGGTGTGACATCAGACTTAGACCTCCGAGGTCTTTGTAATTTAATAAAAATATCTTTTCTATTTCATCAATTTCAACCTGGGTCAGATTTGATGATGAGAAAATTATGTCAACGTAAAAATAATATGATAAAAAAAACACCAGTTGAAATCGCTGTGGCATGATCTTTTGACCTTTGCTGACCTTGATTAATTGATATTTTTCATATTTTCTTTTCTTCGTAATTTTAACATTAAAACCAATAACAATAAAATAGTTTGGTATCAAAATAGTTAAATTTGATTGAGAATTTGCAAATATATGGTCATTTATGTAATTATAATCTGACTATGCCATGTGATGTGAACGGGTGTAATAAGCCGACTTCAAAACATGTATATACCCTAATTAGACTATAGATGCGACAGGCTTTTGTTCTAGAATCTATATTTCGTCATATGATCAAGTCGAACTTTGGTTAGTTTTGGTGTTGAACAATAGCCCAATAGAAACAACGTGATGACAGAAAACAACGGGAAAAGCTTGATGTTTTTCTCTTTATTTATACAGCTCGTTAAACGACTAACATTTCGGTGACAGAATCTTTACAATTGAATGACTCTTGACAAACATACCAGCTTGATTCGAATTTTAAAGTGACCTTAAAAACTGATTAAAAGTGGCAGGCAGACAATTTATCGGCGTCACAAATGAATTGTAAACCACTGGGCATGTTTGAAATATTGAACGCGTATGATAAATGCACATGCCAGAAGACCGCCAGAAACACGTAGGGCGCGCTAGAGCAGCGTCATATCAACGCCGAATACGTCTGCCTTGTATCACATGACTGCTGGTCGAGGGCGCCGGGCAGTCACGGGCAACGCGCCTGCCCTGCGTTGCATGAGCGCTTGAAGCAGGCGTTGAGCACACGCCAGCAGTTCGCCCACCGCTCGAGCAACAGGCTGTGACTATGTTATTTCTGCAGCTTAACCCTTAGAGCTCTGAAAAACGATAGTTTATTCATAATCATTTGAGGTGGTGTTTCACACGATATACGGCTTTATGTGCATAAATCGTTTTTAATTTTTAAACATTTGGTCCAAACATACAATGTTATTATAAATTTAGGACACATTTTTTATTTTTAAAATAGTTACATATGTACAAAACAAACAGATAAAAGTTACTAAAATCGACGAAATTACATTCGGCTTAAAAGTGGAAAGTGCTAACTTGATTTAGTCTATTTTTTTATTAGATCTGTTCTATGGAACATATGCTACGGCATTTGAAAATATTATACAATAATAGGCTCCATTTATAACCAAAAAGCGGCATTTAATGGTAGCAGATTTGGTAATTTCTTTCAAATCATTTGCTATGTTACACAACATACTCACAACTGGATTTGAAGATATCTGAAATAATACGCAACCCCAGTTGGCTTCTTTTAACTCTGGGTTAATACCATACAGACAGAGTTAGCAGGTTTATTTGCTCAACGCCATGGTGTATGCTTTAAAAGTAGCAGTGGAGAAAAGAGATAAATTGATTTGACGACTCACCTTGCTTCTAATTTGAAATGTTATAAGCCATGGTGAAAGCAGTTAACTGGAGTAGTATGTTTATGTAAGTAAAACTTATCAGTAGAAATGGCTATTTCTAGTTGCAGTGTAAGATGACAAATACAGTTGGATTTTTGCATTGCTGAACATATAAGGGAAATATTATATTATCAAAGTGTCGATAGGGGATAAATAAATTTCTTCTTTCGCATTGTTATTCAACGAGTTTAGTTTCAAGTGCAGACAACAGCTGTAACAAGGTAATTCAATTAATGTGAATATTTTCAAAAAAACAACTTTTTCTTTAGTATGTTTTAATTGTTCTCTCTTAAATAAAATACAGGATCTGTAGTTTTAGTGACAACAAATATAGGCCTATAACCAAGGAGAATGTTCAGAAAACTGAACACATTCACTAAAGTCCTGTTTTGACAGTTTTGACAGTTAGCTCCTTTCACCCTTAAGCCGACGATTAGTATTCTAGGGTTCAATGCGCACTGAATGCGTCCAGCTCCTTGGCAAAGCGCTGTTCATTCGCCTTTTTGCGTCGGAAACACGCTGTGCATTCGTTACCAGCTTGCGACGTTTTTCACAATCCGGACTCAAATTGTTATTTTTTTAATGCGTGGATTGTGCGTCCTTTAAGTGTGACTGGGAAAAAAACTCAAAAACACAACAAATTTAGGGCATGTGCTCTATGTGTGCCTAACGTTAGACTGGCTCTGGTTTGACGTTCTTCTGGAGTCTACATGTACATTCACACGTGTAAAAACGATCACATTTTTAAACATGCAGAAAATGTGCACAGAGGTTGACGCACAGAATAAATGAATAACGTTCATCTGGCGTTCTTGTGAAATCATCAACGAATTCTGACGCACGCCCAGCAAATCACAACAAAAAAATTCTTCATTTTTTTGTGCGCTGGACGTGCGTGATGGTATGTGAGACTGGGACTTTAGAAATAAGAGCAGGCCTACCAATAATTATCTTGATGACAGTAAAGTATATTCAATAAATACAAAGTACAATACAATTATGCAATATATATTATTATGCACATTGTATATAATCTTTATTATCTTATTGCACATTTTATTAATATTGCATGCGTTAAATATATTGCACTTCCAATCTGTATTGCACAATCCTTTCTGCATAAGGCGACAATAAATTTTGATTATCGTCGTATTTGCTACTGCTGTATTCCCAAAGCATTCTATACCGTCGTGAATGCATGCTCGTGAACCATCATTATCATTTATCATTTGAGAGTATGAAGACATTCTTGTAAACTCTGAATGTTTCGACATCATTGCCTAATCTACATTATATATAGTGCTCGGTGGAGACAATAATGCTGGACTCATGCTTGGTCACTATAGCATCACACCGGGATGTATGAGGTATATAATATATTATTTGTATGAGATATTAGTATACACTATCATGTGTTGTGATAGTGGGTGAGCTTCAATATATGATCACACGGTTTGGTACCCTTCAGCTTTGCAAGTAACTTTGCTGAAAGCAAAAATGCTTCCCTCCTGAAAATGAAAAAAATGAATCTTTAAAGGTAATTATACAATACACTTATTAAAAATCATCTGTATGCAACATATTGTTTAGTGTTTTGGTAATTTTAATAATTTTGCTCCTTTTTACTAGTCAATCAAATTATATGTTATTGCCACATTTACCCCTTTAACCGCCAAATTATTTAATCTGAATTTTTACCCACTTGAAGTTGTGTCTCGCTGACGCGATCCACAAATTCAAGTGAGTGAAAATTATTCAGATTTGACAAAATGGAGGTCAACTGTTTTAAAAACTTGTTGATTGTTGTCACATTTTATCTTTAAAGCAGCCCCTTGGGATGACATCAATTTTCGTTTTTAGTTCCGTACTGAAGTAGTGTATCCCAGGGATCATGTTTTTATTTTTGTCAGAATTTTCATATTTTTACAAATATTTTTAATCAATATTTCTATGAAACCAGAAGTAACCCAAACAAACTATTTGTATGCCTGAAGAACGATTGAATGTTTTCACAGCACTGGGCCACACGCTGATGGCATCGGCCCAGCGTTGAGTAGACAATCAGTGCTGCAGGTGTGTCCTCCCGTGTCCAGACTATGAGACGCCAATTAGCGGCGACTGGTTTGATCTTACCGTCTGATACGTGGGAATATGTGATCTAAAGTGCTGAATATTGCTGACTTGTTTTGTTTACATGGCAATATACGACCTGGAAATACAACTATTTCACTCTTTTTCAGTACTTTAAAATTGTTTTTTGACTTTTTCGTATTTTCAGTTAAGATCAGTAGGCTATATAGCTTCATATAAATTAAATTTTCAAAATTGACAACATTGAAAATGTCTCATCCCAAGGGGTTCCTTTAACATGTTTAAAATGTGGGACTTGATGTGCTAATAAAAAAATAAAGCCCGAATATATGCGGCACCGGCGGTTAAAGGGTTAAATCCAATTGAATGTCAAATGCATATTCACCCATCCTTATTTCAAGTAAAATACCTTGATCAGGCCAGGTAATGCAGTCCAAAACTCGAGATTTGGAAACATGTTTATTCCTGTTGCTCCTTTAGCAAATATATTGTACAATATTCCAGCAACGATATACACGAACAATCCACAGAAAAATCTACATGTACACATGATAGGATATTAGTCATATTAAAATGAGGTTATTGACTGTCGCTTGCATAATAGTAAAATTGGAAAATGCTCCATGTATATCATGTATATACACTGGGAAACGTGAAGAACTGTTCAATTATAAAAGAATACAAGAATACCCTATTTTATAGAAATATTTGAAAAAAATAATATATATATATATATATACATATAATATAATGTATCATTATAATATTGGCTACATAATGTTTTAAAACATAAAGTTTTAATCCGTAACCAAAAATAATATAGATTGGACCAAATTGCAATACTTGGATCAAAACAAATCATTGTAAACCACATTTACCCAGCACATGTTAACTCTTACAGTGCGGGGATCGACTGTAGTCGACAGAGTCTGACGTCTGTAGACGTGACGTCTGTAGACGTCAAATTCTGTCGACTAAAGTCGATCCCCGCACTGTAAGAGTAGAAATATTTCTAGTGGCCGTCGACCTATAACATAGGTATTCAAATGAACCAGAAAAAGCTAACTAAGACATTTATGATGATTTCAAATTGAAAAAAAACCTTTGGTTGCGATGTTTTTTTACAAATTAATTCAGCGCTTTAAAGTTAATTTAACCCTTTAGCCGCCGGTGCCGCATGTGCCATCAACCAGCAAGATTTGAAAAGAGTTGACCTCCATTTTGTCAAATCTGAATAATTTTCACTCACTTGAAGTTGTGGATCGCGTCAGCGAGACACAACTTCAAGTGGGTGAAAATTCAAATTGAATAATTTGGCAGTTAAAGGGTTAATCAATGCCTCCACGTGTTTGCTGTGCAATCCCACAGGCTTAGAAATCAACCCTTACACCGCTAAGGACGACCATAGTCTTTTATAGCTCATTTTACAGGCTGTTCGATCGCTGTTATGAGGTTATTGGGAGCAGAATGAGTGTTCAAATATCAAAATTTGCAAATTTTCAACCACTGCAACTTGTGTCTCTATAGTGCGATCCACAATGAAGTTCAAGTGAGTGAAAATGTGTTCAATTTAAAGGTGATCTATCACCCCTTATATGGTATGAATAATTATGTCCTTATATGGGGTGATTGGCTATCATGTGACCCTCTCAGAGGGTCACATGATAGCCAATCACCCCATATAAGGAAAAACTTGTGCCCAATCTTGTGGCAACTTTGATTTATTTGTCACAAATTTATTCATACTATATAAGGGGTGATAGATCACCTTTAAGATAAAAAATTTGCAAATATCTATGTCTAAACACTCATTTCGTCCCAATAAGACTGATTTAATCGGCTAATAAAACAGACTCAAAACGACTTTAGTGGTGTTCAGCGATTTAACCCTTTAACCGCCAAATTATTCAATCAGAATTTTCACCCACTTGAAGTTGTGTCTCGCTGACGCGATCCACAACTTCAAGTGAGTGAAAATTATTCAGATTTGACAAAATGGAGGTCAACTGTTCGAA
Organism: Flabesymbios commensalis; assembly: GCA_964017125.1. Lineage (NCBI taxonomy): Eukaryota > Metazoa > Annelida > Polychaeta > Terebellida > Flabelligeridae > Flabesymbios > Flabesymbios commensalis. The sequence continues at coordinate 40,628,955 of OZ024910.1, read as the reverse complement.
TATCGCTGATTAATGTCACATTTTATCTTTAACACGTTTAAAAGGTGGTACTTAATGTGCTAATAAAAAATGAAAAAACCCCGAAGATATGCGGCACCGGCGGTTAAGGGGTTAGGGGCTAAGATACAGCTTTAAAGAAAGATGCAGCAGCATGAACAGACTTACATAATAAGTAATATTGATCCAGCACTGAGGCCTCCACCACCGCCTGGACAAGCATACTTGCTCGTTAATGTCATGACCTGTAACAAAAACATATACGACGTACCCGCAGTACCTGAAGTTGATAATGCGGAGACTGTTGAGTCAATATACAAATTACGCGTATATGTCATGTGCACATTATTGTTACAAATAAACGACTAGACACCGTCGTAAAAAACTCGAAATTATTATAATCTTGAGTGAATAGAAGCCGGCCGTCGTGACCGCGGAACCGGCCGCCCTGAGCACCCGAGAGCACCCAGAGACGACCGAGCATTTTGAGCCCGCCTTATGATTTCCGTGTTTTTATGCATATATTTGAAAAATGACGCGATTAAAGGAAACAAGACGACGGGACTATGCCCTACTATACGCGAATGACAGCTTTCATTACACGCATCGGGCCGATCTGGAGTCGAACCCTTTACTACGAGCCACAGCCGAAGTTAATGAGTCATCGGGGCTGAGCCATTATCAGGCTATGCCATGTATATATTAGAATGAACAGTGATGGTTGTCACTAAATCTCCTCTGTTTTCTAGTTATATTAGGAGAAAAACTGATTGAAGATAAGTCTGAAAGTTTATTTAAATCTCAAGTCACAAACACATGTACCTGGATTAAAAAAAATCAGTATAATTCAGGCGGTAACAATCAACAAGATCAAGTATTAATGTGCCTAAATTCCTATTAATCTATACTTACACATTCGTTGTATCTTGCCGATTCGACGACGAGGTCTCCTTCTACGACTTCATTACAAACCAGTTTTACTGAGCTTTTTCTATTAAAAATATATACATTGAATTAATAAGATACATGTATTGCGTATGCTACATTTTATCACTTCATATTGTCCACCATCTAAACTTACGACGAATGTTTATTGAGATAAAACATAAAGGTACATTTGGTATAAGTATGTGTTGAATAAACGTGTGCTGTAACAAATAAACAAATTAACAAGTTGGAATTACAAAAATGACATCGACAAATGCGTGTCCACGAACATATATCATTGTAAGGTAAATGTGTCTTTAAACTTGTCATAATATAAATCATCTTAATAATCAATAAAAAATATTAAAATAATGATCCACACGCAATTGTGGTGGCAATTTGTTCCATAAAGTAACAATTATTTATAATGTAAAGGAGGATAATGCATAGCATAAAGTGTAAAAAATCTCTGTCTGCGCTCAATAAATACAATGTGAGACTTATAAATAATTGACCAGTCTGGAGAGGAGTATTCGGCTATGAGTCTTATTAAAGCTTTGTATACTCTTAAAGTGACTGACACAGGTGCTTTGTTACCAGCTGTCATTTACCTTATTACATTTATTAATCACGTTTATAAATGTACATTATATGCAAAGAAGTATTCAACAGAAACAACAATGTCACACCAAAAATAAACATTCTCTAATGGTTCACAATTAATCGTGTACGTACATTTTAATTGATTGTGATTCCTAGTAAATAAGCAACCTTACATTTCAAAGAATTAAAATTAAGTTTCTAATATTTGAACCACCGATAAAGTTCATCTATGTCAATTTGCAAAGACTTACAACCAAGTATATCAACAATTCGTTAATTCGTTAATCGTTAATAAGAAGTAAAAAAAATAACAGATGACCTTAAACATGATAAATGGATCCCTGTGTCACTGCAGATTGCACATCCATTCAGATGCACATCCATTTAATACAACACGTTGGTTTCGGTTGCTTAGATAATCACTTAATTAATTAAATAACCTTTCTTAATTTATCTGCTTGTCTTCATCTAAACATTTACCAACATACGTATATTTCTAGACGTTGGGTTGTTCACGATTTACCGTTCATGAAACCATGCTGCAAATGATGTAATAATGGTTTCACGCAATCAATAATAAGGTTATAATTATTGATGGTCTAATACAATAGTGGGTCAAGTCGACTTGACAGCGAATTTGTGTTTATCTTTTGGCTTAGAACTACAGTCTGCTAAATCCACTTATTAGCCTGTATACTTGGACTTATACTGATAAAACACACAGCGATAGGAATTTGACAGTAGATCAAGTGAAGTTATCAGAGTATTTTTTATCCTTCCAAAACGATTGCCAGAAGCAAAATTGGGATCAACAAGACACCAAGTTGACTTAGCGCATTGGTAATCCAGTATGCAGAGATTTTCCTAGATCAACAATGAACCAAGACCAGGTATTTCCCCTGTGTGGTCTCCACAAGTCTCAGAAAAACAATGAGCTAAGTGCACTTGCACCGTTCTTGTCCCAGAAACAGAGCCCATAAGCATATAACACCAGAATAACAATGTGTCAAGTCGAATTGGTCCTGTGTTGAACAGATATTATGCTGATATGTGCTCCTTTTCACTAGAATAACAATGTTGATCTGTTGTTTTAATCTGAATTTAGAATAAAATCAAACTTTATACATATTATAGGTGACTTAGCTGGTTATTATTCTGAAGACCAAAAATGTCACTTAGCACACTATTGTTTTAACCCATCGTTATATATATATTTTTGAATTACTTTTGGCATTATACAATCATATAGGATATGGATCTATAATTAGAGACCAGAGATTTATCACCTTTTTATGAACAGGTACAACGTTATCTTGCTTCCACTGAACAGGTATACAGCCAGAATGAAAGTGATGGTGCCAGCTCAATCGCACAAGAAATAACAGACTATCAGCCCCGCACGCCTTATTCACATTTATTTCTTGTAGCATTTTAGCAATGTGCATGTTTTTGTAAAATTAAAAAAAAAGATATATCATCTCTGAAATTGTCTGGCAAGTTATTATTATTTGGCAATGTCAGAAGTGAATACAGATTTGAGATAGGAAAAGTTAGGTTTTTTTAAAACATTCTTTTAACCCATGAACAATAGCTTCAGAATTTTTTTTCATTTTGTCTACAAAGTTGGCCCAACAATCTCCCAACACCTGCTGAACGTCTCGTGTTTGCTGGGTATAGTCGTTTCCAGCCTGTAGATGTGTCCGTCAAACAAGACAATTTCATTGCTAGATTTGCAGTTGTTTTATCCAAATTATATATTTTTTGTAATTTTAACAGGTAGCGACACAATTTAAACCCTTTAGGCCCCACGATGCATTAAAACATTGTTATACATCCCTGAAAACAGACTTAATTTTCCTGCAAGAAAGGGTTTTAGAAGGCATATTTCTATAAAACTGGCAAATTTCTTTAATTTTTCACCCACATCAAATCATATTCATCCACTACAAGTCGAGAATTGCGACAGCAATTCGCGGCTTCTAGTGGATGAAGAAGACAATGGTAAATTCAGGCTTGAAAGGGTTAAGAGAGTAAAATGTCCATTGTATAATTTAGCATTTTAAGGGTTACCAATCTACAAAAAAGCAATTTTGCTCACTTACAACAGATTGGTCAATATGTTAAATGTTTACAACCAAAACATATAGTAACAAAATAAGATTTCTGCAATTTAGGCCTATATCCCGTTGATTGCAATTTTATCATTATGTTAAAACAATATTTTATAACAAGAACATATTTACCCATCGTTTCCTTAAAAATCAAATTCATATGTATGCTCATCTTGTAACATACTGATATGTAGGCTTATATGTCAACCAGTAATATTATGAAAAAACAAGTTTGTCATTACCCATTTGTTCCTTTAAAGTTTATAACTGCGTCTGTTCCCTCTACAGTAAATGTTGCAGTGTCCTGTGTTCCCAATGTATAGTACGAATAAGTGTAATATTTCGCACAAACCTGAAAGTACACTTATCGATTAAAAAATCTCAAAATTAATATAGACTATGCACATACATGGTTGTCATAATTATTGCCGAGACAGACGTGATTGTCGAAATTATTTGGATATAGCATCTGCCTGCGCTGTCTAAATTATTTACTGACGTGAAGTAGGCCTTTATTATGGTTGGACTACGTGATACATTTTGTGAAATGACTTGTTCTCAGCTACTAATTATACGTTATAACATAAAATGTATAGTATATAATGTCAATACAGCTGACTGCTACTTTCTTATTATTAGTCAACTGCAACGACATTTTACATGTTTGTGTAATTGTACGAAAACTTGTATAGTTTTCCTGAAGATTGTACGTATAATTAGAGTCTACAGATCATATTTCAACACTGCAAACATAAGACCGAAAAAACTGTGCTGGAATACTTATACAGCTGAATTGACTTTTCTTTTATTGATCATGTTAATGTTAATTAACTGGTATATCCTAACATATATGTTCATACCAACTATTATAATAACACAAATAAGAAATGCCTTACACATTATTATACATGTATAATTAATGCAAAGTGTTGAGTCATCTCAAATAATATAACAATATCACATAATGTGGGGTGAGCCATCCGCCACTATATATATCTGGTAGGCCTAAATGTCATTGAATATACATAATCAACATTTTACTATGTTAGCTGATTTAATGTGCATCCACACGAATCAGTGGCTTGCTGACGCGATCAAAATCAACTAGTATAGGTGAAAATGATCCAGAATTGTGAAATCTGCGTGCACACTATTTTCAAATCATCCTGATCGATGTCAAACCTTACATTCAGTGTTATTTAAAGTGCTAATACACCTTTCCCAATAGCAACACGCCGCACAGTGATTAAAACTGAACTATTTGGTTTGGAGTGCTGCTTATGCGCAAAATCGTGCAAACAGTGTATAAAAGGCAAGAAAACATCATTGGTGGTGGAAGGGTAAAATGTTGGTCGTGCTTCCCATTAAACACGAAACATTTGTATATACTATAACACGTGTACAATGTTGGATCAACGTCGATGAATTTTGTCGCCAAATGTTAAGAGCAGCGGCTCAGTTGGCTGTTAGCCCTTTAACCGCCGGTGCCGCATGTACTCTTTTCATTTTTTATTAGCACTTTAAGTACCACCTTTTAAACATGTTAAAGATAAAATGTGACATCAATCAGCAATATTTGAAAACAGCCGACTTCCATTTTGTCAAATCTGAATAATTTTCACTCACTTGAAGTTGTGGATCGCGTCAGCGAGACACAACTTCAAGTGGGTGAAAATTCAGATTGAATAATTTGGCGGTTAAAGGGTTGAATACTGTTATTGATATGGATTACGGGGCAGGTGGTATTGTTTTATATATATATAAAAAATTGTCCCAGCGTGGTGTTCGCTCTAATGTATTTAACAGATAAACTATACGTCAACGACAGGTTATTTCATCTTCTGGGTTTATCAGGTCACTGACTGAAATAGCGATTAATACATGAACAATTGTGAACAGGCTTGTCAGCCTGCAATTCGTTCCTCAGTTGACACTATTTACATTTCTAACACATGGTGAAGACTTTTTCTTTAATTATATTCATTTATTTATTCGTCATAGAAAGTAAATACATTATGTTCAATAACAAACAGTACAATATGGCAGGTTAACCGAGACCCGGGAACCATAATCATGAGAGTATGCGTTTGTCATCTGCTGACAGCGGTCTGTGGTGTTGAAATGTAAACACTATCAACTGAGGAATTTTGGTGATATAAGACCTATAATGCGGGCATCCATCTTTTGAAATATTAATTTATTGTAGGCATATATAAAGTGACTAACCACTTGAATTCAGATGTATTAAAATGTGTAAATAAATTCAATATCTCTTTTTTAAGCACCATAATCATGATAATAATGTATCAACTAATTATGTAACATAACTCACCGCCACATCGCGACAATCTTCGTATGTAAAAGGAGAACAGGGGTGATAGGAACATTTGTAAGATGAACCGGACGACTCATCTTTCCATCTTAACAAAGAACATAAGACAACATTTTGTAGTGCTCACTGTTTCTTGACACAATAAGCAATTGACGAATGACCATGTTGCCATCGTATAGGACATTAGGTCAACATTGTTTCAATGCTATATATTTTATATAATAAAATTGTCAACAAGAGAAAAATTATCTCCAGCTTCATATTCAATAAGCACAATGAGACCTATTTAATTGTCGTGTAACAGTTGAATAGGCCTCAATAAGTTGACAAAATATGAGTAAAACAAAATGTCATCCAATAGCGTCTTTTATCAAACTTCGTGCTTGGCAATTCCGAATGAAAGATATGTTGAGTCTGATAATATGTCATGCAAATAGATTTCTTTTTGTTTCAAGCAATTTGTAAGATCGATCTTATTTAACTCATTCAATTGTATTTTAACCCTTTAACCGCCGGTGTCGCATATATTCGGGTTTTTATTTTTTAAGTACACATTTTAAATATGGTAAAGATAAAATGTGACATCAACCAGCAAGATTTGACAAGAGTTGACCTCTATTTTGTCAAATCTAAATAATTTTCACCCACTTGAAGTTGTGGATCGCGTCAGCGAGACACAACTTTAAGTCGGTGAAAATTCAAATTGAATAATTTGACGGCTAAATGGTTAAAGTACACCAATATCAATATTATATGAGCATTTCCAAGATGAAAAACATAAAAGCGTATTTCTCATTTTTACAAACAAAACCAAGACGAAGATTAACAGGTTTTAGCATGGAATAGCATAGACGTTATGTAATGCTGTTCTGTTGGGTTTATCCCATCCTGTGATTGACATGGGGGACGAGATGTTACAGTAGTACAATGTCTCGATGTTTGCATCGAAAAATGTGTCTAGAAATTAGGTTGGAACACATCAATTTAAAATAGGCATCTATGAACAATACATTTCATGTTTACTCAATGTGTATTTAATAAAGTGTCTGCAAATTCTCTGTCATAATAATAATCTTCTGTATGGAAACAAGGCGTGTATTTGGTCGGTTCAATACACGGACTGCAAATAACACAGGACATTTGCAGATCTGCATGTATATTGTACATGTATGTATTTGTTGCACAACACTAAATGTGTTTAAATAAACAGATAAAACAACATGGGGTCGTTCCACACCCCAAGTTGGCCCTAAAAAAAGACTTCACTTTTAGTGGAGCGGTTAACTGAGAAATATCAGCAGAATCGTTCACATTGTTCTATATTACCGAGACTTGGCAAGTATATCGAAGCTAATATGCTGTTTTGTTGAAGAGAATGAGACGCATCTGCTCAAATTCAAGATGGCCGCCACTATAGTTGCGTATTTCGCAGTTGGACACTTCGAATTCATTTAGTCACACTACGAATACCAGAGTAAATAACATAATTTTTCGCATTATAAACTACCAGGTTTATTACTAGTCGTATTGCCATCGTGATGTTTCTACGCTCTTTCAAAAATCCATATCCGCCGCATAATCATCTTGTATTTTTTGAAAGTGATAAAAGCTCGTGTGGCATTGGTAAATTCATCCCATGTGTATGGACGAACCATTGTTTGCGGTTAAGGTGTAGGTGAGGATGTGTTCGTGGGAATGAGGGCCAATTATTCCGAATATATTATGCCATAGGCTTGATGCATAGTGGTTGACTGGAAGCGGCTAGGTCAGAGAATTGGTTGAAACAAAAGTGATCGAATCTGAACCCGTATTCTCGTACAAGTTACGATATATCGTAGGCTTCGGATTGGTCGAGATGGCCAGTCAACTAAAGAGCATAAAAGCGATATCGTGGAAACCGAAAAACTAGAATATTTCCTTGATTTGCATGCAATGGAGTATACACATGTTTTTTTGTCGAAAAATGGCGTTGAATTAAAAAGCCTAGTTCTAGGGAGTCTTCGGCATTCGTCTGGGGACTTGTCCAGGTATCATTCCTGAATGAAATCAGATTTCCATTTTATTCTAGGTTCTTGTTTTTTTTTCAATAATGCTCTTGCTCTATAAGGATGTAAAGTAGAACTAAATCAAAGTCAAATATTTTTTTTGATAAAATGGACCATCCACCATGATTGCACCTATTTGTTTTTATAATTTTTTGATCTAGACATTTTTTTCCGAAATGGACATCGATACATCCACCAACTTCCACTACATTCTGAGTTTTTTGTTCAAGACCGATTGCATTTAATAATCTTTATTTTGTGAGAGTTGTAAATATCCACCAAGGAAATGTACGTCAGTCAATCATCGCTATAGGCGTTATCCAGTTTCTCCAATATCACTTTACGCTTTCTCGTTCACTATTCAGGGTTGACTATTCAAACATCCATCAATGGAAACCATCGACCATGTGGTGGTAATGCAAATACTGACTTAATAACGCTACAATAAAAAATTATCGTACTTGTTATTGTTTGTTTTTACTATATTTTATTTCTATTTCGTTTATTCGACCTATCCTATCTGACTTTTCCAAAACGTTGCTTGCGACATATTATACTTGATAATTTTCCTCTTACCATACTACACACGCGAAAATTGTTAAAAACGTTGAAAAATCAATTTCTGTATGATTCCTACATTGGGTCAGTATTTTCTCCAAACGCAACCAATTTATCCATTCATTCCAGTAATCACCCCCCCCCTCTCCAATCTCAATTCGCAGGTTTTTAAGCTATAATGCTTAAATTATATTGAGGTGATGATAGGAGCGCACTTGAGCATTTTTCACATTGAAACTAATGTGACTTATTTTGACATATTGTGAATGAGACCTTACATTCATTTAGGCAGACATATTGGAAGCAATATTGCATTATTTTACTGTTACTGGACGGTAATGAATACATTCCATTCCATTTTGCAAACAAACTTTGCATCAAAACACTGTTTCAAGCCTGAAGCTATATGGGCGGCCATCTTGGATTTTATAATTTTTGATCGTGTCTCCTCATCTTGTATCAAAACAGTTTGCTTTGTTGTGCATATATTTCTTATAATTGTGGAAACAACTTAATAACATCAATACAATAGAAATACAATCAACCTAGTCTTACAATGAGCTGTCTCAGATTATATTAGTGCACTAATTATCAGTTATTGTCAAAATTAAAACCTGAAAACAACTCATGGCTTTTGATACAAACTCAGCCCATAATTGGATCTGGAGTAAAATTGAAGCAGCATCGTTTCAATGCTTCTTCCTGTTTGCAGTGTTTGTTCATTAATATATTTCGAAAAGATGACGAAGGGTGAGTAAAATGGATTAGGCTAGTCAGGAGCGGTCCCAGTGATGCTCAGCATTTCCAGTTGCTGCACCTGCAGCATTCAGGTAGCATTGGGCCGGCCTGTTGTGTTGACTTTTGTCAGTTTTATAATATCATGCAGTACAGAAACAGCCATAATATGTGTGTACATGCATTATGACCAGCCAGCTTTTTAGAAAATCGATCCAAGAGGGTTAAAACGTGCACTTTAATCTTTAACCCTTTAACCGCCGGTGCCGCATATATTCGGGTTTTTATTTTTTATTACCACACTAAGTACCATATTTTAAATATGTTCAAGATAAAATGTGACATGAACCAGCAAGATTTGAAAAAGATTTGACCTCCATTTTGTCAAATCTGAATAATTTTCACTCACTTGGGGTTGTGGATCGCGTCAGCGAGACACAACTTCAAGTGGGTGAAAATTCAAATTGAATAATTTGGCGGGTAAAGGGTTAAAAGTCATCGAAAATAGAATAAAGGATGATTTTATGCAGAATAGGTCTGGGGACTACATATCGGTCCGTTATGACAGACATAAGAAAATAATCACGAATATTGCGCAACGTTTATATCGGAATTTACAGACCTAAGTTGGATCCCGGAAAACCCCGTATTAATTTAAGACTAATTCGAAGCATCTTTAAATGTGTTCTGTATACCTAGGGATAATTTAATGACGTGATCACTGTACACTGCCTCTCTCTCGACTATGCCACCTGAAGTTGTTGAGGTACATTACCATGATTACAGCGAGATGAATAACGCATATAAATGTACAAATCACCCTACATTTTAGCAAAATAACGAATTACGTACAGTGTTGTACTATTTTCACTACTTCTTAGTTCCAATAATTGTGAATTGGATAGTAATATTTTAAAACACAGGATATGCATAAATAATGATAAGTAATGCGTTTATGTTATCAATGCAAAATATTCCATGTAAGGTATTTTGGCAACTAGTTTATAATATACTGCCCTAGCTATTACATCGGGGTACATTATGATATGATGAGTAAACGTGATTGATGGTGATTCAGCGTTGATGGCCCGTCGTATGACCAGACTAGAGGGTTACTTTGAAAACTTACCTGGGTTTAGGATCGGTATCCAGGGGAGAAAGATCAATTGTTCCTTTATTTGTTTTACATGAACAGGCACTTAATTGCTCCTGAATTTGCAGTGTATCTACACACATAATACATCTCACACAACTCAGAATCAGCAGGAGTGATGGAATGAGTTGCTTAGAAAACCCCATTTCTCCCACATTCCACATGATAAACAACCAACTTTGTATTTTTCGATCGTATTATTAGACTATCAATCTAATCCATCGATGGTAGGCGTGTTCTTGTTATATAATATTATAGTAAAACGTTCACTTAAACCAATATCGTGGGGATATAATGTAACAGTAAAATGTAAATGAGTGATTTAGTGCCTTGTACGTTTCGCGAAATGTAGATCTCTCAGAGTAAGATAGTGGTCATTTAAATTATAATATCCACTATTTATCTTACTTTATTCTCATTTTAAGCGATCATATTTTTTGCGTTTACTCAGATGTCAAATTTCGTGAGAATAATGAAATAATTTAATTTACCTTTTACGTTAATTATGATAAGTCATGTGACTGTTGAATACTGATCATGTGCTGCACTGTGTGTCACACAGAGCAAAGATCAAGATTAATAATAAGATAAGATATACCAAAACATGCAGAACTTATCACGTGTTATCAGAGTACATTATCATGATTTATATTTTAGCAATTTATCCTTTTTTAGCTATAATTGCCCATAATTAATTATCAAAATAAATAATTATTAAAGAGTAGTCATGCGGGTGGGAATCTGTCATAAAGTGCGGCCTACACCCCGGCTAAGACCGTACCGTATAGTTTGGAGGAATAGGAATGATTTTAGCATTTAACAGTGCATCATGTTTGTAAACTGTTGTATGCAGTCGTGCTTATATTTGTTCCCACACTTTTTTCGGTGAATTTATGACCGTACAAATCAGGTATTATATAGTGAGATTTAAAAAAAAGGCGTAAATGCATTCCTATTTAGGGGTTTTGTCAAGTTAAAAGTGGGTGGGTGGGTCAAGCCCTAACTCGGATTATTTACTTTTTTTTTTAATTTTGTGTTTTTTTGTGTTTTTAGTGTTTTTTTTTGTTGAACATGTTTCCGAAAAAAATCAAAATTGGATAGGGGGGTGGGTGGGTGATGTCTGGCCAATCCGAGTTTTTCTCGGATTTTTACTACGGTTGTCATTCAAAAAAATATCGGGAATACAAGGAAGTGGTTATTTTTTTAATTATATTACAATTAATCTAAAACTTTTGTTTGATATATTGATTATGCGGCATGTGTATTATGGTGTATTTCACTTCACTAGGTGGTAGGCCTACCTGAATGGTTAAAGTATAAACCACCTCACTGACAATTTATTATTGTTGCTATGGTAGCTACAATTTTTTATCACATAGATGTCAATATTTCTCTGGACATAATAGTTGGTTGATTATCCAGAAATGAGACCATGAGCCTAATTGCTGTTGCTTTGGCACAACAAACACCCAAATAACGTTTCAAAATTTGCATATTATAATTCTCAAAATCTCCGACACAACATCGCTATTTCAATCAGTCGCAGTCGTTTAGAGCTGGTGTATGTCGCATTAACTTTTCGTGATTGTTATCTTTTTGGGGTACAGATATCGCTGAGAAAAATATTTAACCCTTTAACCGACAAGGTATTCAATTCAAATTTTCACCCACTTGAAGTTGTGTCTCGCTGACGCGATCCACAACTTCAAATGGGTGGAAATTATTCAGACTTGACAAAATGGAGGTAAACTATTCTTACTAATCTTACTTGCTAAGACATGTTTTATTTCTAACAAGTTTAAAAGGTGGTACTTAATGTGCTAATAAAAATTAAAAAACCGAATATAATCCGGTAGTTAAAGGGTCAATAAGCGAGGATTGTCAAATTATATCCATGTTATTTAACAACTGTTTTGTCTCTATCGCTTTTTTGTCACTAAGACCGGTTTAAATCTCAAAGCACTAACCGGGTAATCAATTCAATTTAATTTTATTATAACAGACAATAGTTTTAGGAAACAGCGATTATTCAGGGATCTGGCCCCAGCAAACACAAAACATTTATATAACATTTATACAACGTCGACCCAACATCGTACAAATGTTATACAAAAGTTTTGTGTTTGCTGAGGACATCCATTAGTTGTGTATTCTTCATCTTCCTGAATATTTATTCACAATATGAAGGGGGCCAGAACAAAACCAAGGCCAAGTCAATTATTCAGCTATTTGAGTTTGAGGTATCATAGCACAGAAAAGTGTGCCACGTGTCTACCGCAATATATCATGAAAATAACTTTTTTTTGTTCTGACCCTTCATATGTTGATGAATACCGATGTCAAACGCTCTAACAAACTAACTATATAACCATTAAACATAACAATTGTCAAATATATCGACGCTCTTAAACATCAACGTGTGGGATTAAAAATAATGAAACTTCTTAAGTCCCACATCATTATGCCATGTATATTAAGCACAAGATGTTATTGAACAAACCGAGTGGTTGTTTACTGTGCTGTCATGCAAAGCCAAAAGGCAGTAACTGATTAACCCTGTAACCACCAAATTATTCAATCTGAATTTTCACCCACTTGAAATTGTGTCTCGCTGACGCGATCCACAACTTCAAGCGAGTGAAAACTATTCCGATTTGAGAGAAAGGAGGTCAACTGTTCTCAAATATTGCTGATTGATGTCATATTTTATCTTTAACATGTTTAAAAGGTGGTACTTGATGTGCTAATAAAAATGAAAACCCGAATATATGTGACACCGGAGGTTAAAGGGTTAATTGAAATGTCAGCTATTACTATACTTCGGCTTTGTAGAGTAACGCGCACCAATACATGGCCGGTTATGATATATGAAATTAATCCAGACATTATTTCAGTAATTTGCACATTTATACATGTTAAGTGATACCAGGTACAAACTGACCACGTGGGTTATAATCAATGTTACAGTTATCTCAGCAAACGTTCATCCAATTCTATTTTAGTGTTGGGCCACCGCATAGACGGTTGACCTACATTAAGCCAATATTGGGTCCATGACTCGTATTTGCTGGGACAGGTCTGTTGATGTTTTAGCTCTTCACCAGGTGACTCTTGTTGCGACTGATAGTGGGCTGGACGTTTAATTAACCTCTTTAATTTACCTCTCTTCGCGCAGGGACCATCTTTAGATGTCAAGATATGACGCTTGGATACGTCAAATTCTGGCGTCTAAAGACGGCGCCCGCTCTGAGCAAATTAAAACAAATTATAATAACAGTAGACACAGGACGGTTTCTATTGATTACCAGGCAGCATGTTAAAGCTGTAAAATATTGGTGTAGAATTCTAGACTAATCACAGAACCACCCTGTCAGAAATGCTTACAATATGCTACTAGAGCTTGATGACACTGTATTCACAAACTGGTGCTCGCATATTCGATCTGTCCTTGAACCACGCTCGCCTGCAATTGAGATATAGATGGGGACACTTAGTGACCGGAGATTGACCGGATCTGAGACCCAGAGTTTTAAAAAAGAAACCCGACTGCATGAAACTTCTGGCTGAACTCCCAGCATGCCCGGTCGCTATAAACACAAACACCATCTCAATTGCATGCGAGCGTGCCTTGAACTAACCGGGCTAGATCAAGCTTGGGAAACGCAGCACATTGGCAATACAAATAAATTCATGCTTTCATTTAAAGATTCAATTGTTAGAATATTTCCACAGCGGTTGAGACAAGACATCGAGAGTTCAACCAAGCTATGCACATATTCATTAGTAAAAAAAAATGTGTGCGGAACCATACGTCTTAGACATAAAGGGGAACCACCTCATAACAGCAATGGTGAGATATAGAATGAGATGAAATGATTTGAAAATAGAGAGAGGACGATGCAGTAATCCAATAACTCAACGAATATGCGCAAGGTGTGAATCAAACGAAATTGACGACAAAATACGTCTTCTTTTCTACTGTAATACTATGAACAATGAACGCCAAATCTTGTTTAATTCTGTCACCGCAATTATCAATATGCAACCAACAAATGATATGTTTCTACTAATTATGACATTTAGAGACATAACAGTGGTAAAGTCATTAGCAAATTTTATCTATTGTTGTTTTAAACAAATTAAGGGTTAAAAATACTGAGCATAATAATGTAAATTCATATTCAAGCTGAAATATTTTGTGTGAGTGTCATGTGACTGGCATAAATAATCATTATCATGATTATGTGTCATTATTATTGTTATAACGTTACATTTTTATCTAGAACAAGCACAAGTCACCTGTCGATATATTATCGATATTATTATGCCTTCATGATCTGACTTGGGCATTACCACATATCAAGACGGCTGTTGCTATCGTGTATTATTATTTGGCTTTTTAGGGCCGGTTAGGGATGTTTCCGTCGCCTTTGTTATCAGACGAGGTGGAGCCTTATGGAGTATTTCAGAGTTGCTAAGTAAACTGATTTCTCTATGAGGTCGGGAATGTTTTTTTTCGATTGTAACTCCGGGTATGTGGTATTAACTTGGTCGTGATTGAAATGATCGGAAAAAAAACCAATATGGTGAGTAAAAAAAAGCTGTAATGTTTTTTTGTGTGAGGGCCATGTCCTGTGTGAATGGCACAAATAATTATTATCCGATATTATTACTGTTAATACCTTGTCAAGTTTGCACCAATAGTCAAGATCAGGGAATCTCTGGGCTCATAACGACTGTGCTTGCATAGTCGCATGGCTCGGAGCTACCTGTTTCGTGGATTGCCACATTGTACTTGCATGATATTATATTATTTTTTTCAATACTATGCAATTTTCATCTTTGTCTTATTGCATACTCCAGTTACTGTAGCATAGTTATGCAGTTGTATATATTTTAGGTTTCTACGCTTTCCAGAGTGTCTTTTTTGCTACTATATAAATTATAATTAGTATGTTTTACATACATGTAGTAGCTATTTTATCTCTGGTTTTGGTGCGGGAAACAAAGTGATAGACCATGTTATCTTGGCAATGCCTTTTAATCTTATTGAAGTAGCAGTCATTTATATTATCGTAATACCCAGTGTTTTTTTATGGCAATGCCAGTTAGCATGATTTAAGTATGCAGGCCTATGTCATACTATGTATATTGTCATATGATTTTAACAAATTAACATTCTCGTACATACATGTACATATATCTCTCTTATTTCTATGACAAATAAGTCTGGATTGACTTTCTTTCTGGCAATAAAATATCGGTCTGTCTGTCTGTCTGTCGTAGATCAAATGTAGCGGAAAGAGCTAACTAAGACATTTATGATGATTGCAAATTTTAAAAGACTTTGGTTTCCATGGTTTGTACAAAAATATTTTAGCGTTGTAAGGGTTAAAAATAATCAAATGTAAAATTTAAAATCAATCATATAAACTGTTAGTTTTTTTCCAGCATATTGATTAGATATTACTAGACTTGATGATAGTGATCATGTAATCTTTATTTTTTTCGTGAGCATCCGGCTTGTGCCCGCAATGTGCGAATATTAGCATGATTAGCGCAACTAATCCTGACCCCTGCCACGCGTTCCGCCCACTCAATTCCGGATGCAGTGTAATTAATACCTTATCTAATGAATCTCATTACCTGTTGTATAACATGACCATAAACAATAACAACGTAATGCCAATTATAAATGTATTTACATTTGTCATTTTGAGAATTCAGCAGTATTCTCTTTCGTTTACAGATGTAATTGCTAAAGCTTCAAACATTTGACGAGAAATATTCAATCTCAGACATTACATTATTTGATTATCTAACCTCTACCATAAATCATTTAACCCTTACAGCGCCGGGACCGACTTTATTTTTACAGTGCGGGGATCGTCTTTAGACGTCAGAATCTGACGTCTACAGACGTCAGATTCTGACGTCTAAAGCCAATCGCCGCACTGTAAAAGTAAAAATATTTATAATGGCCATAGACCCATAACATACGTTTTCAAATGAATCAGAAAGAGCTAACTAGGACATTTATGATTTTTCAAACTAAAATAACTCTTTAGCCTCCAAGGTTTCCATAAAAAATTCTGCGCTTTAAAGGTTACACAAATCGGCTGGATTTATTTGGTTTAAAACTGAATCAGCTTAGAGATACGTGTCGTACAGTGCTGAATTATTTTTGTCTAAGCCATCCGGACAAAAGGGTTTTGTCAATTTGAAATCATCATAAATGTCTTAGTTAGCACTTTCCAATAACCATGTGAATACCTATGTTATGAGTATACGGCCATTATAAATATTTTTTTATGTCCGTATAGAAAAGACAACACACACTGTAGAATGGGAATTTGGCCATAACATGACTTTTATTATTAAATTTAAAAATGTATAATATTTCAAAATGTGACCATGTTGAAATGTCAAATTGACTGATATATAAAAATGTATAGACTTATCGTATATGTTTCAATGGAAAAGTGTCAAAACGATTCATGAGCAAAACAATAGTTATAAATTATACAATTGAAGAAAAAATAGAAATATGTTGAAAAAGCTACAACGTCAAAATATAGGAAAATAAGTATTGCTCAAAATTAAACATTATTTAACTATGCTAATGACTGAATGAACTAAAACATGACGACCTTATGTAAAGCAAGGTGCATAATTAAATCTATAAGTTACAAGTAAATCGTTAAATGTTTTTTAATACAAACTCCAAGACAATAATGATATAAAGTACATGACAGGTTTTATATATACAAATATACCAATGGTGGGGTGAAAACGCCAACATCGCAGGGTAAAAAATAAAAAAGGTCAAACAGCATCAAAACCTCAGAATGATCGGCAGATGGAGGGGTGGAGTAGGGAACCTTTAAAATAAAATTACACGGCTTACAGAACAGAGATGTGTCTAAAAACTGACACCTGAGCTATATGATGAGATGGTTGAGCACAATAGTCGAGTTAATATCGCCTACTACTCGAGCCCACATAATACTACTTATTCTCTCTGTCCATAAAATCATTTATATCTGTCATGACCATCAATAAAGTAGTTTATGTCCGTATAGAAAATACAATACAAAATGTAAGATGGAAATTTGGCCATGACATGACTTTTAATAATAAATATTAAAAATATATAATATTTATAATTGTGACCATATTGAAATGTCAAATTGACTGATATATAAACACGTATAGGTTATCGCATATGTTTCAATAGAAAAGTGTGCAATGATTCACGAACAAAACAATAGTTATAAAATATACAATTAGAAAAAAAATACAAATATGTTAAAAAACACAACGTCAAAATATACTAAAACAAATAATACTCAAAATTAAAGATTATTTAACTATGCTAATGACTGAATGGACGAAAACCTTATGTAAAGCAAGGTACATAATTAAATCTAAAAGTTACAAGTAAATCGGTAAATGTTTTCTAATACAAACTACAAGACATTAATGATATATACAGTACACAACAGGTTTTATATAATTATACAAAATATACCAATGGTGGGGTCAAAACGCCACAGTGAATCGCACAAAATATTTCTATCAAAAAAATCGAAAAAAATAAAAACCGTTAACCAGTTTTTTATCTAGTCAACATGTAAGTAAACATAGGCATGTAGCCTAGTTTTAAATCCTTATTGTTAAAGTGCAAGTTCTTTTAAAATTATACACTATAGATGATAGATAACCTTTGTATGTATACATAAAATAAAGTTAACTGACAAAATATTGTAATCTGATTTCCCGCTCCAAAACCGGAGATAAAAAAATAACTACAAAATGTAGCAAAAAAACACTCTGGATAGCGTAGAAACCAAAGTACAACTTCTAACCACTTGTATTGTTTTGAATCTAAGAAAAAGATACATACGCCTATTGTCACACAGCCTACATATTTGATTAAAATATATGCATCACTTATAAATTATCAATAACTAGAAAAGGAGTTCCCGAACTCCGAGGCCCGACTTTAGGCTGTATGAGTGCTATAGACAAAAAATCGGCTTCTATCTTTTGTAAAGATAACTGTAGTGGTCTTGCGCATGGGCAAGAATCCTAAATTTCCAGGATATATTTAAAGAAAGGACCAAGGAGAGAAGTTAAAATATGCCTTTAAGGTTTATTCATTACACCACCATCGCCGGTTTTGGCCAACATCCATTCGATATCCAGTGAAACGTGCTGCGTGTTGCTTTGGATATATACGTAAACAACCATCAACCCTTTCCGTGCGAAATATTTCATTATTTGTGAAATAAAAAGTAAAAGATGAGTAATTTCAGTAGCTACCACCGGGCTTGCAAGACATTCTCAGCAGTTCAGGATATCGAAATGGGTATTATTAGTATGGTATTGGGTTGGACTCCTTAGGTTAGATTATTCGAGGCCAGTTCAAGGTAATTTCACTTCACATGATTTTGGGGAGCTGCCACACATGATGTTTCTATACATTGCGCCTATCCAGAAGTGAGAAATATGGCTTGGCTTGTTTAATTTTTTTGTTTGAATTTACGGAACTTTGCAATGACCTTGATGTGACCTTTGATTGACTCAAATGTTGCATGATCACAAAGGCCCGCTACTGCCGAATCCCACATGTATACATATAGCATATAGCTATTACACCTTGTAGATCCACAGTTACAGCCATCATACCAAAATACGTGTATTTCTATGACCAACATTTTCCGTGGGTCCTGGCATGAACTTGAGAGTCAAAGGGTTAGTACAATTAACTAATTAAACCATGCACAATACATTCTGGCCGAAATTATACAATTTTAAATGTATTATGGCAATCCAAAGGCCCTGTAAATGTAAAAGACGGGCATGGGGAGAATGACCTCATATTTCACCGGCCCTCAGGGGCCGTACTGGCGTGAAAGGGGTTAACGAGGATGAAGAAATGCCGAAAAATCTCTAGGTTGTAAACATAGCGTCTACTATATAAAAACAAAGGTCAGCTCATGTCTAAAACCACATAAAGGTTTACATATTACTGACTAATATATAATGTGTGATCAAGCCAGCTCAAAAAAAAGCTCGCATCCATAAAATAATAACGAGTTTTAATTTAGATGCAATCAGTTGAAGTCAGCTCAAACAACCGTATCACAGCCAAGGGAAATTACTGAAGCTCTTTTCTTTAAAAATGTACGAGTTACTAGCATCTCGGATAACATAATGAAGCGTACCATAAGTGAGTACCGTAGTTTGCTAAAAGTGACTACCTTGTAAGTGTAAAGTCTTCTAAAAAAGGAATTGTAATGGCTTACCAAATTGAGCAGACCAGAGGCTATTATGTGGACAAGCTAGCTAGGATTGAATAGAGTAATCACAATATAGGTTACATGACATTAGCTGTATAAAACACAAGTATAATTATTTATCATTGCCATCATACATGTAGAGCGAGCTTGTGATGAATGTTATTTGGAGATTAAGATAATTAAATTTAGTTACCTTGCGACGTAGTAGTCAAAATGATTTGTTTTTTGACATATCGGCATTAATGTACATATTGATATGCTGAATTCATTCTGCAAATTGTGCTTCAAAGTAACAGTGCAATATCTCCATCATATTTACTTAATCAATAGTCAGTATACACTTGCTGCTTCTCTCAATAAATATTGAGAACATAATAACAGTTTTATTCAAAATGATTGTGCTGGATCATTCCAGTCAGCAAGTAGGCTATGTATTCCCAAAATAGTGGAGACGTGTGTGATAATAGTGGATGGAGCATAATAGTAAAGTAAAGCAATACAAACAATTTTTGAAAATTACAAAGTAAAAGAGAGGACAGGTAAAATTTGTTGCTGGCAAAATGGAGAAACATAAACTTTTGCAACTGTTTTAAACAGTTTTAAATAGTTAGTTTGCAAAGAATAAGGTGATAATGATTTGGATAGTGATTCCTTGGACGTGTTCAACTCCTTGCAAGTAGGTCGTTTGAAATACTGGTAGGCTGAGTACTTGCTCATGTGTGTTTCTGAGTAAATTGTCCATCATTAATATGTAAAAGTCTTTGACTGATAATAGACGCTAAGCTGGCTTGATTAACCACTGAATTACCAAAACAGGATCATTGGTGTCCGTTAATGAATGTTATTGATATGCATCAAAGTTCACAGCTATAGGGCTACGTTTTCTGCCATGTTTCACTAGGTCGTAGCTATATGGTCATAACTGTCTAGTGGGTTTAGGACTTGCTGGGCGATCTCTTACCAGCAAACGCGAGGCGTTGCGCCGGTGCTGCTTTGATGCTGGGCCGCCGTCGCAGAAGGTGGGCCGACATTGAGCCAGCATTGGCTCGACGTCTCGCGTTTTGATGGTTTACCTGTTATTTTCATGTTTATTATATAACGGCAGTCGCTCAACTTTTGGCCAATGCAGGTTCATATTCGACCCGTTCCGTGTGGTGTATATACCGGCATATTTTATGACAAGCGTGGATGATCACACCAAGATGACACAACACTGTCTCAGACAATGATTATTTTATTTATTTATTTAATATGACTCTTTGCTTTAATTGAACATGATTATCATGATTATGGTCTGATTATGTTTTAATGATACTACACTGCTAATTTTGTATTGTATATTTTATTCAATAAAAAAAAAAAAACTGTCTAGTGGGTTGAACTTGATTCTAATGCATTCGAAGCAGTTTGTATTAATCGTGCTCATACCAGTATTCTATTTCATCTCGAGCCTAAACTTCCAGTTCAGCCGCTTATGTCTGGGGGTGAGCTCATTGTGCGGAATGTCAGTACACTGGATGTTGATTCTGTTTATTTTTCTTGTGTGACATCCTCTGATAAACATTTATAGCAACCAAGTAGCAATCCGAAACATAAATGCCAAGAATGATCATAGATAATATTAACTGTTAACATAATTTGCTATTAAATTGCCAAATCATCTGTATAGGGGAGAGTGGGGCTAAAAGTCACAAAAAGTAGAAACAAGTTTATATATTTCATGTGTTTAACCAGAACAACTTTGGCAATGGCAAAGCATTCCTTTGAAACGGACATTAAACAAAACTGGTTTGTCCTTTACAACCATTTATTGTGAATTACATCCTATTTATTATCAAGTATGAACGGAAACATATATTTTTTTTACAATATATGTATTCACATCATACTACTTTTCTGCTATATTCATGCTACACTGGAATCACTCGGCAGCTTTTATATGACATCTTCTAGCGGGTTTCTGTACAGATATTTCGCCTCAGGGTAAATGTGTTTACCATTGGGGCTTGTGATTTGTGGCTTTTAGCCCTTTGGCCCATTTTAACCCCATGGTGTGCAGCTAAGTTCATGTTTACATTTTCAGAATACCATTGGGTTTGCATATAAATCATTATGCATGCCAATAAATACAGTATATATGTTAAAGTTAAGCTCTAACACGACCTTGATATTATACAAACCTAAAATGTTGACAAATTCTTCTTATCAACTCTGAAATCCCTTTTCAACAGATGGCAAAATAACACTTCGTTTCATTTCTGTTTATATGTTCTTGGGGAACACCGAGAATGTTTTTTATAAATTAGGAAATGATTTGTAAACTTATCAGTGACGTCATATAATGCTATTTACCCATAGAGAAAAAGTAACAGACAAGTGACTATAAGCCCTTGTGACTTTTAGCCCCACCCTCCCCTACGCTGTAATTACTTGATGTGTAATATGTATATTATAACTAATACACTTAAGTCTACATATGTGTTGCAGTTAATAGTCCAACGAACCTGTTATAATATAACTTACACTTAACTATAATGGCAGTTGTAACCAAATAAAATATGTAGTTTAAAAAACATCAATAGATTTAAATTTCACGGACTTATCAACGTCATAATCAGCGTGTGACAGTTTGTGAAATATCAATTTCATCAAGGACATTGTTACCAAGTGTAAATATATAAACGGTATTTACAATTTCAGTAAGGATATATACATTTTTTTTAGTAGTAGTAGTTTTTATTTGATAGGCCAATGGCCCTTTTAAAACATTCAACAACAATATTATTATAACAGTGTGTGATATACAATTATCATTTTTATAACTTTTCAACAATATTAGCATACAAATATTCATGCCTTCTTTTAAAAGGATGGAGAATAAAAAAGGTTCAAGCTTCGAATAGTTTCGGGTTCATCGCATGACATTAATCGTACAAAAGTCTGATTGTTTGGTGGGCTGTCAAATGGTCTTAAATATTTTAATCGTATATCATGAAATACAAGACATTGTAGTATAAAGTGCACCTCATCTTCTTCATACTCAGTGCAGAGTGGACATACAAATTATGCGTTGTTATCAAATAGATTTCTATGTACAAAAATATCACTCATTCCCAACCTGAAGCATGTCACCAGTTTTCTGAGTTTCGAGTGCTTATTATTTTAAGGTAATCTATTTTAAACCTGTAGAGATTAAAGTCCTATGTACACTGTATCTATTACTCCTAGCTATGCAGGCTGACCTATATTGTCACTAATTTCTATCAATTTACTTTTGATCTACTATGTAGGACCTACAGATTTTTTTTCCTTTTTCAACCAATTGATTTATCCAATATTCGTTCGGATTTAGATTACATAAAACAACTTTTATTTGATTAGTTCAACTGTTTGCAGTACTCCTATTTAACATCATGTTATATACATTCTTCGCATACCTGGGATCATTCATTTCTATAATTTTCAGCCAATATCTAATGCTGCAGATAGTACTTCTTATATACAATTATAGACCAGTGTGTTGGGTGTTATAAAAGGTACATTCAAAAATCGTTTCAGAGCATTTAAGTGAACATTTTTAATGACAGATGTATCATTACACAAACCCCATACCTCAGCACCATAAAGTAAAATTGGCTTAACCTGGGTATCAAAAATATTAATCAAAACTTCCAATTCAAGATTATGTAAGTGTCTTAAAGATGTATTTATCTTAGCTACTGCAGATCGGGCCCTTGTGGCTAAACGGTTTTGAATACAGGTTGAGCTTAGGCCAGTTGACATGACAATAATTTATTCTCAAATATGTATATTCTGACACAACGTTAAGATCAGATGTACCGATATGCAATGTTTCGTTTGCAGCCAATTGATCTCCATTACAAAACACAACAATGTTTGATTTGCCCGCCTGCACTTCCAGGTCAAGGATACGTGATACATTATATAGAAGATTTATCTTACGTTGTAAGAATATTGTTACTATGTATAATATATAATCAGTATTCATCATAGTTATCACTTTTGCTTTAATTTAAAGCTGGTGGACCAACAATTTGATCATGAAATTGTTATAAACATATCTGTCTGGCTGTCTGTCTGTCTGTCTGTCTGTCTGTCTGTCTGTCCGTTAATGATTATAAATATATAATCATTATTAAAAATCATTATTACACATAGTTCTTACGTTTTCTTCAAAGTTATACTCGGTGTGTGACAGTTGGTTAACCAACATTTTTATCATACATTTTTTATTATATATAAATATATATCCATTATTAAACATAGTTTTCACCTTTCCTTTAATACAAACTCACACTCAGGCAAACCAAAAATTTCAACACGTATATATTGGTATGGTATCGTTTATTTGACTGACATGTACATTAATCACATATATGACATATTTAATAAAAAAAATACGAAAGTACCCAGCCTTCTGGGTTATAAGTCAGTTTAAATTATCATTAAACAAATTACGTATACTGTTATGAGTGATATGAGCGATTACTCTCCAAATAAAAATTCTTGACTTTTCTTCCATGCTTTTTCTAAATAAGCAGCAATAAATTTAAATTGTGTGCTCATAATATTAAAAAAAACAATGTGTACAACAAGATCGGGGGTGATGTTATGTTATTATCCGGTACATGCTGTATAAATATATAATCATCATCCATCATAGTTTTCACTTCTTTCTTGAAAAAAAACTCACACTCAGTGTGTGAGAGTTGGCAAACCAACAATTTCATTATTCAGCATGTATATTGTAATCATGCAAATTAATATATCCTCGTTATTCATTAATAACTTTCACAATCTTCATTAAAAAAGGTTCACACTCAGTATGTTACATGAGTAAGTGACACAATACTGCTCTGCAAAGCTAAAAGGCAGTATCTGCTTACTTGTAAAGTAAGCAGATACTGCCTTTTGGCTTTGCACGGCACAACAAGGCGGTTATTCAGCGAGTGTAATGTGATCATGTAACTATATCCTCATTATTCATTTGGCTTCACCACATGTTAACTCTTGGCAAAGTATTCACGGTCAGTGCGTGACAGTTGGCAAACAAACAATTTCATTATTTAATGAGTATAGTGTGATCATGCAATGCATGCAACATTATTATTCATAATAGCTATCGCTTAATTCATTGATAAAAACGCCCACTCAGTGTGTGACAATTGGCAAACGAACAATTCAATATTCAGCATGTATGTTCGAGATTAATATCTATCCAAGCAGACACAAGACGTTGAATCAATGTTAGTTTAACGTTGGTCAACCGTCTACGACATTGGACCAACGTTAAACCAACATTGCTTCGACGTGTTGTGTCTGCTGGGGAGACCAGCAAGGCTTTCAGTTTTCCTTTAATATAACAAACCGCACTCTGTGTGGGGGGTTTTAAAATTTAAACGCACCACACAAATTCAAACAAAGTATAATGTTATCAAGATAAAAATAAAACCCTTATCAACTAAGATGCTACAAATATAGTGTTGATAAAACACAGTATTGGAATGCGCAGTCAATGCGATCCACAACTTCAAGTGGGTGAAAATCATTTAAATTTGACAAAATGGAGGTGAACGATTTTGAAATCTTGCTGATTGATGTCATGTTTTATCTTGAACATGTCAAGAAGCTGGCATTTAATGTATTCAATGCGCTAATAAAAAAATGAAAAAAGTATATAATCGGGACCGGATGGTGAGAGCTACACATGCACGCACACACACACAGTTTCCCTGGGAAAAAAACAATTCCATTACT
This sequence comes from Flabesymbios commensalis, assembly GCA_964017125.1. NCBI lineage: Eukaryota > Metazoa > Annelida > Polychaeta > Terebellida > Flabelligeridae > Flabesymbios > Flabesymbios commensalis. Next base: position 40,603,411 of record OZ024910.1, on the reverse strand, counting down.
TTCACACAAACCATTTTTTGATGAGTGATCTGGTTAATAAGCGACAAAACACAAGAACATGAATTTTTTTTTATGAACTACATGAAGCTATTTGCATGTCACCGCACATTGAACACAAGATGTTTGAGCGAGAATATGAGAACAGTTATAATAATTGACGAAATAAACACGAGCACTGCTCAGCAGGCGTGAGACATTGCATCAGTGGTTGCTTAACCCAGAATTTTTTTTATGAAAACCTTGGAAATCAAAGAGCTTTTTCAACTTAAAGTCATCATAAATGACTTATTTAGCTTTTTCCGATTCATTTGAATACCTATGTTATGGGTACGGTCGTTAGAAATATTTTGATTCTTTCAGTGCGGAGATCGTCTGTATGCGTCAGAATCTGACGTCTACACAGATTCTGATTTATAAAGCCGGTCCCGCGCTTTATTTTTGATTGATGTTGGGCCACCATAGAAGACGTTGCAGCGAAATTCATCACTATGTCAATGTTTCATGTGTGCCTGTAGCTGACGTCGATAACGGTCAAAATAGAATCTGCAGGAAGTTATTAGTAGGGTTTTTACACGGCTGGCAAGATTAATAATATGATGGAGTAGTTTGGTTTGTCCCAGAGGGCTGTTTGCTGAGACTGTAGAGCTATGCGAGTGTAAGTTACCCAGAAAACACAAAACTTTTGTGAATATAATTTTGTTCACTGTTGGTCCAACGTCGAATATGTTGGGCCGACGTTGTACACATTTTATGCTATGTTTTGTGTTTGCTGTGCTAATATTTAGTGGCAATGCAGTCACACATCAGAAAAGAGCTCACATCCATTTTATGAATCATTTAAAATGTATAGTTTAAAATAATTATATAGTTTAAAATAAATGGTTAAGTATTTGTAAACCTTTATGCTGCGTGAACTGTATATTATAAACGGTTTTAAGCAAAATTCAGACCAGATAAAAGGCCACTAATATCCACAAAATAGTTAGTACTGGATGTTCAGTTAATCTAAGTATTAAATTTTGCAGATAACCAATTTTCATCATTACGATATGCAAACGGTGTTTATTTGAGTGCGATATTGGAAAATACAGCAATTGTCCAATGAATAAGGTGTGAGCCTTCAGGCGACCACCTCATTCTTTGGACGTTTGCTCTATTTTACATATTTTACATATACATATCGTATGAAGAATGAACAGCGTTTGTATTTTCTCACACGATCAAGTCACACATGACATAACTGCCATACATTGCAGTACAAACTAAAGCTGGAGTGTGATATGGGTTGATAACGATATATGTATCTTAGTGAAATAACTGTGCAGAGTGTGAGTACCATCTTTTTCATTAATTTCAAGCTAGAAATTGCGCTAGCAATTTTAGCTTAAAATTATTATTAAAAATAGAGACAATAACAGTAGACCATGCACATGCAGGTACATTTTTACCATATACATCGACAGGAAAGGACTGTTGACTGGCGCGAGATCGTGCGCAGCTAGGAAAAGGGATAACTGATTTCCGGTCTACCTATATATTGAATTGCATTGAATTGAATTGTATAGACGTCAAATCATACCCAGCAAGCACAAAACATTTGTATAACATTTATACAATGTCGGCCCAACGCCTTTGACGTTGGTCCAACATTTTGTGTTATACAAATGTTTTGTGTTTGCTGGGTATGTGCTGCCGAGTCGCTGGGTGTATTGAACATGGTGTGTATTCGTCAATGATCTATTAGTCCAGGAGCACGAATCTGAAAATTTGGTTTCGTTCAACACCAAAAGTAAATAAGGTTTGACTAGATGGGATGATGGTATGAACATTCTAGAAGAACACCAGGTAATGTGTACAATCAAATTGTGGTATCAAAAAATATTTATGGACAATTTTAGGGTAGGGGGTGTATTAATGATACTAACTCCGAAATTGGACTATGTATACATAATTGTCAATATCTTTGTCAATACGCAATCAATTTTAAAGATTATAGCATCAAAATGTAATGTTTTAATGGTTTATGTATCTGGCAAGATTTGTCACTCACATTCCATATAGTATTACCAATATTTGCCTTACGTTTTAGTTGAGGTTATTCTAGAGGCTTTATGCTATTATTCCATCAATTTAAACCTTGGTTAGTTTTATTATTCAACAAATGACATAAAAGTACAGATAGTGTGATGGGGGAACATTTGCTAAATCATTGTGGCATTTGGTTGTGACCTTTGTTGACCTTCATAGCTTAGATATTATAATAATGTTTTTCTATATATATATTGAACATTAAAAACCTTACGTTTTGGTGCCAAAATCTTTTAAATTGATTGAGTATTGACAAAGATATTGTCAATTATGTACACACACCCCACTTTTTCGTGTGATGCCATACAGTACACCCCTACCCTACAATGCCCTCTAAAAAATAATTGATACCACAATTTGATTGTACACACCACCTGGGGTTGTTCTAGAAGGTTCATGCTACCATCCTATCAACTCAAACCTTGGTTACTTTTGGTGTTGAGATGAATTCGTTTTTAAGCGTCTTTCAGGATATCGCTCCTGAACTATATGTCCACACATGCACATTTTCACGGGAGAAGCATACTTGATGTGCTTGGATGTTTTATTCTTGTTGTAATATTTAAATAATTTTGAAAATGAAGCAGAAGGAACTATTATATTTTATTCATTTATTGAATACATTTGTTACGATTTGAAAGATATTTATGTTAATCATTAATATGACTGTGATTGAAATTGCAATCAACACAATGTTAATATACCCATGAAAAACCATCATGGTTGACAGCTTACAGCCGAAGTAAACCAACCCTTCTTTCGTAAATTCTCGCGGACAGAATCTCTCACACATCAATCAGTGTTGTGAGATTTGAAGTTAGCAGTCGATGCTCTCGATGTCTATGATTTGTACGTGAGCTGACTCAATTTTGCGACCAAAAAGCTAATAAAGATAAATTACCATTACGCATCCGGCATTTTTCACACAAGATACACATGTAGATTTAAAAGATATAGACAGATAATTATATGAAATGATTACTCCGGTCTAACGATGTCTGAAAGCTGCTCATCATCTAAACACGTGCTTTTCCAGCATATGCGCATCATTTGACTCTGTTTTTTCTACATGTTAATAGCAGCACCTACTACACATTGAGCGAGTGAGTTAGTGAGTGAGTTAGTGAGTGAGTGAGTGAATGTGTGAGTGAGTGAGTGAGTGAGTGAGTGAGTGAGTGAGTGAGTGAGTGAGTGAGTGAGTGAGTGAGTGAGTGAGTGAGTGAGTGAGTGAGTGAGTGAGTGAGTGAGTGAGTGAGTGAGTGAGTGAGTGAGTGAGTGAGTGAGTGAGTGAGTGAGTGAGTGAGTGAGTGAGTGAGTGAGTGAGTGAGTGAGTGAGTGAGTGAGTGAGTGAGTGAGTGAGTGAGTGAGTGAGTGAGTGAGTGAGTGAGTGAGTGACTGAGTGAGTGACTGAGTGAGTGACTGAGTGAGTGAGTGAGTGAATATTTCCGTCGTTTTCTGCAGAATATAGCAATAATCATATCGACAGAAGGGCTATGCCGTTCTCTTAATAAATGTACAAGGGTTCTTTGAAAAGGTGGTGACTATGCATGGAGTTGATTGAGAATTAATTTTAGGGTCGGTTACATGAACATGATGAATACATTTAAAGGTGTATTATCAAGGCTTATCGTTTCGTCTGTGATCGGCTTTTATTAGATTTCACTTTGCACCACATAACACTTGAACACTAATAGCAAGAGGAGAATCACATTTTATTGTCACCACAGAACAAATCGGATAATAATTATATTGACAAAATAACGAAACCATTGATATTATTACGCCAGGAGTGTACACAAAATTGACTTACAAAAACATACAGTCGTCAACTTGACTAGAACATGATTGTACTTTAATAAAGTTCAGTGATAAAGCACACACATCAAATGATACTGGCAATGTACAAATTGTACAAGAAGTGCTTCAAATTAGCACATTGTTCAGACCAAACATTCTCTGCTAATATATAGTATATATTTGGCAAGCTGGGCCTAATCCTCACAACGCTGAATTATTTTTGTATAAATTATGGAGACCAAAGGGTATATTTTAACTTGAAATCATCATAAATGTCTTAGCTAGCTCTTTTCGCTTCATTTGAATACGTATGTTATGTGTCTGCGATCATCATAACTATTTTGATTCTTCCAGTAAGGGGACCGTTTTTATATGTCAGAATCTGACGTCTACATATGACGTTCATACATATGACACATTCATGACGTCTAATATTCTAGCCCTGCTTGCAAAACTTGTTTCTTTTGAATGCGTTTTGAAACATCTTTATGACCGATAGTCTGAATTTTTTTATGATAATAAAATAGATGAAAGGGTTGCTGATGTAGTTTATTAAGTGTATCATTAGTATTTCACAAGGTACTCTGTCATTGATAGACACTAACAACACCGGTAACCAGCTAAAGTAGAAGATAAAAGTCACCAAGAACAACCCGAAACCAACGTGAACAACTAGCTTCTTCCTTCGACAGCTCGCAGGCGTTTGGTGGTCGATGGTGGCAGGAGTATTATTTCTGCTTAGCTGGGGGTCATTCGTCTCCACTTTCGTTTCTTCGATGGATGTACAGACTGCCTCGGTTTTGGTACATCCTGGCACTTTTGATAAACAGGAGTTTGTTAATTTATGTGGTACAGTGTTGATGCTCACATTGCTTGTCTGTGTTTGAACAGATCTGGTATTTTTACATATAAACTTTAGTTTTTCACCGGTCATCTTCGCGTGTGTGGTGGCCCTTGGTACTTTTAGTCTGGTATTGTCAAGTGGCTGCTCAAGCCGCATGTTGCTTGTTCCAGCCCGGGGACTTTCCAAACCAGTCGTTGACGTAAGCGTCACACGTAGTTGAGTGTTTCCATTCACGCTTGGCATTGGTTCGTGTGATTTATGTTTTGACTCACATAGTTCCAAACCAATTGGCTGTACTGCGGATTTCAATTTGTAATATTGCCTTAACATGAACCAGAAAATAAAGGCATATGAGCCCAAAATGACAATGGAACATACACTTCCGTAAATGCGTATTATTGGAGCATCCACATGAGAACTAGCTTGTGTCAGAGGAATCACAACAAAAACAATTACAAGTGCACAGACAAAAATTTGAACTTTAAATGTCCAAGGCTTGGAAGTGTTCTTCACCACCATTTTAAATCGTTCAATAGCTCTGATAGTTAACAATGTCAGCGAGGAAGCAGTCAACAACAGAATTGCATACTGGTACACAACATTGGACATTAGTCCCGGTAGCTTGATAGCAAATGGGAGCGTACATGATAATAAAATATCTACTATTGCCAGACAAACCATGTACACAATATCGTTTTTGTAAGTGGCATTTTTTCTCTCTTTCCAACATATTACTATGACCAGAAAATGGCAGAATGTACAGGACAACATGAACGCGAATAAAATGTAGTGGCTTGTAGTAGATTCTGGTCCAAAATTAAATTCAAGACACCTTCTGCCTTCTGCGTTTGCATCTGTTTCGTTGGGATAGTAAACAGCCGTGTTTTCATATCCAGTAACGAGTGCTGCCATGCTCACATCTGTCGTCATGTCTGACATTTTGGTTAGACTGCTTCCTCCGCCACAGTCCGATTAAAAGTGAACTGCAAAAAAAACGTGTCTATTACTTAATTGGCTTAATTACAACAATACGTTTTTGGATGGAAATGTTGTCTAATCAATAATAATTAATAGCGCTCGAAGACCTTACAACCATCAAAACACTACATGAGATCGACTTTTTTATTGTTTAAAATATACAATACAAATACAAATACAAATACAAAACATGTAATATCAGTAAAATATTTTTTCATTTAAAAACACATTCATTGAAGCCGATGCCGAACCATTGTAAGCTGGTAAGAGAACCATGAAGCGGCATCGGCCCAATGCAAGTAACGTTACACCGTTATCAGGTCATGTTCGCAGAAAAATAATTACTCATATCAGTGAACGCGAAACACCCAGCGTCTCTTATTTTCTGGCTATGTGGTATGGTGTGATAATGCACAGGTGACAGCACAAGATAGAAGATAATAATGTTGCTGGCATGGTATAATGCCTGGCCACAGCCGGAACGATCTCCAGACACCAAAGCAGGACATAGTCAACAGCCTTGCGTTTAGCCCATCACACACAATACACAAAAAAGCTGTAGGATAGTGTTGTCCACCGTCCGCAACGCTGGTCAGACACTGGCCCAACAGAGGGCTCTAGTGCTGTGTATGCCGTGCCACCAGTATATTATTTGATAGGTTTGGACAGGATAACCACCTGATATGAGGAAGGTGATATTAATCAGATGACACTGCCCTCGAGACACATTGTAGCGGCGCACATTTGTCTAAAAGCATGAAATTTGTGACACTCATATTTTGGACCTGTTGAATTATGCCGGAATAGAAGCCAAATCCAAATCTCAATGGAGTCGCCATGCTGGCCGATTCCAAATGGCCGCCATCCAAAACAAACCTTTCCTTTACACACCAACTAAAACTCTCGTAATTATAATTAAAAAAATTTTCCTGTTTTTTTTTATTTCATTGTTTCTTAATCTGATACCTTTCGACAGTAAACTGAGATCGCATACTAGAAATTCCACGATGGCCGCCATTAAAAAGCAGTATTCCATTAATGGTTAACTAAAAGTCACATTAAAAGTGACAATTAAACACTTCCCTTAAAACTGTATGTCTAGTTCACAGTAAACGTAAATTGGGTCGCAGATTTAAAAATCCGAGATGGCCGCCACCAAAAATCAATGTTTTTTTCATCAGCAATAAATCATGCATGCGTCATATAAATACAAATTAAACACTTTCTAAGATTTTATAGCCCATTCTAAAGTTGGTGATTAGTGCTATTTTGTTAGAAGCTTTAACTGTCAGTGATTGGTGTATTGCAAAATGGAATATGGCTCTTTTTAAATCTTAAGTATTAGCACATAATTCTTACTACATCACATTTATAAATGATATATACCATGTGTATTTTATGTTTGAATGTCTCTTACAACTCATTTCTGAGTGACCATTTTATTGTGGAAGAGAATACATGAATACTACTACTACACATCCATTTTAACCCTTGAAGCGCTGAAATATTTTTGTATAAACCATGGAGACCAGATGTTTTCTTTCAATTTGAAATCATTATAAATGGCTTACTTAGCTCTTTCTGCTTCATTTGAATACCTATGTTATGGGTCGACGCCCACTAGAAATATTTTAATTCTTCTAGTGATGGGAGCGTCTTTTTACGTTAGAATCTGACGTCTACAAACGTCATATTCTGACGTATAAAGATGGTCCCCGCGCTGAAAGGGGCAACATATCGTCGCCTCGGAGCTAAAGGATCCCATCTGCCACTCCGACGAGTGTCAGATAGGATCCTTTAGCTCCGAGGCGACGATATACACATTAGTTTTCTGCTGTTTGACGTCTAATCAGCCAAAATACCTATTAAACCTCTTGGTGCCACTTATCCACCAAAACAGCGCGTATTTTTACACAACAAAACACTTTAGGTTCCCTTAATAAAAACAAAGAACGGCTCCAGTGCATTTTTGTTGCAGTTCATACTCTCTGTAATTCACTACAGGTAGCCATCAGAACAACAACGCTGATCATTAATTGCTGTCGGGAAATTAATAAAGATCCTCAAGATGAGATTCGATCCCATAATAACATACGGAAATTACATTTAAGATAAATATCACGACTTATATTGCTGCTCTCAGAAATTAATTGCTGCAGTAAGAGAGTGCGCAGTTGTACATTAATGTACCGGATATTAGCTAGCTCAGGATATTATATAAACCTTGCATGTACACTGTGCTTTTCTCAGATTTTCATCCAGTGTTGGCTTGAAGTTGGGCCAGACTCTACGCTGCTGCCCAAATTAAAAGTCGGTTAACATCTCCTGTTTGCTTAGAAGCTATTACCTCGGCTATGGGGGGGGGGGGGTGGACTAAGTCTTCCAGACCAAAATTTAAGAGGGTGGGTGCCTGGGTGGGCTGAGCCACTAATAAGTGCTATACCTTTTTTGAAATTACAAAACTTCTGAGACAGATCAGCATGAGCAAAATTTTGTTTTCGTATAAACATATTTTATTTTGCAATTGAAACAAATACAAAAATGTAGTATATGTTTTTCATGCTACGTGGCTACTGATTACCGGTGAGCAAAACTTGGTGATATAATGTGTTCTTTGCCACGCCTTATTGAATATATATTACATGTGTTATTCAAAGGCGAACACTACGAAGACAATAAAAAAGTTAAACATTACAGATTTACACAAGTATATTTGGTTGTCATCTTGTTTATAAAGCTAATACTAATAGTTGTCTAATTTATTACCGCTTGTACTTGTTGTGCTGACGTATGGATAATAGGTAACGTAGGTCAATGACCTCTCAGTGCAGGGACATACTTTAGACGTCAGAATCTGACGTCTGTTCTCACGTCTAACCCTTACAGCGCGGGGATCGACTTTAGACGTCAGAATCTGACGTCTTCAGACGTCAGATTCTGACGACTAAAGTCGCTCCCCGCACTGTAAGAGTAAACATATTAATAATGGTCGCAGACCCATAACATAGGTATTCAAATGAATCGGAAAGGGCTAACTAAGACAGTTATGATGATTTCAAATTCAAAAACCCCTTTGGCCTCCAAGGTTCAGCGCTTTAAGGGCTAAAGTCGGTCCCCGCACTGACAGCATACGATATTTATAATGGCCGTATTCAAGTGAAGCGGAAAGAACTAACTTTTTTCAAGTTTAAAAAAACATTCGTTCTGTTGCATACAAATATTTCAGCTTTTATGGGTTAAATGCACGGTGTTTCTACAGGTCCATAAAAAGACGACTCACGGCACGACTCAAAAACGGTGAGTGTTTGGCTACGAAAAGCCAGTCTACCCAGGTACGATTCCATACCTGTAAACTAAAAAGATGAGTAGGCCTACTGATCACACCCGACTAAGACTGTACAGGCTAGGGAAAGTACAGCAATTGTCAGGGGGAGGGGTATACAAATCACATGGGTAAATACATGCACACAAACTGTCATGATGATGTACCAATGTAAGAACCCCCTTGAATATTTTTGCATTAGTTTTCACAATAAAAGTTTAATTTGATCAAGTATTCCATTCGGTTGTTCTCATCCTTTAACCGCCAAATTATTCAATCTGAATTTTCACCCACTTGAAGTTGTGTCTCGCTGACGCGATCCACAACTTTAAGTGAGTGAAAATTATTCAGATTTGACAAAATGGAGGTCAACTGTTTTCAAATATTGCTGATTGATGTCACATTTTATCATTAACGTGGTCAAAAGATGGTACTTAATGTGCTAATAAAAAATGAAAACCCGAGTATATGCGACACCGGAGTTTTTATCTCCATGATATCAGCAGATTAAACCAATATCAGACGAAAGTACACAACCTTTTCTATGTCACGATAGTGAGTTATATGTCTCACTTATTTCTACACCACACAATGTAAACATTTCGGTTATCATATCTTCCAAATAAGGTAAAGGAGCCCAGAATATATCTTTAGCATCTAAATCAGTATATTTACATAGGCATGAAACTTTTTCCGGTTTAATTCACATATATTTAAACCACCTTTAATCATGAAATGTATAGGCCTTAAAACTATGCAAACAATCGTGGATGGACTCTGCCAATCTGTTAAAAATATTTAAAACAATGAAATCGACTAAATGGGGATAAAATAACGCTTTTTGCGTGAGAATATTCAGCAGCTCAGGGATGAATACATTTGTACTGAACCATGAAAGTCCATACGTATTTATACACCCATGTCATTTTATTCACACGCCTGAAAATTAATGTACTATCCCTAGCCTGCTGACCATGTCCAATATCGTAGGCTGCCTACGACGCGACAATTTTGGATTGAATTGTGGTCATAATAATATATATTATAATCATGATAATATAGGACAGTCTACATCAAGACGACTCCCGACCTAACTAACACTTTTTATGGGCGCTACCTTTTTAACCCTTCATGCTTTCACGATGCATTAAAACATCATTTTACATCCCTGAAAACAGACTCAATTTTCCTACAATCAAGGGTTTTAGAACGAAAATTTCCATGCAACTGGTTGACCAAAACATTGTGATTTTTAAACCACATCAAATCATCTTCATCCACTACAAGTCGATAATTGCGACGGCAATTCGCGGCTTGTAGTGGATGAAGATGACAATGGGAAATTCAGGCTTGAAAGGATTAAATGTTTTTAGATTCGCATAATTATTATCATGTACGTTCACTACGTCAGTAAATTGAGATGCAGACTTATTTTTTTCTTAATCGTAACACGTACATAACCGTATCATAATAACTGACATGACTGTAAGCTTGTCCATAAACAACATAGACATATTTAAAAAAAAACATCAGTTCTAATACATACATTATACATTAATGTAATAATTATGCATATATATATTATATTTCTTTATATGCTTACGTACATATATATTACAAGCGTGATCAGGATAATGTACAGTGTGAATTAATATAATTATAGAATCAATTAGTTCTATCTCAGCAAAGAATAAACATTGAAACAAGATTCGCTTACTGCTGGAACATCGTCCGCGACGCTGGCCAAACACTAAACAAATATTGGTTGAATGTTTCGTGTTTGTTTGGATTGTATGAAATAGATTTTCACTCACCAATCATGCCGTTTCACACGGTGTTCCGCACAAGATGTTTAACATGGCGACTAGCTGTTGTGATTTAATCTGTGTTCCTGCAGAACGTGTCGCCCCAGTGTCCACTGGACATCACCCGAAAATACCGACTTCAGAAGCTGACCAAGCGCATCCAATCAGTCCGTGTTGACAGCAGTCGTGACAGTCTGTCAGCTGGTCAGCGCCTGGTCAGTCACTGCTGGCAACATGAGCGGTCCAGCCTGCTTGGAGGCTGGCACTACAGAATGGTGCGGTCTGTGATTGTCATTAAGCCATCGGAAGTGACATAATAATGTGGTGGACGTGTTGCCCCGCCCTACTTTACATGCCGTATGCATTACACCAGAAAGCTCCCCACCTCACACAGCACGTTGAACCTATGCTGTTTTAATGTTGGCCCATCATCTATGGAGGTGGACGAACATTAGAACAACATTGATTCAAGGTATTGTTTTAGCTAGATATGCTGTATTACCAATTACATTTTACGGCTCTGCATAGATTACATATAGCAACTGGTTACTGGTTTATGGCGACTGTCCTAATGGCACCAGGAAAAACAAATATACAACTGTTAAGTTATTTTCACTCTGTTACTACAGATACATAAATGAATGTAGGTCCAAATAAAATGAAACTGTTCAAGTTCAAGTGTATAATTATTAGCATGCATAATCAAGCTATATAAATCAAGTGTACATGGGAGATTGGTTTTAGAACATTGACATATTTCAGTGCAACGGTTTTCGCACGCTTGATTAGTTATCCACAACCATGTGACGAAGGAGAGGATTTATCCCTCATTGTCTAGATTTCATCCCACTCCGAAGGATTTGGAAGAGAAGGGTTGATTTGCAAAGATTGTCCCCATATATGTGCCCTACTTGGCGGCAGGCTGGTGCTTGTTTTGCATTTGGAAATAAAGCTCTAGTTTTTGTTGACAGGAAAAATGTTGTTTTCTAGCTCCGTACACTCCAGTTTCCTGTGATATACGGGAGTAAAGCATAACAACATATTTCTCCAGAATTCTTATATCTGTATCTGTCACATCTGTTGTCATATTTGATAATCTTCGAAATACTTCGTTCGCTTCAGAGATTAGAATGATTTCCACACTTCCCATGTTGTTTTCTTACAACAGAGCAGAATGCAAATACCGTATCACGGCCAGTGATGGCGTGCATACATAAAAAACCTATGCAGCAATGAACATGGACCTGGATGACTTAGTCGTGGGTGGAGCGACTTCTGACTAAGGCCTCCAGGTCTATAATGAACACCAATCTCGATGATAATAGTAAGAACCACAATATACCAGAAATGAGCACCATGTCCAAACGCCGCCTTAACCCTTTAACCGACAAATTATTCAATCTGAATTTTCACCCACTTGAAGTTGTGTCTCGCTGACAAAAATGAAATGAAATGAATCGGGCTTTAGGCCACCTTTGTGCACATATAGGCTAAACTGGGCCAGGAGAACCTCCTGAGGATGGTGAGATGATTGAGATGACACTGTCCTCCAGACACAGGATTCGAAATTTGAGCCCTGGCGGTCTGAGGCCGAGCACGCTACCTCTCGGTCACGGAGGCTCCCCACAATACTAACTTTCACACGTGGATGGGGAAGAAACATTTTTTGTTTCTTCCAAACATTTCATCTTTAACACGTTTAAAAGGTGGTACTTAATGTGCTAATAGGAAATGAAAACCCGAATATATGCGGCACTGGCGGTTAAAGGGTTAAGTTCATAGTCGCCCATTCTTTAATAGTGCAGCAACAATGGCGAGTACCATCATCAGTGTTAGTGCATATGTACCATTATGTTTTTCATTTAAAATGTATTGGCATGGGAACACTGAAGCATCATCATAATATTCCATGATAATCATGATAATCCACCTCTTCAATATGATCCGGTAAGGCTGATAAGGCTAAAGTTTGGTATTTCGTTGTAATCAAAAAAATGTTTCAAGTTCCATCGTTACCATATATTATGTAACATTGGGTGAATAATTTAGTGAAGTGTAAGAAAAAGGGGGCGGGGGTGTTACAACACAGCCTCACATAAATAACATACGATCATAAGTGGTGATTGGAGTTGGTGGTGGGAAAATTTACTAGTAATATAACAAGTACACTTCCGAACAAAATGGCGCAGCCCATCCTTGTCCTGGCGTGCTCACAACTCAAGTGACCCCCTTACTATGATATTATACTATTCAGGTCTTCAAATAAATACAGCGCCATCTAGTGACTGACTCTTGACCGACTACTAAATATATTCACTCTCATAATAGGTATTATATTTTTATAAGGTCCTTGTGATGGCCGGGCCCAAGTAACTCTGTGATATAGGCCCGGTGATCAATCATATGACCATAATGTAGTGATAAACATCATGAACAAATTTTGTCTACGTCGAAGCGCAACAAATGTTCAAAGTGTGATATAATTATGTTGTGTTTGTTATGTTTGGCAATCCATTTACAGAAACAAAATAAATTTTCACTGGCTAAAGACGTAGTAATGTCTGATAAGGCTCTTTACATCAACCTTATCAGAGACCATGAGGGGGGAACAACATCGAGAGACTTTTCAATTAAGACATTCAAAAAACAATGTTCATTTCTATAAATCTGATAGGACAGCAAAATCATTAATGATTTTGCTGTGGCAGACATTTTACTGCCATCGGATTTTACTTACCAATCTTGTTTTCCGTGAAGAAGTTATTGCACAGGCTCGAGTTCTTTCAAACAAATCAAACAGAATTGAAATCGAATAAGAATTAAGAGAGGAGAAGCATTTCTTGTGAATTGTGGACAGAGTGCCCTAATTAGGTCTTAATTACGTCACAAGGTAATTAATAATTAAAATTTCTGACATCCGTGAGGAAGTATAATGCACAGAAACGAGCTCTTTCAAACAAACCAAACAAAATTTAAATCGGATAAGAACTGAAAGAGGGGAAACATTTCTTGTGAATTGTAATCAGACGACAAGCTCGTTTTACTTTGTTTATAAACAAAGTAAAACGAGTGACTTACAAAATGATGGTATCAATGCTTTCATCAAACACCATTCTTGCCCACCATCATTGGCATAAAACAAGGTTTTGGTGAAAATTGGACTTCTAAAAATGTTTGGAATCTCGGACCCCACGTCCAGAGGCAACACCCATGACCTATGTGATGGAACTGCCTTAGATCCAAGTAATTGGTAAATGAATATAAAACTTTTCAGAAACTATGCTAAGCATGTGTTTGTCCCATATCTAAAGAAACAGCTTGTATATTTGGAACCATTTCAAATAAACTAAACAAAATTGGATTTGGATAAGAATTTGGATAAGAATTGAGGGAGGAGAAGCAATTCTTGTGAATTGTGGACAGAGTGCCCCAATTAGATCATAATTAGGTCATAAATTAATTAATGATTAAAATTTCTGAAATCAGAGAGGCTATTTAATGCACAGGCACGAGCTCTTTCAAACAAACCAAACAAAATTTAAATCAGATAAGAATTGAGGGTGGTGAATAATTTCTTGTGAATTGTGGACAGACGACAGATGACAGACGACAGACAACAGACGACAGACGACAAACACAACACGATGACATTTAAGCTCATCTTAGGCCTAAAGACCGGATGAGCTATGCAATGGAACTGCCTTATATCCAAAGAATGGCCAAACGCATATAAAACTATTCAGAGACTATTCCAACCATGTGTTTGTGCCATATCTAAAGAAACAGCTTGTATATTTGGAACCAGAGTGTCAATGACACAGAAGTTCATCCTTAATTAGGGCAAGCTGATTACGAATTAAAATTTCTGAAATCCGCTAGATAGATCTATACACAGGCACGAGTTCTTTCGAATAAACTAAACAGAATTAAAATCGGATAAGAATTGAGGGAGGAGAAGTATTTCTTGTGAATTGTGTTATTTACAAACTGTTATTTGTTATTTGTACTTCTCACTTTATTTGTAATTAATTATGTTTTGGTCAAATAAATTTATTTTCTTCTTCTTGTGGATAGAGTGCCCTAATTAGATCTTAATTAGGTCATAAATTAATTAATAGTTAAAATTTCTGAAATCCGTGAGGGCATTTAATGCACAGGCACAAGCTCTTTTAAACAAACAAAATTTAAATCGGATAAGAACTGAGGGGGGAGAAACATTTTTTGTGAATTTTGGATAGACGACAGACGACAGACGACAGTTATTTAGTAGACAGCCACGTTAACATGGTACAGTGAATAATATTGTAATCCTACTGACTTTTAATGAACCTAATGTTTCACTTGTGTAGCCTGGTTAGACATGGAAAAATACCTTAACACTTAGTTTGAACAGTAAA
This sequence comes from Flabesymbios commensalis, assembly GCA_964017125.1. Taxonomy (NCBI): domain Eukaryota; kingdom Metazoa; phylum Annelida; class Polychaeta; order Terebellida; family Flabelligeridae; genus Flabesymbios; species Flabesymbios commensalis. Next base: position 40,588,180 of record OZ024910.1, on the reverse strand, counting down.
ACCAACATAGATCTACACACATTTATGTATCTGTAGTAATATAACAAAAATATAGTAAATACAATAAATACTTGTAAGTTGTATAGTTTATTTCAATTTTATTTGTTTTATAACTATTTATTTTAATTAATTTCATGGATTCACACACGTTGTATCACTGCTGAAACTGATATCGGGTTTCTATCACCACACAATGTGGCTAGTATTAATAATAATAATCGATAAGAATTGGATGCTATGTTTTATTATTTGTTCACCTTCATCATCGCATCGTCAGGGCATAGTGGCTGTTGTAGAAAATATGCTATGTGAGTCTGCTCTTCTATCGATCTTCCCAGTAAATACCTTGTGTTTAATGCAGGGTCTGCCAACATTAAGGCGCCATTGATCCTACCTCATTGGATATCTATATACCTGTGAAAATATATAATACTATTGCGGAAGTTAGGGTATACCTTTTGTCTTGCACACATTAGATGGAATCAGATACTTTAATGCACTGGCACCCGTAGCGCTACTTATAGGAAGGTATTATTGTTACGATATGAAATGGTGCTGCTCCGCCTGATATTAGTATAGTCAATAATGGTATGCAGATCGCTTCCAGTGATTTTACCTATATATGTATACTATATCGGGCTGAACCGTAACATTTCGCAACATGAATAGCTTCCCATAAGCAGCACTACGGATGCCCGTGATTTCACTAATCATTATACACACAATACGATAAACGCAGCTTGACATTATACTGTAAGCAACGCAGGAATAAATTCAAGCAAATACAAAAAATATGTAGGCTAACATTTGCAAACAATTTTTTGTTGTTGTTTGAAGGTGAAAATGCATTATTAATTTTGGTTACATGGATGAAAAATACTGCAGAACAATCTTGCACTTTCAGTGTGAATCAAAATCGCCTGGGCCCGTATTCTCGTACAAGTTACGATATATCGTAGGCTTATGATTGGTCGAGATGGCCATCTTGACCAATCATAAGCCTAGGATATATCGTAACTTGTACGAGAATACGGCCCCAGATCTCATATGTACTTAAATCTGTGATTATAACATTTAAACCAATAAAATGTATTTTATCTAATTTGAATACTTTTTGATAACACTAATCTCGGGTGTATTGCTTTAAATATTCACATGGCTAATAATCTATTAGAGAGAAGCTCACCAGCGATCTTCAACTTGGACATGTTGTATGAATTATAATGAATGGCATCATGCACAAGTGGGCTAACCCACATTTTGACGATTTTGGGAAAAAAATCGCGCTGCAACATAAAGTACAGGATAAAACGAATAAATACAAATTAGCACAAAAGGTAACAACATCAGTGACCAAAATGGTCTAACCCTGAATGTGAAACTCGTATATTTATCAAGTTGTTGCTATCAATGATATATATTTTCATTGTTTTTTAATGTGGGTTAGCCCATTTGTGCATGATGCCATCCTATAATTGTAGGGCTGCTGGTTTTCCCAGACTGTGATAAAAGCCAATTTACTAGAGGTGCCTATTAGAGGACTGCTCGGGCTTCTGAATCATGCCCACACACGCCCCGCGGGTCCCCGTGCTTGACTGAACCCGCACATGAATTTATATTCTGGAGCCGCACCCTACCCGGTGCCCGTACAAGTTGTACCCGCACCCGCCCCGAGCAAGCTAGAACCGCACACGCCCCGCATCAGCACATTCTTTTAGGCGCGCAGCGACCCACAAAACACACATTGTCACAAATTACCAAAATACAATTCCTTAAGTTCTTCAAAAAATGAAGAATTTTGGTCAGTGCGTTGTGATTCGCTGGGCGTGCGTTAGAATTCGTTGATGATTCGACGAGAACGCCGGGTGAACGTTATTCATTTATTGTGTGCTCAACCTCTGCGCACATTTTCTGCATGTTCCAAAATGTGAGCGTTTTTCCACGTGTAAATGTACACACCAGAAGAACGTCAGACCAGCGCCAGTCTAATGCCAGGCACAAGTAGAGCACATGCACGCTCTAAAATCGTTGTGTTTTCGTGGGGTTTTCGTTGACCGAGGTTTGTCCCAGTCAAACATAAACGACGCATAGTTCACGCATGACAAAATAAAAAATAACAATTTGAGTCCGGATTGTGAAAAACATCGCAAGCTGGTAGCGAGTGCACAGCGTGTTTTCAACGCAAAGGGCGAATGAACAGCGCTTTACTAACGCGTTGGACGCATACAGTGCGTATTAAACCCTAGAATGCTAAAGTCGACGATTTTAGTTATTTTTATCAGTTTGTTTTGTACATATGTAACCATTTTTAAAAGAAAAAAAGTGTCCTAAATTTGTGATAGCATTATATGTTTAGACTTTATTTCGACAGATTAAAAATAAATTCTGCACTAAAAGCCGTGTATCGTGTGAAACTCCACCTTTAATGATTAAAAATAAAATGTCGTTCATCAGAGCTCCAAGGGTTAACGCTACAGAAATAACAAAAGGCTACAAAAATAAGTCGCAGCCTGTTGCTCGAGTGCTGGGCGAACCGCCTACTTCGAGCGCTAACGTTGTTCTAGCGCGCCCTACGTGTTTCTAGCGGTCTTCTGGCGTGTACATTTATGCGTTCATATGCGTTCAATATTTTGAACACACCCAACTTCCTTTGGCGATTACAGCGAACACAAAAATATGCTAGCGTTAGTGCAGCATGCTCCACGAACCAGTAACGAGTGCTGACGCACGACCGACGCACGGCCGACGCTCTGGCAAAAAACAAACAATTTTCAGTGCGTGGGTCGTGCGTCGACTATGTGTGACTGAGACTTACAGCTAGAAAAAAACTAAAAAATGCCGGCACTGAGCACGCATATAGCGCCCATCCAGCGTGTTCCTAACGCAGGTCCAGCGAGCATAATTATAACGCAAATGTGGCGTGCTAGATGCTTTCTGACTCATTCGTGTCTCGCGCTGGCGATGCGCGATGTAGTCGTTAACTTTGTCGCCCTGCTAAGGCGCAACGCGGTGGCGAAACGCTGTGTATTCGCTGATTTATACACCTGATTTATTTATAACAAGCTGCATATTCTTCCTAAACTCACTGACTCTTCTCATATTCTGACAAAATTCATGAACGCACAACGACTCACTGCTCCATTTTTTATGACTCAATGCATGGGCTGTGCGTCGTGTATGTGTGACTGGGGTATAATGATCGATGCATGTATATGCAAAGCTTAGGGGTTTTGTCAAGTTAAAAAAAATAAAAAATCCGATAAGGGGTAGGGTGGGTACAGTCTGGCCAATCCGAGTTTTTCTCTAATTTTTGGATTTTTTCAACTTGAAAAGACCCCTTACCATCTGTTTAAAATAAGAAAATTATTATTAGCAACACAATACAATTTTCCTGGATGTCGAAATTAGTTGGGGTGCTGGTCACCTGTATTCGACATCCTGATGTACACAATTTTACTTACAATTGCATAATTGTACGATTATTGTATATATTTGTGTATATAAAGCCTAATGAATAAATAAATAAAAATACAGATAACAATGTAAATGCTAGAAACGTCGTATATAAAATATGATGTTAGGACACTCCTATAGATAATCAAATATATTTATAATTGTTATAATTGGTATATTTTTTTCAGTTTTACGACCCAGTTGGTATGCTGAAATTATCCAATGATGGTACAAAGTTGGGCCAGCGTCGCATGCGGTGGCCCAACATTGTATCAGAATAAGGACGCCAACGTTCCTGACACTTGTTCTTAGAAACTTGAATGCCGGAGCAAGAGACGAACCTGCGATCTCTGACTTTCCAAGCAGGCACCAGGGCCCCCGCCCTTTGGCATTGTTTTTAGATATATTATACAAACACATTACCTGATTACTGACATCAAGATGAGGTGCTATGTATTCTTGCTGGTATCTATAAGCTGATTAGCAAAATTGTTCCAATTATTGATTTTTATGACATTGATGATGTACTATATTGGTTTAAATATATATTTAGATTTTTTTTTTCAGTTTCCATATGTGTCGTTAAAACTCACTTATATAGTTATTTTCCACATGATGGTTAGGATTATTATGGTAATAGATGAGCCCATATCATTAATGTGTGGGCTATGGATTGCTGTATTAGTTTTACCCAGGAAAAACACGTTTTCAACATGACAGTCACCACAGGGTCCGAAAAATGCAGATGCTCATAACGTTTTAATGACTGCGGAAAATGAGCTGAGCATGCGTAGCAGTAACTGAAATGTTACTGATTCTCCACCTGACCTCATTTTTCTGTATGACCTTGAGATCTCAGGGTCAAGGTCACCGTGGGAATGACCTTGAATGGGTGGGCGCCAGGCACCTGCATCTTAATTTTGATGATCCACGACTTTTAGTTTTAATTTCTGGCTACCCTCGATTTTTGACCTCATTTTTCTGTTGACCTTGGGATCTCAGGGTCAAGGTCACGGTAGGAATGACCTTGGATGGGTGAGCGCCAGGCACCTGTATCTTAATTTTGATGATCCTCGACTTTTAGTTTTAATTTCTGGCTACCCTCGATTTTTGACCTCATTTTTCTGTATGACCTTGGGATCTCAGGGTCAAGGTCACGGTGGGAATGACCTTGGATGGGTGGGCGCCAGGCACCTGTATCTTAATTTTAATGATCCATGACTTTTAGTAAAAAAAAATTAAATAAGGAAACGGGAATAAGGAATAAGTAACTAACTTCACGGACCTCTAATCTATCAACTTCTGCTTCCTCATTCTTCACAATAGCCATCACATACCACTGGGGAATTGTTTTGGTGACATTTTGATCCCCATATCATCAACCCTTCAAATACTATGGCCACTAACGAAAATGGCCGTTTAGCGGCCATTTTGAATTTTGTAATATTTAATTAACTCAAGAAATGCATAATGACTGGACCATGAATATAAAGCAAAATGTAATGTCTCACACAAGGATAACCCATGACAAATTTCACACTAAAAAATCCAAAATGGCCGCCAGTCGGCCATTTTAATGTTGGTTTTGTTAATTTTTTTTGTTTTTTTTTTAGCAAATAATTTTAAAATAGTGGTCGAGCGATAACGGAGGGCTGCTTTCGTATTCGTTTCCGAACAACTTTTTCTAGTTAATCACTAATTTGGGCCCTAATTAAGGGGCTATATCTTTAATCGGTACATGCTGCGGCACTTAAGAATTGCTTTGTTGGGATCCTGACACCTGTTCTACACATGATATAGGCCTACTTCAAACCTTTTGTACTCGCAGTGCTAAATAAAACCTTCTGGGCTCCTGGACTATGAAGCCGATCAGCGTTAGTTTAACGTGTGAAGTTAGCTGAAAATGTCATGCTCAATCGAATGTTGAAATATTTATAACACGATTTTTCTAAAAAAAAATGGCAGAAAAAACCTGGGGGATCCATGGTTGCATCGTGTTATATCCGATTCGTGTTGTAACCTATTCGTGCTATAACGGATAATTACTGACACTTTATTTACTTTATTCAAACACACATTTTAGCGCTGAAATGGTTTAACATTCAGCGTTTGCAAGTAGGCCCTATGAGTGTTATCGGAGTCGATCACATAGCTTGAGTGCTACTCATTGTCTTCCTCGGGTCCTCTCTGATCTCTTCTTGGGGCAGTTTCACCACCTTCCAGAGTTGTTGCCGCTAGGCCTACACCTAATTTACTGATCACCTTAAACCGCTAAGCGAGACTATAGTCGGCGCTTTAATCCGTTTTAATAGCCGTTTAAACATCAAAATTGCTAAATGGCTTCGTCTTAAATTACAAATTAAACAAGTAGTACGAGTAGTTTTCTCTCACTTAAAGTTGTGGGTCAAGGTAGTGAGACACAACTCTAAGTGTGTGAAAATTTAAATTATTTAATTCAGCGGTTTAAGGGTTAATATATTAGTCACCATGAACAAATTTTGTACAATATTTGCTGTACAAAATAAAATTGTAGGCCTATTAATACTCGTCATATATTTGTACATTTTTTGTTAGTTTTCTGCTGTTCATTTTAATGGCACATAGTCTAAGTCTATATAAACATCTACACCAGGTTCAAGGTAGAGATTAACCTTTGAAAATACATTGATAAATCGGATATACCAGGTGTGGCGAGGCTGTGGTGAGATCATTTAGCCCCCTGTGGCGAGGTTACCAAAGATGTAGCGAGTCTACTCAGCCTTCTGTGGCGAGGTTATCAAATTTGTGGCAAGATTACCTGTGGCGAGGGTACCTTGTGGCGAGGTTACCTGCTAGAATAACCGGAATAGGCCTACCCGAACAATATTGCGAGATATTGCCAATGGTACATAAATCTGACATTCCATTGATTTATCAGGTGACAGTCCAATATTTCGTTGGAATCAGCAACATTTCAACTATTTGGTTTCAGCAGTTCGTTTTCTGCCATACTTCATTTAAATTGTATTGGTAAGCAATAGGCCTATATGTTTTGGATCATGGGATGGCGAACCTTGACTTTGTTCTAATAACGCTGAATACTAATATTGAAACTAATGCAGCGATACACAGCTCACAGTTGGACAGCGTGGGCCATAATGGGCATTTATTGGCGGCACCGCCAACAGTAAACACCGCCATATAAATAATATTTTTCCTGCTTGGAAAGATAGGTGTCTTACATTGGGAACTGAAATTTAAAAAGATTCACTGGTAATGACTTGGTAGTTAATTTCACAGAAAATATACTATATATATATTGTATGGTTAATTCAGCAGGCGATCTGTGATTCTTCAGCCGGGGCCTAGAACTTATTCTGAAAAATCTTATGGCCCACTAAAATTAACTTGCTGCGTCTAAAACAAAGACATTGCGTGAAGTGTGGCGCACAGATAAAATGAAGTCGGGCAATTTTCTTTTCTTTGTGAGAGTCCCGCAAGTACTCTTTATAAGTCAGGCACTGCGTATTCTTTACATTTAATTAAGTAGCTAGGCGTGTTTTTCGACAGAGTGTGTCAATGCTCAAAAGATTGTGTCGGCGGAGCTCAGGAGAACGCCTATCACAGCAAACACAAGCATTCGAGATAACTGGGCTTGGTCACAGCAAATCAGCAAACTCGAGACGCTGACACAATGTCAGCCTAATGGTGGCCTGCCGTTTACAACACTGGGCCAGCATTATCCCAGCATTGATCCACCAGTATATAGGCCTTAGCACGATAAACCTTCATCCAATGCTAGCCTAATGCTGGCCCATTGTATACGGCAATGGCGCAGCAGTAAAACAGCATTGGCTAGACGTCTCGTTTTTGCAGAGTCACCAGCTACTCGATACACTGACACAATGGTTGTTCAATGTTGGAGCAGTGTCATAGATGATAGCACAACATTTAACCAACATTGGATCATGTTGACTGGAAACTTAAGACAAAATTGTCAGCTATCTTTATTTTATGTCTACATGTCCCAAATTTATAATCTAATAATAAATCTGACGTTATCATACATGATAAGTATGCCAACACATATACCTGGTGAACAGTTGGTTTTATAATTATATTATATATTACTTTATTATATAATTTTGATTCACTAATATGTTTGACATGCCTCTCAAGCAAAATTAAGAACATGTATGTGCATGTTTTCAAATGGGTCGTCAAATAAAATAAAAAATCATCAAGTTAATTATATTATCAGAACATATAGCACTTTGGTAATAAAATTTGTTTTGTGACATGTTTACCCTTGTCTGCACAATTGTTTGTTTATAAGGTAATTATATTATCAGAATATAACGCTTTATTATTTTTTTGTTTTTATATGTTTACCCTTGCCTGCTAAATCCTTATCGGTTATTTATAATAACAGAAGATAACATCGTGTTGAGTCTGTCGTCTGAGTGTTGTCTAATTAACTTATGACCTAATTAAGACCTAATTAGAGCACTCTGTCCACAATTATTAACAAGAAATGCTTCTCCTCCCTCAATTAAAAACCGATTTCAGTTATGTTTGGTTTGTTTGAAAGAGCTTGTACCTGCGCATTAAATTTCCTCACGGATTTGAGAAAAAAATATTTATGACCTAGTTAATATCTAATTAGGGCACTCTGTCCACCATTCACAAGAAATGCTTCTCCTCCCTCAATTCTTATCCGATTTCAATTCTGTTTGGTTTGTTTGAAAAAGCTTTGAAAGAGCTTGTGCCTGTGCATTAAACTTTCTCATGGATTTTAGAAATGTTGATTATTAATTAACATATGACATAATTAATACCTAATCATAGCACTTTGTCCACAATTCACAATAAATGCTTCTCCTCTGACACTTCTTATCCGATTTCAATTTTGTTTAGTTTATTTAAAAGAGCTCGTGCATGTGCATAGAACGCCTCAAGGATTTCAGAAATTTCAATTCTTGCCCTAATTAGGGATGAGGAGCTTCTGTGTCATTGACACTCTGGTTCAATTAAATAAGCAATTTACACCGACTATTTTATTAAATTCAGTGGCATTCTACTTTGTTGCACACTTGCTTCAGACCGTATATATATAAGGGCCCAGCAGCACAAAAAGTAAATATCTTTTTTTTCTGGTCGGATCACTGCTTTTTCCAAGGTAATTACACAACACAATTTCTTAATCAGACCTGTACATTGGGGTTGGAATTGAAGTATTTTTTTATTTTTGCATTTTGCATTAAGCGATCCACAGGGGCGGGTCATCGTACCCTCGTCCCCTTTTTAAAAAAATATAATGCCCAAATATCGCTCGAAACTTGTCCAAGCATCAGTGACACACAAAAAAAAAATTCGATGCTGTCCCAGCCAGACATTTTATTGGGGTAAACATATTTTATTAACAATTGAAGCAGTACAAAATGTAATCTAGGCTTCTCTTGGGATGAAAAAAAATTGTTGCCTGACATGTGAGCAAATGGTATAGTATTGCTGCACAAAAATCGATATACATTAAATCATTGCTATACAGAATCAAGAATAGTTATGACAATTATTATCAGACTCAGACCGCCAGGGCTCGAATTTCGAATCATGTGTCTGGAGAACAGTGTCATCTCATTCATCTCACCAACCTCAGGAGGTTCTACTGGCCCAGTTTAGCCTATATGTGCACAAAGGTGGCCTAAAGCCTGATTCATTTCATTTATCAGACTCATGACAAAATATTCAGCAGGTTAAATCGGTTGGTGGCGATAACATATTCTTGGTTAGACTGATTTATCATAAAGTTGTTTATATCATTACTGATGACATGCAAAAAAACATGAACAGTAAATTATTAATTATTACGCAGAAAAAAATCACATAAAATACGCCTAGGAACAATGTACAGTGGGCATTCGAGAAAAAAAATGAGACGTTGTCTCTGGGAGACCACATTCACAGCTGTTGTTCTTCTCTGTGATATTCATATCAAATAAATGTTGTCACAATTTTCTGCATCTCATCCGTAAACGTGTCATTTTTATGTTGATTTGTCGCTTTCCGGTTTACATATTGGTTTATGCTTTGTTAAGTGCGTTTTCAGCGGCAGATTTTCAGGATGTTTTATATTTTCTTCCGAATTATTTCAAAATAAACAGATCAAAAACGATTATAGTCAAGCTTAGCGTTAAAGGGTTAACCCTTACAACGCTGAATTAATTTTGTATAAATCATGGAGACCAAAGGGTTTTAATTAATTCGATATCATCCTAAATCTGATTCATTTGAATTCCTATGTCATGGGGTTACGGCCATTAAAAATATGTCTTTACTCTTACAGTGCGGGGATCGACTTTAGTCGTCAGAATCTGACGTCTACAGACGTCAGATTCTGACGACTAAAGTTGGTCCCCGTGCTGTAAGGGTCAATCGATAATGCATTGATCTACATAAAGACTCAAGTGGCTACGTGTGAAAATGTTCCTATATTTTAGATGAAGTATTTTAAAATACTATATTAAACCGTATTCAATTACTTCGTGTAATAACAATATACAATAATAATGTACTGAGCAGTACTGTTGGCCTATGATTGATTGGTACGACGCTGTTACTACAGAACAGTGCATAATAAACTTCCCATCTGAAAATTCGTGAAGAATTAATTGGTACGATGCTGCTGCTACAGAACAGTGCATATTAAACTTCCCATCCGAAAATTCGCGAAGAATTATAAATAAATATTTTCTTTTTCGAAATTAAACATTTATTTTTCTTTTCCTTATTTAAAACGAAAGGAAAATACTTATTTTATTTTAGTTTTCAAGAAAAGAAATTTCTTTTTTGACAACTTTTTAAGAAAATAATTTCGGTTGTTGCTAACAAAGAAAAATATAATTCTTTAATATTCGTTTCTGAGAAACTAATTTTTGCTGTTCGAAACAGAAAGAGAACAAATGAGAACACGACCGGAAGACACACAATTAATATGCAGTAAATGCCTAACAGTAAGGCAGTAGTTCCTTCATAAGGTCTGTATATGTACAGACCGCCACAAGTCACTTGGTCACACACATCCACCCCCATCTTATTTATGTAGGTGATAGAGGTCAAGAATACTTTTTATCTGACCCGGGTGGGGGGGGGGGCTAGGGTAGTGGTAAGCACTGCTACCGTTCACGCTAGAGTTCGGGGTTTGTTTCGCGGTCTCGGTCTCCCAGTCTCGGCGGGGTTTGAAAGAAACAAAAGGGTTTCTTCCCCATCCACTCGTGAAACTCAGTATTTGGAGGTGCTTCCGTGACTGATAGTTAGGGTGCTCGGCCTCAGACCTCCAGGGCCTGGAAGGCAGACTGAGTCTCATCTCCACATCCTAAGGAGGTTCTCCTGGCTCAATTTAGGTCTATAGGCCTACCACAGATCTCTAGCGTGCTGCAAACTCGGAAAAATATGAAGTTTGAAATTGCATTAATGAAAAGGAATGAAATGAATCGTGCTTTATGCCATTTTATGTGCACATACAGGCTAAATTGGGCCAGGAAAACATCCTGAGGATGGTGAGATGAGTGAGATGACACTGCCATCCAGACACAGGATTTGAAATGCAAACCCTGGAGGTCTGAGGCCGAGCACGCTACCTCTCGGTCACGGAGGCTCCCCACAATACTGAGTTTCACGAGTGGATGGAAAAAAAACATTTTTGATTCTCTCAAACTGCCGAGACCGGGAAACGAGCCCCGAACTAGCGTGAAAGGCAGCGGTGCTAAACATTACTATAGGGCCCCCGCCCAGTGAGCTGTAACAGTAGGCTATATGCTGTGTCTTGAGGATTTTTACATCGCATGAATATGTCTTACTCATTAGCGATTGTTACCATGGTAACATGTACACAAGACCAAATATCACATATCACAATTAGTATAGGTAGGACTATGGTCAAAATAATACATATGATATTAAAAATACATTTTCACATTATCTATATCCATTTATATACGACACCAGATTAGGATATCAAAGTAATCGTATGAAAATAAAAACTTGGTCATATCAAGGCCAAACTGTGACTTTTGACTCATTTTGCTAGATCCGGTCATATATATGATATATATTTACTACCCAGTATAGAGTGGAACATGCTATGAAAAGCCACCCTTACGACACCGGTCTTCATTTATAATAAAATGCCATTTTGGGGAGTGGCAAAGTGACAGCCTTTTCCGTTAACCCTTTAACCGCAAAATTATTCAATTGGAATTTTCACCCACTTGAAGTTGTGTCTCGCTGAAAATTATTCAGATTTGACAAAATGGAGGTCAACTCTTTTCAAATCTTGCTGGTTCCTGTCACATTTTATCTTTAACATATTTAAAATCTGGTACCTAATGTGCTAATAAAAAATGAAAACCCGAATATATGCGGCACCGGCGGTTAAAGGGTTAAGCACAAGACATTTGTACAACGTCAGCCCAACGTCAATGTTTTTTGTTCACTGCGATAGGAGGTTGGCGGCTCATAGCAGTTTCTACTGCATAGCAGGTCTGACAAATATGTTTCTTTTGTGGCAATTTCAACAATTATGCATGTCCTTAACCGCTCCACTACTACTTGTTCATATTGTATCTGATAGAGACACTCACATGGCACCATCTCTGGCTAATGACGTGTTTTCCCCGGCTCACCTGTTTATACAATGTTTGTGGGATGAGTGATGACGCAATTGATGATTTTCCGTATTGTTTTCAGAATCAATAACTATAGTAGCCTAATCAGACCGCTGCTGAATAGATCGTTTTTAGTCCAATTAATGTTAGTAGCAATCATATGAAATGGTAAGTGACTACATGAATGTATATACTATATTACAGGTCCACGAGACAGCCTTATCAGCTTATGTGGTCTTTGAAAACCCTTGTCTTGCTATAAGCACAGCTATAGTTGTTCTTATAATGTTTTATTAGCCGATTTATTAAAAACGAAATAATCATTTAAAGATCATGATTTGCTAATGTGTGGTTTTAAAATAAACAAATGTAAATAATTTGCACACACTTGAAGTTGTGGATCGCGGTAGCGAGACACAACTTCAAGTGGGTATTAATTTTAAAAGGTAACACACCGTTAATTTACATATGACATGTATATATAAATAATTTATTTGGGTAATGATTAAGCGCATAGAGTCCAGTATTGCTGATTTTAAATAAAAAAAGCGAATGTACTTCTATCGTCCTTTTATAATGTTAACACCAATTGTTTATAGGCAATAATCATATCAAAATATATGTCACTATTATGGCTATCAGTTGTGAGATTTATCCCACTGGTACTCCCAAAATTATTCTTTGGTGAGTTGGCATAAAGTAATTCGTAGATGATGAGAAATTTACTGCATCCGATAATCAATGATTTGTATGTGGATGGTCAGATGCATTTTCGTCTCATTATGGTTTTCAATTGTATGTATAAAAAAAAAATAATGTGATGTCTTTATGTGTCTGATTGACAGCATACGGTGGTAGGTCGCCTGTGTCCAACAGTTTGATTTGTGTATGTTATAAATATAAGATTGGTAAGTTATACCTGCCTCACCTTTCATGATGTTTTTGTTATTGCAAAATATATTGGTATTGTGAAAACAGAATCACTTAGCATTACCCTAGGCAGACTATGATCAAGTTACCACAGGCTAACTATTGAAAGTGGTGGATGGCATAAACGTGCTTTCTATGTGATTTTATTGAGGATTAATTTCATTTTATTCCCATCTATCAATTATATGAACAGCTCGAGTACCTAAATATTGTAAAAGACCAAGTATGTATACATTTACATAGTTGATGTCTAGCTTAGCAAATTTGTAAATAATTATAAAGCATTTTCAACGCAGTAGTCTTACACAGGTACCTTTACTTACAAGTTTTGTCGTTGAGTTTCTTAAATGTTTAGTGTTTTTCAATGTATTTTTTCATGATGTTTTCTACAATTTATGTTTACGTCAGTGCGACGACAAAAGGATTATTGCTTGATACTAAACTGTACTAGTCCAGGTGATGATTTAACCCTTTAACCGCCAAATTATTCAATCTGAATTTTCACCCACTTGAAATTGTGTCCCGCTGACGCGATCCACAACTTCAAGTGAGTGAAAATTATTCAGATTTGACAAAATGGAGGTCAACTGTTTTAAAATATTGCTGATTGAAGTCACATTTTATCTTTTAAAAGGTGGTACTTAATGTGCTAATCAAAAATAAAACCCCGAATATATGAGACACCGGCGGTTAAAGGGTTTACCCTTCTATAGTGATCGCTTAGTGTTGAGTTATTTAACAGCCATCACTTTGCACAGCAATACTTGAAATTTACACACACACACAAATTGGTAAAAATAGTTTGTTTTTTTGTTGTGTCAAATTTAAAGAAAAGTGTGACCCTTTGTGAAGTCGTCACTGTGCGCTTCATTCAATTTATAACCATCAATGAACGCCACCTGGTGAATGGTTGTGCATAACCGGTGTTATAAAGTGTCACTGCCCCATAAGGCTCTGACTCTGTCTAGTCCACTTGATGAACGTGAGATGGTTCGTCGAGTAGACTGATCTTGGCAGGTTCACGCCGATGATTGGTTGTACCCTCGGCTTCTTTTCTTCGTTTTTTCCTGATGTTGCGGCCTTTTCTTCTTTTTTCTTTTGCTTCTTCTCTTCTTTCTTCGCTCTCTCCTCACTGCTGGTTGGAATCGTCGTCCAGTCTGATCGTTCGCCATCAGACAGAATCTCTTCTTCTTCAGCCAGGGGGGTAGCGAGAATTTCTTCTGCTGGAGACGCTGCTGCCTCCATCATCTCTTCTGGCATCTCAGTCTCGTCGATCTTCTCTGGAGACTTGGTGCGCTGCTTCTTGGATGGGGAGCCTCCCAGACCTAATTCGAAATACTCATTCGCTGTTTTAGACAGCGCCGTCAACTTGCTGGATCTCAAGCTAAGCTTGTCTCCATCAAGGGGTCTCATCACTGCGGCTGATGGACGACACCTCTTCCTTGGCGTTTTCACGGGAGTCACCTGTACTGGCGTCCCTGGTATGCTTGCATACTTACTTTTGTTACCTGTGGGTGGGGATGCATCACCCTTTGCTGCTCCAGCGTAGCTCAGTCCGTCTTTGACTCCAGCCTTTCCTACTTTACTGCTTATAGCCTTACTCTTACCTTTACTGGCGGCACTTACCTTCTTCTTAGCCTCTTTGTTGAGCCTCTCTTCCTCAGACAGAGCCCAACCGATGTAGTAGGCGGAAAACTCCTTCTTTGCATCAGGAGTTAACCCGTCTACCTCTCTCATGAGTCTCTTCACGACCTCACTGTCAGAGACAGTGTTGCCGTGCACGCCCTTAGAAGGGCGGGACCCATCTCCAGCTGTTACCTTACCACTAGGCATGCTAGCGGTAGGGCTTAAAAATAATTTGGAAAAATTTTGACAATTTAATTGTCCCGTATACTGTACTATACTGTGCAGTATGTAGTGGGATGTGTAAGCTGTCAGTCACACTCAGGAGAGTGATGACGCGTCGCTCACTGAAGAGGTGTGAAAAGAGGAATTTCGGCGATTTTCAGGCCACCAAAGAAGTCAGCCGAGGCCAAGGTCGAAGACTCCCTCAGCGTAGTTGTGAAGGACGTCGACATCAAGGCCGAAGAAGAAGATATAGAGGCAGCCATCATGGAGGAGCAAGGACTGAAGGTGAAGGTGGTGCGCTTCATCAACAGATCATCAGGACGTGGCATCCCGAAAGTGAAGGTCACGTTCGAGAAAAAAGAAGAGATGGAGGCAGCAACCAAGAACAGCCGTCTCCTCATCGGTACTCACTCCTACAGAACGGAGGAGTACAAGAAGAAGACCAGAATCCTGCAGTGTTACAGGTGCCAACGATTCGGCCATGCCCAGGACTCCTGCAAGGTACGAGACGTGAGATGCGGGAAGTGCGCCGGACCCCACAAAAGAGCTGAGTGTACAGCCAGAGCCAGTTACTGCGCCAACTGTACAGGAGATCACCTGGCGTCGGACGGAAGATGCCCTAGAGCAATAGAGGTGAAGAAGAAGATTGCTGAGGAAAGAGAAGGCCAGCGACATCGTGGCACTCAAGCAACCAACAAGAAACCTGCGCCAGCTCAACACCAGCGCCAGAGCGAACGTGCTGAGCAGCCAGAGCAGCCCAAGAAGGCCGCACGAGGTGAGTTACCCGATTTACCTCTTTTAAATCTGTCAGATAATGATTTAACTCGAGTAGCACTTTTTATTTCAGCCCACACGATCCTGTACGCCAGAGCCATGAACACAGGAACGATGGAGCCAGATGACGTACCACACATAGCCAGCAAATCAGTCAACTGGGCCTTCAGAGCGAACGTCTCCCCACTGACCATCAGAGACTACTTACTCCACCTTCCAAAAGACTTGTGAGTACAACCTAAACCTAAAAGTAGAAAAAGTAGGGCCGTTTTTACTAGGTCTAGTACAGTACAGTACTCACCAGTAAAAACCTAACTAAAGTAGGAAAAACTAAAGTAGGGCTAAGTACAGTACAGTACTTATAAAATATGGATAACAGTTTACCACCAACTAAAAACGTTCAAGTTATTCATGCTAACATTAACGGACTATATAAAAGAAGGACTGAACTAATTAACTATTTAAATGAATATAAACCACATTTTGTGACTTTAAATGAAACTAGACTTAGAGAGCAAACTAGAATCAGAATTCCAAATTATAACATTATCAGAAAAGATAGAAATGTAATTAATCCTAATGGGCGCCTGCAGCAAGCAGCAGGCGGTGTAGCTATTTTAATTAGAAAAGATATCAAATTTAATGAAATAGATACTTCAGATTTTAACGAAGAATTTTTGGCAATAAACTTCAAATCACAAGGTAAGACAGTGGCATTAGCAACTATTTATAACCCGCCAGATATTAAACCAAACATAGAGAATTTCAGGCATATAACTAATTTATATCCACTTTCAATTCTTATCGGAGATTTCAATTGTAAGCATACTTTTTTCGGATGTAAAGTAGGAAATACTAACGGAGACATTCTATTTCACATAATTGAAGAATTAGACTTACTAATAACTAACGACAGCACTGTAACTTATAGACCAGGGACGTCCTCTGGCGGCGATCTACTAGATTTAGCGCTAGTTAGCCGCCAGATGGCGTCACGCATCCAATCATGTGATGTAGGCGATGACATTGGTTCAGATCATTTGCCAGTTCATTTAACTTTGGCTTCACCACAAATTCAAAAACAATTTCAGAGAGAAATTCTACAATATGAGAAAACAGATTGGAGAAGGTTTAATAAAGAAATAATAAATAACTTAGATAGACTCGAACCTGAAACACCAGAGGAACTAGACTTAGCTAACGAAAAAATAAGCAATATAATTGAAGAAGGGCTAAATAAAGCGTGTCCTAAAGCAAAACGTAAAGATAAAGCACTTTTTATCTCAAATGAAACAATGAAATTAATTAAATTAAAGAGACAAATTAGACGCTTAGCTAGAAATACGCAAAAAGCAGAGGATAAAACCCTATATAATCAATTAAACAACTTAGTAAGTAAACAAGTAAACAAAGATAGAGAAGAATTTTGGAATCAGCAAACTAAAAAACTAGACGAAACTAAAGACTCTAAAGAATTTTGGAAAACTATCAATAGTATTAATGGTAAGAAATCAGGCGGCGCATCCAAGCCAATAATTAAAGAAAATGGTAATTTAACTCAAAACGACTTAGAAAAAGCAACCACGTTCGCTGAATCTTTAGGCAAAATTCATAATACTCACACAGGTGAAATTTTTGATGATGAATTTAAAGATTTAATAGATAACGCTATAAATGAAAAATCGCAGCTTTTTTCAACTCTAAAAGAAAATAAAGTAGAAGATGGCGACGATAGTATACTACTCAGGGATATCTCGATTCAAGAAATAAAACTACAATTAGATAGGACCAAAGGTAGGTCTGCTCCAGGAGCAGACGGAATTAAATACACTGTAATTAAAAAATGTCCAGAAATAGTATTTGAGAATCTAAAAACTATGTACAATCAGTGCCTAAAAATAGGGTATTTTCCAAGTAAATGGAAGGAAGCTCAAGGAATTATGCTCCCAAAGCCTAAAAAAGACAATAAAATTCCAACTAACTATAGACCAATCAGTTTATTAAGTTGCATAGGCAAACTTTTTGAAAAAATAATTGCTCATAGAATGCGCAGTAAATTAGAAGAAGAAAATTTCTTTAATAAATGGCAAATAGGCTATAGAAATAAAAGATGTGCTATGGAACACATTCTCAGACTAGCTGATGATGCGCACATAGCACATAGCCGTCACCATAAAGGAGCTGCAATCTTCATAGATGTAGAAAAAGCTTTTGATTCCGTATGGCACAACGGACTAAGATATAAATTAATGAATACAAATTTACCAGATAAAATAGTAAGATTAATGTCTTCATTTATAACTGACAGGAAAATTTCAGTCAAAATAAATAATGAGACTTCGGACAAAATTTCACTTAATGCTGGCACACCTCAGGGCTCGGTTCTCAGCCCACTTCTATTCCTAATCTATGTAAATTATATTCCAATAGATCCCTTCAGTAATACAGTAGGGGTCTCTCAGTTCGCGGACGACCTGGGATTTTGGACATTTGCTAAAAGTGAAAAAACAATTAAATATAGGCTAGCCAAAGTTTTATCAGACCTAGAAGCATAGTGCTCCAAGTGGAGAATAAAACTAAATGCTAAGAAAACGCAGCTTATAATGCTTAAAACTAAGAAAAATATAGAACTAGAACTTTTTGGCGAAAAACTCACTGCAGTACAGCAAGCAAAATTGCTAGGAGTAACTTTAGATAAGAAACTGACTTTTAATGCTCATATAGATGAGAACGCTAAGAAAGGAAGGCAACGCCTTGGTCTGCTCAAACTCCTGAGCGGCTCAAAGTGGGGCTGTAAACCCAAAACACTAATGAGACTATATAAAAGTTATATACGTCCAGTACTAGAATACGGCGCTCCAGTAATTTTAGGAGCGTCAGAAGCGTATATCAAGAAACTTCAAATCATTCAAAATAAGGCCATCAGAATAGCCTACAAATTGGATCCACTTTCGCACACTGAAGATATTCATAAAATTGCTAAGATCGATCTGATCAAAGATCGATTCCAAATTTTAACGTATAAATTCATAGATTCGCTCAAAGAGCATTCAGATCTTTTCAAACTTCAAAATGAATTAAGAGCTTCAAGAATTAAAAGAGGGCATAAAACACATTTGGACAAATTAATATCAGAATATGCCGAAATTTATGATGAAAATTGGTCAGCCACCGCGTCACGATAACAACAGACGTCACAGTCTGTTGTCACTCACCACATGTCATCGCAGGGGGTGATAATCAACATAATTGTCACCCCTCGCGAGGACCGTCATGGTGAGTGAAAGCAAGGGTTTAAATCCCCTGGTGGCTCTGAAAAGGGAACAAGCGAACTTTCTTAATTTCACAATTAAGATGACACGCTTCTAGGAATTTTCTATTTCTCAAATTATCAACTTTAGACACCTTTTAGACCATTCCACCCAAATTCAATGAAATTACATAACTCTGACGTTCTTTCTCAGGGTATGCGGGAGTATGGCGATGGCACACAGACATTCAGGCAACAACACGAGGTAAATTGATCACATTTGATCCAAAATTCAGAACGCAATTTTAAGTATGTCAAACATACTAAGTGAACTTAAGTGTACACGAGAGGCATAGGTTTAATAAAAGAAATGTCTCAAATGTTCATTTAAAGGATCTGTCAAAACTAAAACTTTATCGGCCTTTTCCATCCAGATTTCAATAGTTAAGACACGAGATATAGGGTAGCTACCGGCTGATTCAACACCTCATTTAGACCACCGCGACCCTCTGTTCGCCGAGGGCGCATCAAAATTAATTAAATTCTAAAATGCTTCTGTTTCCAGGTTCCTTGCCTCCCTTGCCAACCAGACATTTTCTAATGAGTATTATATACTAATGAAATATTTGGATAGGCTAAGAGAAAGCTTTCATACAAGCTTCGAATGCCTTAATCCCACTCTCAGCACCCTTCGGGTGCCAGGGTTCACTCAGCCTAAGGCTCTGACACCAGTCTTCCGGGGAAGAAAGAATACCCTTCTTTTGACGTCAATCCGAATATCACTCGTAATTTTTTTACGTGTGAGATTACATGCAAAATATGTTGTTGTTCCAATATTGCGTTCGAACACAGGTAGCCTCCCAGTCAAACGGTGACACCCGCTCACACCAGCCTTACCTCGTTTGGAAGTAATATACTTTCAAAAGTAAAATTGTGTGTGTGAACATCCACACCAAATAGACCGGTCGATATACCACCTGACCCCCCTCCCCAGAAAAAAAGTTTTTCAACAGTTTTCTAATACTACTGGATATAGTGAAGTACAAAAAAGACTATTAAAATCTGACCCGTAAACGTTCAAAAATCCAAGATGGCCGCCATCACCCTTACAAATCGGTAAATATCATGATTCTTGTTTATAAGCCATGTTTTTAGGAGTTGGGAACATTATTAGTTACAATAACATGCTGGGGTTCGAGTGCTTATTTTCATATATCTAGTTCTACCTGTCTGAAAATAATATAGGATGGATTGCCGCGTTTGTATTAGTAAATATGTGAACGCAGCTTACGTTCACATATATTTACGAATAGGAATACAAATAAGAACACGGCAAAAATTCCTCGTATGTTATTGGTGTGTTTCTTGCCGTGTTCGTATTCGTGCATATTATGTATACCAAGCAAACACAAAACATTTTTATAGCATTAAATTTGTACAATGTTGACCCCCAACGGCGAAGACGTTGGGCCGACGTTGTACACATGTTGTAAACATGATTTATGCTTGCTGGGTGTGCAGCTTATCTCAACAAACAGGAACAGCTGAGCCAGCGTTGGTTTAATGATGGGCCATCGTCTACGACGCCGGCCCATCACTAAGCCAACGTTTTGTAAACGTCTCCTGTCTGTTGGGATGTTGCTGCAGGTTGACGACTCATAATTATGCTGTTGAGAACAGCTTATTCAAAATCCAGTATCATTTGTTGGGCGTGTGCTCTTTATTGACGTGGAAGCATGCATCTATGCACAAAAATGAAACCAGTTTTTTACCAGCATGAATATGTGAGGCACTATATATATATGAAAAAATATACATAGCTAGTATATCCACTTTGCCAAAGGTTGTCATTCACACGACGGTGACGATTAAGATAAACCCGTCTACCATGTTTACGGTAATTGGAGCCTCCTTATCGGTGAAATGCCGAGCGAAAGAGTGGCTTAGACAAACCAGAGAACACGTCCATCATTACGTTGCCCTCTTGAGGCTAAAGTGACACACAGGTTTTAGCCTCAATGGATGCAAATATAAAGTAAAATGCGAAATATTAAATCATTTGTGTGGGTTAGACTACATTGAGAGTGATTGAATTAATAATGGAAGAAATTGTCTGCAAACAATTTGTACGAGATTAATTGTACAAATAATTGCATGTCATGGAGAAAGCGACAGGAATCAAAGCGGATCCTGTAGTCTTCGGATGTATTCGTTCTCACTCCAGTGGGAACTACACGGTCACCTGACAATGACTACACTGAGCTATCAGTGAGGGAATAGAGAGAGAGACACTGGTGACACTAGTGAAGACAATGACAGGATGCCACTGCGGTACATGATCATAATTATATATTTATTTCCAAACACGTTTCACAATAGAATAATTGATTTGAAAAAATAAAAATAAAAAATAATAATCACAAATCTCGTGACATCGCTTAACTCTTTAACCGCCAAATTATTCAATCTGAATTTTCACTCACTTGAAGGATAGGAGGTTGGCGGCTCATAGCAGTTTCTACAGCATAGCAAGTCTGACAAATATGTTTATTTTGTGGCAATTTAAACAATTATGCACTACTACTTGTTCATATTGTATCTGCTAGAGAGACTCACATGGCACCATCTCTGGCTAATGACGTGTTTTCCCCGGCTCACCTGTTCATACAATGTTTGTGGGATGAGTGATGACGCAATTGATGATTTTCCGTATTGTTTTCAGAATCAATAACTATAGTAGCCTAATCAGACCGCTGCTGAATAGATCGGTTTAGTCCAATTACTGTTAGTAGCAATTAAATGAAATGTTAAGTGACTCAATGAATGTGTATATTATATTACAGCGTCCACGTGACTGCCTTATCAGCTTATGTGGTCTTTGAAAACCCTTGTTTTGCTAAGCACAGCTATAGTACTGTTGTTCTTATAATGTTTTATTAGCCGATTTATTGAAAACGAAATGATTTGCAAATGTGTGGTTTCAAAATAAACAAATGTGAATAATTTGCACACACTTGAAGGTGTGGATCGCGGTAGCGAGACACAACTTCAAGTGGGTATTAATTTTAAAAGTTAACTTACCGGGGAAAGGGGTTAATTTACATATGACATGTATATTTAAAGCATTTATTTGGGAAATGATTAAGCGCATAGAGTCCAGTATTGCTGATTTTAAATGAAAAAAACGAATATACTTCTATCGTCCTTTTATAATGTTAACATTAATTGTTTGTATGCAATAATCATATCAAAATGTATGTCACTATTATGGCTATCAGTTGTGGGATTTATCCCACTGGTACGCCCACAATTCTTTGGTGAGTTGGCGTAAAGTAATTCGTAGATGATGAGAAGTTTACTGCATCCGATAATCAATGATTTGTATGTGGATGGTCAGATGCATTTTGGTCTCATTATGTTTTTCAATTGTATGTATAAAATACAAATAATGTAATGTCTTTATGTGGCTGATTGGTAGCACACGGTGGTAGGTCGCCTGTGTCCAACAGTTTGATTTGTGTATGTTATAAATATAAGATTGGTAAGTTATACCTGCCTCACCTTTCATGATGTTTTTGTTATTGCAAAATATATTGGTATTGTGAAAACAGAATCACTTAGAATTACCCTAGGCAGACTATGATTAAGTTAACACAGGCTAACTATAGAAAGTGGTGGATGGCATAAACGTGTTTTCTATGTGATTTTATTGAGGATTAATTTCATTTTATTCCTATCTATCAATTATATGAACAACTCGAGTACCTAAATATTGTAAAAGACCAAGTATGTGTACATTTATATAGTTGATGTCTAGCTTAGCAAATTTGTATATTTAGAAAGCATTTTCAACGCAGTAGTCTTACACAGGTACCTTTACCTAAAAGTTTTGTCGCTAAGTCTCTTAGATGTTTAGTGTTTTTCAATGTATTTTTTTATAATGTTTTCTACAATTTATGTTTACGTCAGGGCGACGGCAAAAGGATTATTGCTTGATAATAAACTGTACTAGTCCAGGTGATGATTTAACCCTTTAACTGCCAAATTATTCAATCTGAATTTTCAGCCACTTGAAATTGTGTCTCGCTGACGCGATCCACAACTTCAAGTGAGTGAAAATTATTCAGATTTGACAAAATGGAGGTCAACTGTTTTAAAATATTGCTGATTGAAGTCACATTTTATCTTTTAAAAGGTGGTACGTAATGTGCTAATAAAAATAAAAGCCTGAATATATGCGACACCGGCGGCTAAAGGGTTAACCCTTCTAAAGTGATTGCTTAGTGTTGAGTTATTTAACAGCCATCACTTTGCACAACAATACTCGAAATTTACACACACACACAAATTGGTAAAAATAGTTTTTTTTTGTTCTGGCAAATTTCAAGAAAAGTGTGACTCTTTGTGAAGTGGTCACTGTGCGCTTCATTCAATTCACAAACATCAATGAACGCCACCTGGTGAATGGTTGTGCGTAACCGGTGTTACAAAGCGTCACTGCCTTATAATGCTCTGACTCCATTCTTCCGGGGAAGAAAGAATACCCTCGTAATGAATCACTCGTAATGTTTTACGTGTGAGATTACATGCAAAATATGTTATTCCAATATTGCGTTCGAACACAGGTAGCCTCCCAGTCAAACGGTGACACCCGCTCACACCAGCCTTACCTCGTTTGGAAGTAATATACTTTCAAAAGTAAAATTGTGTGTGTGAACATCCACACCAAATAGACCGGTCGATATACCACCTGACCCCCCCCCCCCGAAAAAAAAGTTTTTCAACAGTTTTCTAATACTACTGAATATAGTGAAGTACAAAAAAGACTATTAAAATCCGACCCGTAAACGTTCAAAAATCCAAGATGGCCCCCATTACCCTTGCAAATCGGTAAAAATCATAATTCTTGTTTATAAGCCATGTTTTTAAGAGTTGGGAAAATTATTAGTTACAATAACATGCTGGGGTTCGAGTGGTTATTTTCATATATCTAGGTCTACCTGTCTGAAAATAATATAGGATGGATTGCCGCGTTTGTATTAGTAAATATGTGAGCGCAGCTTACGTTCACATATATTTACGAATAGGAATACAAATAAGAACACGGCAAAAATTCCTCGTATGTTATTGGTGTGTTTCTTGCCGTGTTCGTATTCGTGCATATTATGTATACCAAGCAAACACAAAACATTTTTATAGCATTAAATTTGTACAATGTTGACCCCCAACGGCGAAGACGTTGGGCCGACGTTGTACACATGTTGTAAACATGATTTATGCTTGCTGGGTGTGCAGCTTATCTCAACAAACAGGAACAGCTGAGCCAACGTTGGTTTAATGATGGGCCACCGTCTACGACGCCGGCCCATCACTAAGCCAACGTTTTGTAAACGTCTCCTGTCTGTTGGGATGTTGCTGCAGATTGACGACTCATAATTATGCTGTTGAAAACAGCTTATTCAAACTTCAGTATCATTTGTTGGGCGTGTGCTCTTTATTGGCGTGGAAGCATGCATCTATACACAACAATGAAACCAGTTTTTTACCAGCATGAATATGTGAGACACTATATATATATATAAGGAAATATACATAGCTAGTATATCCACTTTGCCAAAGGTTGTCATTCACACGACGGTGACGATTAAGATAAACCCGTTTACCATGTTTACGGTAATTGGAGCCTCCTTATCGGTGAAATGCCGAGCGAAAGAGTGGCTTAGACAAACCAGAGAACACGTCCATTATTACGTTGCCCTCTTGAGGCTATAGTGACACACAGGTTTTAGCCTCAATGGATGCAAATATAAAGTAAAATGCGAAATATTAAATCATTTGTGTGGGTTAGACTACATTGAGAGTGATTGAATTAATAATGGAGGAAATTGTCTGCGAACAATTTGTACGAGATTAATTGTAGGCTACTAATAATTGCATGTCATGGAGAGAGCGACAGGAACCACTGCACATCCTGTATAGTATTCAGATGTATTCGTTCTCACTCCAGTGGGAACTACACGGTCACCTGACAATGACTACACTGAGCTATCAGTGAGAGAATAGAGAGAGAGACACTGGTGACACGAGTGAAGACAATGACAGGATGCCACTGCGGTACATGATCATATATATTTATTTCCAAACACGTTTCACAATAGAATAATTGATTTGAAAAAAAACATGCAGCAAAATAAACAATAATTTGGTTTTATTTGATAGGCTTTAATACATTTTTAAAATATTTTTTTTCTGAGCTGAAATCACGCTGAATTTGTAATAATAATAATACAAATAATAATAATCACAAATCTCGTGACATCCCTTAATCCTTTAATCGCCAAATTATTCAATCTGAATTTTCACTCACTTGAAGTTGCGTCTCGCTGACACGATCCACAACTTCAAGTGAGTGAAAATTATTCAGATTTGACAAAATGGAGGTCAACTGTTTTCAAATCTTGCTGATTGATGTCGCATTTTATCTTTAACATGTTAAAAAGGTGGTACTTAATGTGCTGATAAATATTGAAAACCCGAATATATTCGGCACCGGCGGTTAAAGGGTTACAGTGTTTTTGTTACCCTTGACAACGTCGGAAAACAACAGCCGATTTTATCTGATGTGAGACCTTCGGTCACCTGTATGTACCCAGCAAACACAACACATTGACCCAATGTTGTTTTAATGCTGGCCCACCGTCTTCGACGTCGGCCAAGCAATAAAACAACATTGGGTCAATGTCTCGTGCTTGTTGGGTAGGATGCTTACTAGCTTGAGCATATAATTTTATTATCATGATTATAGGATTGCAGGTTATCAGGATTGTAAATATCACCGTGAAATTCAATAGGTCTACATTCAGATATATATATCTATGCCCTACCCTGATAACTTCGCAAGACTCTGACACAGTGACCTCCATTTTTAAATGCAATAGTTCCAATACGGTCAAAAGTTTACGCCTGTTGAAAATGACCTAGTATTCGTAGGCACTTGAAATATTCGTCTCAATTTCATGGCATCCGAGTTTTTTGGTAGGCAGCGCGAGTATCGTTTTTACACAGCTGGCTGTGGAAACAAAATGGAGGTCAGTGTGACTGGGCCTCGCGCAGTAAATGAGTTAGGCGGCCCAGTCATACCGGGTATCTATGCCCAACCAGGGAGGTTTCACCTCCCTGGACTAACCATGCTAAGCGGGCTGAGTATTTTGATGCTGAGTATAAAAAAATATGCCTTTATTTAATTCATTTTATATAAAGCAATTAAACTAGACCTACTCAAAATGTGAGGTATCAATATGAATACTATGATAATTTTACCCGACAAGCACTGGAAAAATGGGCTCTTTAACCTTTGAATAACTTGCCAGAAGCAATCGCGTTATGCTATTAATATACCAGAGCTGTATGATTTATTCTAAACAATACTATTGACTCCCTATATATATAATAATATATTGATCTGAGAACCTGGCCGAGTAAATACGGATTACTCTGTTTTACAATAGGCCGCAGCCTGTGCACACTGTGGAGTGAAAAGGTTCCCTAAAATTTCAAGTCCCCAAACAGCAATGTGGTTGTGGTAGGCTGGTGTATATTATGTGTGGCAGCTCTGGTGTAGCGGTATATCGCCAGTGGGGACATTCTAAATGTGCTGCAGCATAGGCAGACCGCAGTAACTGCTTACAAGGTAAGTGAGCAGTTACTACTATTTGTGTCTGCACGGCACATTTTGGCGCTGCAGAAACACCCCTTCTGTGCACGAATCACCGGTTTAACGTTGGGCCAACGGCGTAGACGCTGGCTCAACGTTAAACCGGTGATTTGCTTATGATGTATCACCTACACAGGCTATCACACTACAGCCGCCATCTGCAAGGCAGCAAATATTTTGGTTATTACTCCCCAAACTTGATCATGTCCGCACGCGCGACCGCACGGGTGACTGGGGCTGAGGAGCAGAGATTTCACCTCAATTCCCTGAAACGACGCCAGAGTTCGCGAACTCGTGGATAAAAACAATCTGCATGTCGCGGACAAATAATCTCTGAAGCCAGGATGTTTTTAACTGGATATTACTGGATCACCGCATCGCTTGTTCTCAGTTTAAACACAGGTGAGGTTGTACTCTTTGTTAGAAATGAGCAGTGAGTGGGTGTGCCTCGATGTATTTTATTAATAACCATTTCAACAGAAATGTGTGGTGATATTGCCTGTGAAATATTTGAAAATAATCATTTAACAGCTAGGTCTACCTGTGGACGTAGGTTAGTAAACCTAGCATAGTTGCTGACGGTATTAGTTTAGTGCAAACGAATCAAAAGCACCTAACATGTTTTCTTGACTGCGCACGTTATTTTCGCACATATGTGAAAAGGTTTCAAACATTGTTATAATAATATGACACCCCGTATCCCAGCAAGCACAAGACGTTAAACCAATGTTGCTTTAAGTTTGGCCCGACGTCGTAGACGTTGGGTCAAATTTAAACGAACATTAGTCTAATGTCTTGTATTTGCTGCAGTGTCGTGTGCTGTTGTCATATCATTGTCATATATTGGCAGTGTTGACTTTCTATAAGTCTCTATCAGACATTCAATGTAAGTACTAAAAGTAATTATAACAGTAATAAATACTTTTAAAATTGTGTTTGTAACTTGCAAATGTTACGGTGTTGGATACAAACATAGTGTAGTGTACATTGATTCATACCAAGAACAGTAAATTACTAGACAGTCAGTCAGAGACTGCAAACCTCCGTCGGAACTAATGACCGTTACCCAGATCCAGATCATCCCAAAAATTTACCGGATTGGTCCTTAGCCCGAGACACACCTCTGGTAAAAATTCCATGCAAATCCATTCATTACTTTTTAAGTAATCAGAGAGACGGATAGACAGACATACAAACAAACCAACACGACCGTCGGAGGTATGGATAATACATGGCGGAGGTAATTATCTTAGAAAATCAGATTCATGTTGTACAAGATACAGTCTACAGGTGTGTAATTGTGATCAACGCTGCGTGCAAATGCAAAATGCAGTGCCTGCTTACACTAAAAGCTGATGCATTTTCATGGTGCACAGTAGCAAAGTAATCATATCATCTGTCATGACGGCCACAGACAAGAAATAAAAAATAAAAAAACAGGTATAAAATGACGACGAAGTGTGATCCTGATAATTATTATGAGTCCGCAATCGGGACAAAAATCACCTTTTCACATTTACCTTTTGAGACCAAATAATGCATTAAAGCATCATTTTACAACCCTGAAAACGTTTTTAATTTTCTCATAACTAGGGGTTTTAGAACGAAAATTTCCATGAACTGGTTTAACAATACATGACAATTTTCTATAATTTTTAAACCACATCAAATCATTTTCATCCATTACAAGTCGAGAATTGCGAGAGCAATTCGCGGCTTGTAGCGGATGAAGATGACAATGGTAAATTCAGGCTTGAAAAGGGCTAAGATAAGTTGTTTACTGGATCAGCCGGCGTATGGTTATTTATAGTCCGGCAATGAATGAGAGTATACATGATAAATATCTTCATTTATCTTAATTTACAGCAAATTAGATTATCGGAATTATCATTCTAGTTTCAAGTGCCGAATAATAAAACCGTTAATTAAGTATGTAATCAGCATTTTGGTGGATCCCCTCAAGCTTTGAGAAAGATTAGAAATAAGTTATTGATCACATGTTCATTGACACTTTGTGCGTCAATGTTATGACTGCTACGCTGATTTGTACCTTTTGTACCAGTACAGCACTATACGTAATTTACACCCCTTCATTTTTACATTTTGTGTCAGCACTGTACATTGCTAAACTACCCCTTCATTTTTACCGTTTTACCGTTTATTCCAGCATTATGCATTCTTCCCTTCATGCCTGGGCCTTCTTTGTTACCGATTGTATCAGCACTATAAGTTACCACCCTTCATTTTTACTTTTTGTTTTAGCACTATACATTTCAGCCCCTTTATTTTTTGCCTATTGTTTCAGACAGCACTATAAGCACCCTTTCATTTTTACAAATACTTTCAGCGCTTAACATGTCTACCCCTTCATTTTAACCTTTTGCATCAGCACTATACGTTTCAACCCATTAATTTTTACACTTTGTTTCAGCTCTGTAATTTCCACCCCTTCATGTTTATCTTTTGCTTCAGCACTATACATTTCCACCCCTTCCAAGTGGAACGGTTTATCGAGATACAACTTCAAGTGACTTAAAATCGAATTTAAAATGGCGGTTAAGGGTTGACAGAAGCAGCGTTTCTTGATTATCACTAAGTAGGCTAATTTATTATATAATACGCTGTCACCTGACATACACCTGTTTTCATCCAGTCATTGATTGTGAGAGTTCTTAACTCAGGTTACAATAAAAATATGTGATGACTGTCAACTGTCACTCTCACCTTTCCAATCTTCACTCAGCAAACATGTGACGTTGATCCAGTGTTGGTTTACTGTTGGGCCAGCGTCGTAGACGATGGGCCAACAGTTAGCCAACACTGGGTCAACGACTCATGTTCGCTGGGTATCAATATCCGACACAGTGCTCAGACACGTATTATCACGGTCATTATCTGCAGTGAGCACGAAGCTTAATGTTGGATTATCGTCTGCGATGTCAGCCCAGCATTAATCCAGCACTGACTAAACCTCTGGTTGGTATTGGGACCTCTGACAGGCGCTGCCACAACAAACTGAAACTGAATAATGACAAGGGAAGTGGTAAACCATTTTATCTCCGCAGTGGATAATTCTTAAAAAGGAATTATTTCAGACCAGAGAACATGCACGCTGCTGGAAATACTGAATATTTAGCGGTTCATGGAGCGATCACTCGTTTAGGGACACACCATAAAGGCAAAGTGACACCATTTATTAGTAAAGTCTATCATGTACGAGCAACCTCTTGAGGGACCGCCTTGTCATATGAGACACATTACCACTGCAGCGTGATGATAGTACAAACGAACACAATAATGCCTTTAATAATATTAATTAAAGCAACTACACACAGCTTAACTG
Organism: Flabesymbios commensalis; assembly: GCA_964017125.1. Classification (NCBI taxonomy): domain Eukaryota; kingdom Metazoa; phylum Annelida; class Polychaeta; order Terebellida; family Flabelligeridae; genus Flabesymbios; species Flabesymbios commensalis. The sequence continues at coordinate 40,558,223 of OZ024910.1, read as the reverse complement.
GTTTCACTGAATACATTAAAACATTCTGTATTAGTAAATATAATACTGTATGTAATATAAATCACTGCTATCATGATTATATATGTACCATGTTGAATCAAAATTGATTTTTTTTTACTGTTATTGTTATTTAACCATATTTCTTTTTACTCTTTCATAATTTCCTCTTTCGCTCTGATGGTACCAAAGGGTCGGGTCTGCCGACCTTTTGTTTCTATTGGAGCTGAATAAAGTGTTCTGTTTCATTCTTCCTTGTTGAGCCGAAGGGCAGCATCTGCTTACTTTACAAGTGTGCAGCTGCTGCCTTTTGGCTCTGCAAAAGCGGTATCGACATAATATCAATATGATAGCATGACAAGTTAGTCTACATTTTTGTTGGGACGACTGTCTCATTATCATTTTGCTATATATTTGAAATATATTTGTATAAATCCATCTACATTTTTGCACGTTTGTAAATATATATTATGTAATCATTGATACAATATCGTTTCTTCATAATCATTGACCCCTTTCCAACTTGAATATCTTGAATTTATTTTTTCTTGTGTGAAAGGTGGCATTTTTTGTCTTAATTATGGTCTCATGACTGTTATTTGTACTTTTCACGATATTTGTTATTAACTATGTCTGGTCTTCTTCTTCTTCACAAAATTCGAAATACTCACGTAAATGAATTATCTGTGACAAACATCCCATGTATCCCGAATTCTATACCTTATGTAAAAGGAAATGTAGTGTAATAAAAGGGCACCTGTCGTGAGCGATCATAACATAGAGTGTAATAAAAGGGCACCTCTCGTGAGCGGTTATAACAATGTAGTCTTATAAAAAGGCACCTCTCGTGAGCGACCACAATATGTAGGATAATAAAAGGCACCTGTCGTGAGCGACCATGACGTGTATTCTAATAAAAGGGCACCTCCCATGACCGGCCATAACATGTAGTGTAATAAAAGGGAACCTCTCGATGTAGTGTAAAAAGGGCGCCACTCGTGAGCGACCGTAACATGTAGTTTAATAATAGGGCAACTCTAGTGAGCGGCCATAACATGTCGTGTAATAGAAGGGCGCATCTCGTGAGCGACCGTAACATGTAAGTGTAAGTAGGGCGCCTCTCATGACTGGCCATAAAATAATAATATAGTGTAAAAAAGGCGCCTCTTGTGAGCGACCGTAACATGTAGTTTAATAAAAGGGCACCTCTCGTGAGCGGACATAAAATGTAGTGTAATTAAAAGGCACCTCTCGCCAGCGGCCATAATATAGAGTGTGATAAAAGAGCACCTCTCGTGAGCGGCCACAATATCTACTGTAATAACATGTAGTTTAATAAAACGGCACCTCTCGTGAGCGGCCAAAATATGTAGTGTGATTAAAGGGCACCTTTCGTCAGCGGCCACAACATAGAGTATAATAAAAAGGCACCTCTCGTGAGCGGCCATATTATGTACTGTAATAAAGGGCACCCCTCGTGAGCGACCATAACATGTAGTGTAATAAAAGGGCACCTCTCGTGATAGAAATAGAATAGGGGTAATATAATGTAGGGTAATAGAAAGGTGCCCCTTATGAGCGGCCATTAGACGTCGTAGTGTAATAAGAGGGCGCCTCTCGTGAGCGGCCATAACATGTAGTGTAATAGAAGAACACCTGTCGTGACCGACCTAAACATTTAGTGTAATAAAAGGACACCTCTCTTGGACGACAATATGATGGCATGTAGTGTAATAAAAGGGCGCCTCTCATGAGCGACCATTACATTTAGTATAATCAAAGGGCGCTTCTTGTCAGCGGCCATAACATGTAGTGTATTAAAAGGACACCTCTCGTGAGCGGCCATAACATGTATTCTAATAAAAGTGCGCCTCTCGTGAGCGGACATAACAAGTAGTGTTATAAAAGGACACCTTTTGTGAGCGGCCATAACAACATGTGGTATAATAAAAGGACACCTCTCGTGAGCGGCCATGACATGTAGTGTAATAAAAGGGCATATCTCATGAGCGACCATAACAACATGTAGTGTAATAGAAGGACACCTCTCGTGAGAGACCGTGACATATAGTGCAGCAAAATGACACTTCTTGTGAGCGGCTATAACATGTAGTGTAATAGAAGGGCGCCTCTCGTGAGCGGACATAACAAGTAGTGTTATAAAAGGGCACCTTTCGTGAGCGGCCATAACAACATGTAGTGTAATAATAAGACACCTCTCGTTAGCGACCGTAACACATAGTGTAGTAAAAGGACACTTCTCGTCAGCGGCCATTACATGTAGTGTAATAAAAGGGGGCCTCTCGTGAGCGAACATAGCACGTAGTGTTTTAAAATGGCACCTTTCGTGAGCAACCATAGCAACATGTAGTGTAATAAAAGGACATCTGTTATGAGCGGCCATAACATGACATTGTAGTGTTGTAAAAGGGCATCTCTCGTGAGCGGCCATAACATGTAGTTTTGTAAAGGGGCACCTCTCGTGAACGGCCATAACATTTAGTGAAATAAAAAGGGTGCCTCTTGTGAGCGGCCATAACATTCAGTGCAATAAAAGGGCGCCTCTCGTGAGCGACCATAACATGTAGTGTAGTAAAAGGGCACCTCTCATGGACGACAAAGGCATGTAGTGTAATAAAAGCACACCTCTCATGATAGACCATAAAATGTAGTGTACTAAAAGGGCACAACTCGAGAGCGACCATAACATGTAGTGTAATAAAAAGGCACCTCTCGTCAGCGACCATAACATGTAGTGTAATAAAAAGGTGCCTCTCATTAGCAATCTTAACATGTAGTGTAATATAAGAGCACCTCTCATGAGCGACCATATCATATAGTTTAATAAAAGTGCACCTCTCACGGTCGACTATAACATGTAGTGTAATAAAAAGGCGCCTCTCGTGAGAGACAATAACAGTAAAAAAGGTGCCTCCCATGAGCGACCACATCATTTGGTGTAATAGAAGGGCACCTCTCGTGAGAGGCCTTAACATGTAGTCTAATAAAAAGGCACCTCTCGTGAGCGACCATAATATGTACTGTAATAAAAGGGCACCTCTTGTGAGCGACCTTACCATGTAGTGTAATAAAAGGGCGCCTCTCGTGAGTGGCCCACAACATGTACCGTAGTAAATAGGCACCTCTCGTGAGCGGCCATAACATGGTTCACAAACCTGAATGAGGTGCTATGCTGTGTAATGAGCTGCAAACAACAATAAGATATTGTTATGTCGATAGTGGGCAATAACTACTTTTCTTATAGGAGGGGTGATTGTTCAAATAAGGCTGCACTGTATACATACGGATTTTGCAGGAGCAGCCTAGACGTCCACTGAACAGTACAGCACAGTTAGTATAGTGTCAGGGAACATGGTAGACGAAAAATTCCTTATGTGATTAATTGAGAAAAATGCTTGGGATTAGTTTTTGATCTCATAATTCTAGCAGCCTATTTTTGATTTGTGATTATATTCCACGGCGAGGATAGAAAACCCAGAACAGCCAGTCAGACATCTTGAAATAGTGATATGATGGGTGAAATCTGAACTGTTTCCTTATCACAATGACGTTTTTGTCTGAATAGTGTACAGTGATGTAGCTATGTGTTGGGCAAATAGTAAACAGCTGTTATAAATAGTAAAGCTGGTATTGGCCGTGATCAAATCGAGGTAGCGCCAATTCACGTCCGTACATCGCTCACGCAATTATACATAGCTGTAAGCAACGAGGTGATTGACTGTGGTAATAACTTAGATATAACATTCCACAGCTTTATAATGATGCTGTATTGTAACCACTACACTTAACGTACGTATGTGTAGTAAGACTGTAGCTGCCTAACTCTGAGGGAGGTAACATTTTCTAAGAAAAGGCGGGAGGTCTTGAATACTTACGTATGTTGTTAACAAAATAGCACTAACAATGGACAGTAAAAATGGCAGCACTGTTGTGTTTTGAAAAAAATCTGGTCTGCAACAGTTTTTAACATATCTAAACCAAACTGCATTCTGGAACATGGTTTATGATATTAGTTTATGCGAAAGAACATTGCCAGTGCTTTTCGCGATTTGCAGAAGTCGCATTTAATTTTCATTAATTAGGGCCTAAATACTCGATTGTTCTGATTAAATATTTGTGTCTTTTAAAAACAATCTGAGCTAAAAAAAATATCAGTAAAAAAATTTGGCTACAGGGAGCTTAAACAAAGGTGTGAATTGCGTCAGCAATTACAGATTTAATTAGGTGAAAATTCAATTTGAGTTTCCAAATGGAACATTATAATATTTTGCTGTCACCGAATTAACGAGCATGACATTGGTACTTTGAAAAAAAATAAAAAGTTGATTGCTAGTATAAAATAACTAGTTTGTATTGCAAACAATCATATTTATATATATCTCTGAATGTGAAGCTGGAAATGGCAGTTCAAAGCAAGTATTGCTAGTAAAATATACAACGTATTGGGTTTGATAACATGCTATTCTACTGGCACTGTTACTCACTGTACACACGATGTTATATCAACGTTAAATGATTTAACGTTAATACAATACCGTTGCACGGACATGTCCCAGACTAAATGTACATATAGGCAAATCCTTTTAATCACGTATATTGAATATAACATAATTAAGTATATCGCATTGTAAGTCTAAGATATGATACAGTATAGACCAGATACGAAATTAAATAAAGTCACGAATGTTAAACATTTGATGTTGGTCCTACAACCACAACAATAATATTAAAATCTTGTAGTTTTATCAATGTTGATAGAGGATTTGGGAAGTGTCTTGCGCTAGCTGTAATAGAGTAGGGCTTTGTCAGTTTTAAACAAGTGGAAAAAAACATTGTTTGAGTGCCGGGCATTGCCCTAACTTTTAATCTACATTTCTTTGCAAATGATACACTATCTTGTCGTGGTTCTTAACGGCCATTGTTTTACTATTTTATCAGTTTGGACGTTTTACTACGTCCAAACTATTGTTTTCCGAGTGGATACTTTCTTATTCTGCTTATTCAGCCACTACACCGCTCTGGCCGTTTTTTGCTCATCTATTACCCACTCAGTTAAACTGAGTGGGTAATAGATGCAGCGAAAAACTGTTTTGACGTAATTGACTTGATTTGACCTCAATCATGACAATAGTCTTTGGGTAGTCAGGTAGGGTGCTATATCTTTTCTAAGCGCTTCGACAAATAGTGTGCGAGTACGGCCGGGTCAAAGGTCACAAAACTCCCACTGACAATAAATTACAAAAACTAAAAAAAATTGGCATAGGTTTCCCCCTTTTAGTAAATACCAGTATATATATATAAGTCCAGTCGGAGGTGACCATTTAAAAAATAAGGCATTGTCTGCCATAAGCAGCCCCTATAACATGCACATTGAATTTCAGTAAAAATCTAAGTAAAAATGTTTTTTACCACAACTGGACTTATATCATAAGTACTTATATACTGTGATATTGGCAGTTATACATGACTTCAGTTAGAAGCTATTGTTCTCAAGAAATCAACATACTGACATAAATAAATTCCCACGTTTTTGTATTGGGCATAATTTGTTCTGGCCTTTGGTGTAATAAGAATAGACTCAAGGTCTCAGACAACTAGCCCACTTACTTTGAAAATTTCAAGTAATAGTTTACGCTATTTTAAGTTTATCTATTTTTTTAGATCCCACTAATTATTGTAATCAGGAAAATGAAAATTGAAAATGTATCAAGGGACTTTTTCTCTGTCAATTGTTGATTTTGCAATTGGAATTCACCGAAAACACATGAGAAATACTGAGTAGAGTAGTGCATTAATCATGTTAATATCCGGGACTGCACCACAGCACCACAGCCTCCCCCTCCATGAGAATCACTGAAGCTTGTATTTTACAATATCGTTATTGTAAAGGAACCTTAGGCGTTAACCCCCATTTTTTTCCTTCGTTATTTGAATCAAAATATCAAAAAAATTTAAGAAGTTTTATAGATTGTAGATGGTCTCTGATGGGTCTGTAACGTATGGTGAACGATAATACATGTAAAAGTACGGTATTGTAATTAGTTGTGTGAGACCTTAGCACTTATCTGTGGGCAATAAAATAAGCATGATACAGATTGTGATAAGTACAAGATATAGATAGATAGCTTCACAACAAAAGCTATCACAACAAATTAAGTGGTGTAGTTCTAACAATAATTAATGCTCCCCCCTACAAGGGGGGGGGGGCTTTTTGTTTTTGTACGGTTTCGGTGGCGGCGCCGCGCATGGACGCCGCCTCTCATCCATACCATGTCACCCTGATATCTACAAAACCGCTTTTTCAATTCATATGGTGTTCAACTTACTGGATACAAGTATTAATTCCTAGGCTGCATCAATTTTTCAGAAAGTTCGGGAAAACATTCCATCTTTAATTTTTTTTTTGTCAAATTAGGACCTTGTCACCCTGATAACTTCAAAGCAGCTTATCCGATATACTCAATATTCAAAATACTGTATAGTAGTATTAATTGCTAGCCTGCATCATTTTTCAGAAAATTCGGAAGAATATCCGGGTCATGGTGGCCATCTTTAATCTTTTTTCGTCAAATTAGGACCTTATCACCCAGATAACTTCAAAGCCGCTTATCCGATATACTCAATATTCAACATACTCCATGCTGATTTATTCCTAGAATGCATTAATTTTTCAGAAGGTCTGGGAATATATCCGGGTCATGGCCGCCATCTTTAATCTTTTTTTCCTCAAAATAGAACCTTGTCACCCTGATCTCTACAAAACTGCTTTTTCGATTCACTTTGTGTTCAACAAACTGGATGCAAGTATTAATTCCTAGGCTGCATCAATTTTTCAGAAAGTTCGAGAAAATATTCGGGTCGTCGTGGCCATAATTTTTGTCAAATTAGGAGCTTGCTACCCTGATAAATTCACAGCCGCTTATCCGATATACTCAATATTAAAATTACTACATAGAAGTTTTAATTCCTAGCCTGCATCAATTTTTAAGAAAGTTTGGAAGAATATCCGGGTCATGGCGGCCATCTTTACTCATTTTTCGTCAAATTAGGACCTTGTCACCCTGATAACTTCAAAGCCGCTTATCCGATAAACTCAATATTCAACATACTGCATAGCAGTAATAATTCCTAGATTGCATGAATTTTTCAGAAACTTCAGGAAAATATCCAGGTCATGGCGCCCATCTTTATTCTTATTTCATCAAATTAGAAGCTTGTCACCCTGATAACTTCAAAGCCGCTTATCCGGTACACTCAATATTCAACGTACTGCATGCTGGTATTAATTCCTAAGCTGAATCAATTTCGCAGAAAGTTCTGGAAAATATCCGGGTCTTGGCGGCCTTTTTTAATCTTTTGGAGCCAAAATAGCACCTAGTCAGCCTAATGGTGATAGCCTCTGCCTCATAATGTTACTTGATTATTACATGTACACATTGATTATCTAGTAAAATTATATTTAATGTATAACTTTTATTTGAAAAGTGCGAAGAGGGCCTAGTTTCTTGGGTGTTTTACATGGCAAACACTTAGCCTACTTCTGGTTTAAAATGTAATCATGTCTAATCAGTGTCACACTTATATAATTCTTGATTGAAAATGAAAATAGGCCCAGTCAAATTATTTGGAGCTCTGGAGTGAATGAATGATTGAGTCAGTCAGTTAGAGTTGTGTTTGCCTTTTGTTTGGGATAGCTAGCCCAGACTCCATAGAGATTTGGATAGCTAACCTTAATACAGACTGCCCGGACCTTTCGACTTTGTGTGTCACTTTCTAGTCTGTCCAATGGTGGAGGATTATCCGAAATGCAGTTAGATTTTGGCAATTATTAGACCAAATCTAAATTGATTTAAAAATCGACTGGATAATGACCTAAAACCTTACTTTTATTTTGGGCCATACTGTAGCTCTGTCTCTCTCTCTCTCTCTCCCTACAGCCGTCCAAACTCACTATAGTCTTAGCTACAGTCTTTCTAGTTGAGTTTTACTGTCGCCTCAATTATACATGTTTATAAGAGCCATATGTATGGATCCAATAATACCTTACAACAACTACAAATTAAATCTTTATTCATTGCAGCATCAGAATATGTAAACACCAAGAGAAGTTTGAAGAGAGATGGTGACGTAAGGACTGATGTTCTGTGCTCGAACGGATTTTTTGCTTTGGGTAGGTATTCTAGAGTATATGTGTGTAAGAGTATATAGTACTTTGTAAGCGACTAATCGAATCATCTCTAATTTTCAGAGATGATTCTAGAATGTCTAGAATCTTGGCTTGGCAAATGATTCTAGACACACGAATGTTAAAAATATATTTGTATTTTTTACGCGAAATTGTCATTTTCATTACCTTTGGTTTCTATAATTGCAGGACATCTAAATAGTTGACAAATACAAAATGAATAATATGCTTTTTCATTTATTTTAACTAGATGTCAATCATATACTTGAATTAATGATAACTAGCTATATGTACATTATATAAAATGCATAAAAAACATGCATGTTCTTAACATGCTTAATATGTTGGTTATTGACTGTACCTGTACATAAAGCCTGACGATCCCACTGTTAAAGTTTACAAAATGTCGTAATCATAGACTCTCATTATTTAAACATGTTAAAACATGTGGAAGAATTATTAATATTTTGGTTAGATGTGATCCAGCTGAGTTTAATTGTGATAATATTCAAAGATTATTGTTTTATTGCGAAATAACGTAAAGATGGAGCTTTAAAGCTGCAGAATTCCGACTTCGGAGCTCCGACTTCCAAGTTCCTAGCTCAGATTTTCGACTCCCGGCTTCCGAATTTTGACATCTATCTTCCGAGATCCAACTTCCAACTCCCGCGGAACTTTATGTAACAATTATTATTATAGCCAGAGCTATTTTTCCATGATCACATACATGAATATTACGTATACAAAGTACTGTCATCAGTTCAGACTTGTGTTTCTGTTGTGGATCAGGTGACAGGTGCATGAAGATAATTGTCCAAGCGGATAAAACTGCTTCGTGGAATGATAGCTTAAAGAAATGCATCAAAATAACCGCTGGGAATGGAACACTTGCTAGTTTACACAGCTACATGGAACACGGTAGGCCCACATTCACAGGGACCCATACCTATGCATACCAACAGTCCTTACTTGTATCTTATCAGCATAATCCACATACAAGTCATACCAATGGTGTTCCTAAGTTGAGCATCGCCAATATTTTTGTTAGCAAAATTATTCTTTGATTTAAAAAAAAGTTATATTGGTTAATGTATAATGAAAGCACACATGCACTTTTAATAGTCAATATTTGTCTTGATGCAATAGGTCTATTATCATGATTGTTAGTAAATAATCGTGAATATTTAAAAATTAATTAGAATTTTTCAAACTGGGAGCTTTGATCGAGCAACACAAGCTCCCTAAGTTGCGAACTTCACTAGAACATGTAGCAGGGAGAGATAGATAATTGAACTCATTAATCCTGGATTAAAAAGTTAAGCTACTAAACTTGCCATGTCTAAACAGGTTTATCGTTCAATCTCACTTAACAGTGAATACACGACGTATTTTTTTAATACCCCTTTCAGCGCGGAGCTGGTCTTTAGGCGCCCGAATCTGACGATTCCCAAACTGAAAGAAATAAACAAACTATAATGGCCCTAGACCCATTACATAGGTATTCTAATGAAGCGGATCCAACTAAGACATTTATATTGTGATTTAAAATTGAAAAAAAATCTTTACTTTACACAAAAATAATTATGTCAGACCACTGTTAAATTTATCTTGTTATTATTACGTTTAAATATTTAAAACACGCAAAAAGACGATACATTTTACATGATCACGTTACGACTAATTATGCTCTTTAAAAAACCCAGTCAATGTCAGATATCAAACATTAGGGTTAAACTAATGCGTTTGCAGTGTGGAGTCATAATGTTGCTGTATCTTTATCGTGTTTATACAAAACTTGAAAGCTTTGATTTACTGTACAAAAGTTTGTGCAGAACCCCGCGTATATTACCAAACAACTTTTAAAATAGTTGTAGAAGATCTGTTATGTACCAAAAAGCTTTTCGGAGGTGAAATACTCATTCAATGAGAATATTAGTTGAGCAATTATTGTATGTCAATTTGAAATAGGGTATGATATTATATCAATAATCATGATAATAATTACCTAGTGTTATGATTTTAATTTCAATGGAAAAGATCATGCAAAGATTATGCAAAACAATAATGATTATAATATGTAGTGTGTTTTATGTTTTCCAGCTACTGTGTTGGCCGAAATGGTCAGACAATTCATTCCACTGTGGTTAGGCATTAAAATGATGCCAGGACAGCAATGGCAATGGATGGATAATTCTACAGTAGATTTTACTAATTGGGCAGAAAATATAAATCATCGTGGGAGCTCACAGGTAATTATTTTGCTTATATTGGTACTATTGAAACTATTTAATTATTACATGGTGGTTATAAAGCATAATTAAAGTAAATGCTATTATAACTATTGTCTGAAATCTATCGAGTTTTTCCATATTAGTTTTGTTGCCGAACGGATTAATTATTGTTTTTATGTCCATGGAATATGAACAAATCGATTTCATATAATGACCGTATGGCTGCTCCAACATTTAGGTGATCTTAGCGATGTTTCAAGGCACACACAGTAACACTGGTAAAGTAAACATGGCGACGTCACAATTATGGAGATTGTTTGTGTAGCTTAGCTGTCCGTATCGAACAGTGATAAATTATATTTATGTATGGATTGAGGCGACATATTAGATAACGTGGACGTGCATAACTGGACAACCCTAAGAAGTTCGTTTTTTTATTTGTGGTATACTGTAAATTCAAGTAACAAAAGCATGGATTGGTCCCGTTGTGCATTAATCAATAATGTAAGTTTTGATTTATGCACAAGTGGATCAAGCCACATTTATTGTCAATTTAAGAAATGTATAGAAAAAGACACCAATAAGCACATTACAGACTCTCTACATCTTCTGTAGATATAGCTGCGGACTATCTTTAGTAAAATACGGGTAACTTGTATAGCTTATGGGGCTGTCACACTACAGCGTATGAGCCAGCGTATGCCAACGTATGAAGAAAATTTGTCAGAACGCTGGCATACGTCAAGAACGTTAAGCATACGTTAGAAGCACGTTTACGGCTATGAACACGTTGCTACACGTTGTGACACGTTGTCATGCGCTCGGTCGTCTAAAAATGTTGAACATGTTCAAAACAGTTACTATCTGACGTATGAGTTGCGTATAAATATACGCTACTCACACGCTGGACGTACGCAAGAAGTACGTTACGCGATCGTTGCACACGTTGCACGTACGCAACACATACATTCATATACATGTACGTTCTCTTCTAAATTCAATTAACGTAACGTATAGCGACGTGTAATTCCAAACCCAAGTTGTCCCTCATAGTGGTTGTGACATTATGTTGAGTAAAAAGTGGTTTTAGTTGTTGAAGAGTTGCATTGAAGTGATGACATTATTATGATCGACAGATGCAAATTCCCAGCAATATTATGATCGTTTGTAGGATCCTGACATCGCTTAATCAATGTGGCAGTCATCCCCAGATTCCTGGACGCAGCCTGACGGAGATGACCGCCCCGTTGTCAAACTGTGGTGTCGTGTGCACGCAGAGCAGCGTGGTGCGGCCCGTAGTATTTTTCCCTCACTTGAAGCGTGATACTCAGCGACTGCGGACGTGCCTCAGCTCGCTCTCACCAAGTCATAGAGACGTGCCGTGCGCGGAGGGTTGTGCATTGTGGTTATAGCATGTTAATCAATTAAACATGACAAGAGAGAAGACAGTTTCCTAGTTTATTTAATACCGTTGATCGGACGGAGAAGGAAGTTATTTGAGTTTGATGGCAAGATTGGGAGGAGTCCTTCGTCGGCCGTTATGACCCATAACGGAACCTCGGTGTAAGCTTCAATTCGCCGTATTGGTAACTACGACAACATCCCACACGCCATATTGGTGACCTTGACGACTGATTGTTCACGCAACAGCGTTTTCACCTAGACACCAGGTGAAAACTGCTGTTTTCAAGGATAGTTTCATAATTTTAGGGGATTTTTTGAAAAAAATCATCCGCATTTTTTTCACAAGGTACGTGAAAGCTGTGGGTCAAAATATATGTATGCCAGTATTAATTAGCTAGAAAGTGTTACCAGACGAGAAGCACGTTTTTTTGCGTCGAAAACGGCGTAATTTTCTAAATTTTTGGTCGAAATTCCACGTGTTTAGCGCCTTTTCAAGATGGCGGCCTTGCCGATTCTCTAGAAGAATCTAGAAAATTACCCTTATAGACATAGTCTATCATTTTTATAGTAAGAGTTTGTTTAATGCCTTCATCCTACTAATGCCACTGTAGGCGAGTAGGAGGGGGGTATTTTCTATAACTTATTTTTATCGTTGATTACCATAATTGGGTAACTCGATCTTAAAGTCCACAGACGAAATCTCGTCAAATTTTTTCACGATTTTTCTAAAAATCGACAGAAATTTCTACTACCGCTTGACTCGGGTAACCTTTAATAGGTTTAGGGCCAAAATAAATTGTTTCCCTATATGAATGTCAATAAACGGTCTTATTTGGTCTGCTAAAATATTCCCAGGACCGTAGGTCAATATTTTGTACTATTATCATATGTTATTTCAGAGAATGCTGAATATTATATTTGTATTTGGTAGGTGAGCGCCATCTTGGTCGCTGGTTTCCCTAACTTAGCTCAAAGCTCGCCGTGGGCACCCACGTGTTCCCCCCCTACCCGGCATGCATCGGGACAGTGAACCTGTGTCGCCGCACCACATTAGCATAAAGTAAGCCGCCATTTTGATTTGGTGGAGATTATTAGTCACATGTTCCAAATTTTACACGGACAGTTTGTAATAAAATTTTTTTTTAAATTGTTTGTAAATTTCCTTTTTCAACACGATTAAGGGAGAAAATGTGTAAGTAAGTCGTTTAGAAAACGAAACTATATCACTAATAGGTGAGATTTTTTTATTCACTTTGAAACATTTTTGGTGTTTGTAATCGTGCTAGGCTATTCAGCGCCTTATTAGGGCACGCAGTAGCTGATGAATATGCTAATGTGAGGCGAGACAGGGATGCTGACTGTATACTATGTACGCATCGCTCAAAGCTTACCGTTACAGACTATAAGCCACACGCTGCCTGCCGTACAGGCTGTGAGCGCCGATCATACACACACACACCCAACACAAGCGACATAAACCAACCGCCATCGAACACAGTCGGTTTATACGTCAATTAATGAATCGATGCGAGCGATTGATTCGGACGTTTATGTTCATCACAGATATCATTTTTCAGCGAAATGATACACTTTATCATTTATCAACATAGACTACTGTCAGTCACGTTTTAGATAAAATTCCTAAATCACAAATGTCACTGTTTTTCTTCGCAGTCACATTTAGTCTATCAGTTTGAGAACGAAATTTTCTCATGATAGTTATTTCTGAAGCTTAAATTTTTATATAAATACAGAAATATTCGATTTGACAGTTGCGCTATCGCGAAACATTGCAAATATTTGAATGTGTTTTTGGACTTGTGTAAAAAAAAATTTTTTTCACCCAGGTCGATTTACAAAAACTATTATAATAGCTTAGCATAGCTTATCACAGTTATATCTGGCATATTGTTTTTATGTACCACTGCGACCTACGGTTTTCACGCTACCATTTTGCATGTGTGTGACTCAGTGAAAACGTTTTATGTCTCATATAGACCTACAGTTTTCATTTTAATTAATACATACCTTTGGTGAATTTGTGAACAGCACTTAGGCGAAATTTCAACGACACATATTTCTGCAACTAATCTGCAACCCCCGTTTCTTGCACCATGCGACATAGCATGAACATTTGCTAAAGTCTATACTTCTAACTTCAACATATTACAGACATATTTCATCTGATTTTTACGGCATTGCGCAACCTGTCCGCGCACGGCGCGTCAAAAATAGTTGGCATGTGTTAATACGACATGCCATTTTAAACACATTTGGGGTAGGCACAGAGCCAATAGGCCAGCTACCCCAGGTGCTTCATTAATTAAATAATTTCACAAACACTATTTCATCCTGTCTAAGCAGTACGACAGCGAAGGATTCATGTCATCGCCTCGAGAAGGTGCGGGTGCTAGACCAAAAGATAGCTATCATCCTGACAGTGAAAACAATGAGGTTCAATTCCGAGCAGCTGATGAGGAATATCAACGCCTTAAAGCCGATTTTGCCCGGATTACTCGTGATAAACGTTTGCATTCCCACTCGAGGAGTGACTCGTCACGGAGTTCTTCACCGCTTGGTAGACAGACGCAGAAACGAGCTACGAATCTGCCCAAATTTAGAATTGCAACATTCTACGCATCTGATGTGGAGCTCTGGTTTAATCAAATCGAGACGCAATTCGCCCTCCACCAGATCGAAGATGACGACGAGCGTTATAGCCTAACCTGCGCTGCACTTTCTGGGGAGATAGCATCAGACGTGAGAGACGTATTGCTGCAGCCTTTCAGGTCAAATAAATATGACAGCCTGAAAGCCATACTAATTGAGAGGCGAGGACTGACAACATCTGAAAGGGTAAATAAAGTTATCTCTGGCGAGAAGATTGGAAGCGACATTCCCTCGCGGTTCCTGAGACGTCTGCAGAAGACTGCAGGTTTCGGCACCAAAGCTGTTGTTGGAAAGGCGGTGATTCGACAAGCATTCATACGACAGATGCCCGCTTCCATCAGAGCCCATTTGGCGACGCAACCCGACAGTGCCTCACTCGAGAGTTTGGCCATTTTGGCTGACAGGGCACTAGCTGCAGAACTAGACGTTGAAGAGAGTAAGCCGGGGGTCGCAGAAATCAAAGTCGACGAGACCAGCAAATTAGTTGGTTTGTTAGAAGATCTATCCAAACGCATCAAGAAATTAGAGACAGTAACAACTTCTGAGAGGAAACGGAATAAAGGACGTGGACGAGCTAATAACTACGCTCACGCGCCTGCATTTGTCCCTAATGTACAGACCTCAGGTTTCATTGGTAATCAACATAGCCAATATAGAGACGTTCAACATAATGCTCGACCTTTTGTTCCGCCGCCGAATGTACAGGCCAATGAGTTTGTTAATAGGCCTAATTCAAATAATTGTACTAATGCACCACAAAATGTTCGCCCTTTCGTACCGCCGCTGCAAACGTCGCAAAATAATGTCGCACAACCGACCGACACAGCCACTGCACAGGTTTGCTATTACCACCACACTTATGGTGAAAAGGCGCGCTTGTGCAGTGAACCCTGTTCATACTATGTTTCATTAGGTCAGCGCGAAGTCGCTAATATCGCGTTATCGCACTCTAAGTTATTATATGTCGCAGATAAAGGACACAAATGCAGATATTTGATCGACACGGGTGCAGCTGTCAGTGTTTTGCCAAAATTTTGCGCTAACGGGATTTCGGGCGCTGACAGTCTCCCCCTGGTGGCAGCTAATAATAGCACGATAAAGACTTACGGCAATTGTAAACGCGTCGTTGACGTCGGTTTGAAGCGCGAATATCCGTGGACGTTCATAGTGGCAGATGTACAGCAACCCATAATCAGGGCTGATTTTTTAATCCACTACAATTTGCTCGTAGACTTGAGAAGCAGATGTCTTCGAGACATGCGTACAGGCTTAGCCATTGCCGCTTCATTATCTTCAATTAAACCTCTGCCATTTAACAGAGTCGATACAGTTCAAAACGAATATACTAAGCTCCTCGGCCAGTTCCCGGAACTGACACGACAAAGGGTGAGCCCGTCAAACACGGCATAACTCATAAGATTGTGACTAAAGGTCACCTGGTTTTTGCTCGTCCAAGACGTTTGGCTCCCGATAAGTTGGTTACCGCTAAACGCGAATTTGATGATATGATTACATTAGGGGTCATTGAACCCAGCGACAGCGAGTGGTCCTCAGCACTTCACATGGTGCCAAAGAAAAACGGCGATCGGAGACCATGTGGGGACTACCGTAGTTTGAATGCACAGACCGTACCGGACCGTTATCCGATTCCGCATATTCAAGATTTTACGCAGCGGTTAGCCGGATCGAAAATTTTCTCGAAGATAGACTTAGTCAGGGCTTATTACCAAATTCCGGTGGAACCGTCCGACGTACATAAGACCGCGGTTACCACACCTTTCGGCTTGTTTAATTTCACTAGAACCCCATTTGGTCTGAGAAATTCAGGTCGAACGTTTCAGCGATTTATAGACCACGTGACACGCGGACTTGATTTCGTTTTTGTTTATTTGGATGACCTACTGGTAACCAGTCCAGATCATAAAACGCACAAGAAACATCTTCGAATTCTTTTTGCTCGACTATCGGAGTACGGAATCATCGTTGGTCCTGAAAAGTGTCAGTTCGGAACAACTGAATTAAGTTTCTTAGGTCATCACGTTTGCGCCGAAGGAATTTCGCCGTTACCTAGCGCCGTGGACGCGATCGTTAATTTCATTAAACCCGAAAAGCAACGAGCATTGCGTAGGTATCTGGGAATGGTAAATTATTACCACCGTTTCATACCGCATTGCGCCGACAAGCTGACGCCACTTAATAATTTACTGACTGCTGCCAACGAAGGCCATACCAGATTGTCACCGAAATCAAATTTCGATTTGAAGTGGGATGAAGAAGCAGAGTCAGCATTTTCTGAGTCGAAGCAGATACTGGCAAACGCTACGCTTCTGGTGCACCCAGATTCGACGGCTCAGCTTAACATCACGTGTGACGCTGGTGATGTCACCGTCGGTGGCATTTTGCAGCAATTTTTAAATGGTATGTGGCAGCCGCTTTCGTTTTTCAGCAAGAAGCTGAACCCAGCAGAAACACGCTATAGCGCGTTCAATCGTGAACTTTTGGCAGTATACGCTACAATTAAACATTTCAGACACAATTTGGAAGGACGACATTTTTTCGTTAATACCGATCATAAACCGTTAACATTCGTAATGTCATCCGTCACTGAGCGCGCATCCCTACGACAAACACGTCAATTAGCGTTCATTGCTGAATTCACCACCGATATTAGATATGTAAAAGGAGAGACAAATTTCGTTGCTGATGCGCTGTCACGACCATCAGTGTCAGCAATACACGATGGCCCAGTGATAGACTATAAAGCGTTAAGTCTCGATCAAGCTAATGACGCGGAATTCACACGTTTGAGACATTCGACTACATCCACTATGAATTTCAAATTATTGAAATCATTTGATAATCAATTGATCTGGTGTGATGTGTCCACGGGACACAACCAGCCGTACCTTACCGCGAAATTTCGCCGAAAAGTTTTTTCAAACTTACACGGTTTAGGCCATCCATCGCATAGAGCCACCAGACCTTTGATTAATACCCGATTTGTATGGCACGGCATGAACATAGATATTGCTAGATGGTGTCGTACCTGTAAGGGTTGCCAGACAGCTAAAGTTTCACGTCATAACACTCCTGTTTTCGGAAAGTTCACTGAACCTACCGAGCGATTCGATCATGTCCACGTGGACATAGTCGGACCTTTACCTTATGCTGATGGTTTTAGATATCTACTGACTTGTGTCGACCGTTTTACACGTTGGCCCGAAGCTATACCTATGATAGATATTAGAGCCGAAACGGTCGCCGATGCCTTCTTCAGCGGGTGGATAGCACGTTATGGTACCCCGGCCACTATCACCACTGATAGGGGCGCTCAATTCGAGTCCAAGTTGTGGGATAGTTTATGTAACCAATTCGGGATTATTCGGAATCGTACCACGAGTTATCACCCTCATTCGAATGGCATGGTCGAGCGTTTCCACCGTCAATTGAAGGCCGCCATTATGGCGCACGAGTCACCGAATCCGTGGACTATCACGTTACCGGCCGTACTGTTAGGCGTTCGTTCAGCCGTGAAAGAGAGATTGGGCAGGTCAGCTGCTGAGATGATTTACAGGACAACCCTTGGACTCCCAGGAGAGTTTACTCAACAGTACAACGTCGACGCTAACACCGATTTGGAGAATTATTCAGACAAGCTACGCGTAGCCATGTCGCGTCTCCGTCTATGTCCGCCACGTGACACACAACAACACAACATTTTCCAATTCAAGGAAATCGCTACATGTACTCATGTATTCTTGCGCAGAATCGCAATTGCACCGCCTCTGACCGCCCCTTACGACGGACCATACAAGGTCATCGCGAGGAGCGGCAGAGTTATGAAAATCCTACTTAAAGGCAAGGTTGAGACGGTCTCCTTAGATCGCGTTAAACCCGCTCACATGGAGTGCGAGCCTACAACAGGTACGACAACACAGCGTAAAACGCCAAGCAACTCACGGAAATCGACGGCTACCAGGATATCTAGTAGGAATCCACAGGGTCCACCTAGACCTGGTAGTGCGGACACTCCGACGTCCAACGGGACGAGAGTCAACACAAAAAAGTCGACGGCAGTCAGAAGCAATAAAAAATCGGCCACAGTCCCAAAGCAAATAGATGTTCAAGTAAACTTGTCCAACAGAGACAATGCTTATGTAGCGCCGCATTCGCGAGCCCCTGCCGCGTCCCGCGCTAACGGGAATGGCGGTGGTTTACGAACGTATTCCCGCATACCTTTACATCTACGGGGTAAAACCCCGGGTGCTGCTGACGCCGCAATCGACTCGACAAAAAGCAAACATGCGAATATCGCTAATCGCGACAAAATTTCGACCCACTAAACAGTGCGAAAAACTAGAGTCGGACGCATAATCCAGACTCCTGCTCGATTTGTGCAGATGGTTCACGCCATAGTCGCGCCCAACGACGTCTATGGCGGGCCCAACCGCATACCTCGTAATCATAATGTTGTTAAATTGTAAATGAATATGCCAGGCCTGGCAGAATTGTGTACAGATATGTAAATGTAAAGCCATTTTCTTTTAGCAAATTCATTGCTACAGCATTAATAGCAATTCTGTTAATTAAATGAATGGGTTGATAGCAGATGGCAGCACGTGAATAATATATTAAGGACAGTTGGAGTTAAGAGGATCGGAGTTAAGAGGATCGGACAATTCACGTATAATGCTGCGCTTTCAACCGCACACAATGTAACCGCACCCGCTATATTTTTTTTTAAGAATAATATGCTTAGTATAAGAGGTTACATAATTGACAGACCTGTTACTTGCACGAAGCAGTCTCCTACATGTCAGTTTGGTCCTACGTTGTCACTCAGCCGGGGGTAATGTAGGATCCTGACATCGCTTAATCAATGTGGCAGTCATCCCCAGATTCCTGGACGCAGCCTGACGGAGATGACCGCCCCGTTGTCATACTGTGGTGTCGTGTGCACGCAGAGCAGCGTGGTGCGGCCCGTAGTATTTTTCCCTCACTTGAAGCGTGATACTCAGCGACTGCGGACGTGCCGCAGCTCGCTCTCACCAAGTCATAGAGACGTGCCGTGCGCGGAGGGTTGTGCATTGTGGTTATAGCATGTTAATCAATTAAACATGACAAGAGAGAAGACAGTTTCCTAGTTTATTTAATACCGTTGATCGGACGGAGAAGGAAGTTATTTGAGTTTGATGGCAAGATTGGGAGGAGTCCTTCGTCGGCCGTTATGACCCATAACGGAACCTCGGTGTAAGCTTCAATTCGCCGTATTGGTAACTACCACAACATCCCACACGCCATACGTTGACCTAATGCTGTTTTGTGGTTTGCCGTCTGCGACGCCTGTCTAAAATTAAAACAATGCTGACTAAGCCAATTATGCTCAATACTTAGTGTTACATATTGCCTTGCTGCAAACAAAGGTCATATGTTGGGCCGACGTCGTAGACGATAGTCCAACATTATATATATACATTATATATCATTTCACTTATCCCCACCCTTGAAAAGCAACTCCAAGAAGCCAGAATATAGTCACTTATTCATGATAAAACTTAAAACTTAAAAGCTTGAAATGTTTGTCATACGTTGGAACACGTTACTACACTTTGCACACACGTGACGGGTAAGTTAGAAGAACGCTACGCATACGCAATCTATACGTTATTCTCTTTTGAACAAAAAGTTGAACGTATGGCGACGTTTTAGCCAATTTGTTAACACGCCGGCATAAAGAAGTGGGTGGGTTTGTCTAGTGCATAAATCAATCTCACGATTTTACATGCGATGTTTTTATCCGCGTCGCCAGGTGGTTTGATGGGTGTGATTTGGACTTTATTTTTAATAAAGGTTATGTACAATATCTATCACTTGGCATATTAACTCTTTTTTTTTGGGGGGGGGGGGGTTGGCTTAGGGGTCTTGCCAAGTTGAACAAATTCGATAAAAACTCGGAGGTGGGTGGGCGGGTCAAGTCCCAACTCGGATTTTTGTGTGTGTTTTTTGTGTGTTTTTTCTGTACATGTTTAAAAAAAAATTATAGGGCGGGGTGGGTGTGTGTTGTCTGGCCAATTCGAGTTGTTTTCGGAATTTTTTGGGGTTTTTTCAACAAGATCCCTTAATTGTTCTTAAACATGTTAAATGCGTCCACGTCATGTACGTGATGTATAACGTGATGTGCAACGTGATGTATAATAGTATCAGTATTTGTTTTTATCAATATTCCAACGAGCACCAGACGCAATATTGGTTGAATGTCGGTCCACCGTCTACAACGGTGGCCCAACATTCAACCAACATTGCTTTGATGTCTCATATTTTCTGGGATGGTTTTGTCACAGGAGCAGTATGGCTTGATAATGCCATCAGCAGCCGGCTACTGGATGGTGGGTCATTCTTATGAGACAGCAGGGTGTCTGTGTCAGAGTCCACCATTGTCCAAGATCCGTGTCACGGATAGCCCCGTGAATGTGCTGAATGACTGGCAGGAAGCTGACTGCCCGTATGGATGGAGCCATCATGACAGAGCCTGCTACAGGTGTGTTTATGGGGATCATGTGGAATGAAATTTTAAAAGTCAAACGGATTGAAAAATAAATCACAGTTTTTCTTTTATCTTTAGATAAGAGTGCAATCCTGCTATTTCAATGAAATATTAATGAAGTCTTGAAATATTAAACTTTTCTCGTTCGTCTCATATATTAGTGTTATTGCTGTTGTTAGTAAATTTCAAGCACAACATGGAACAAAGATATTATATTAATAAGGCCAAAAACAAATTTGACATTTTTTCGTAAGAGACGTAATTTTAAAAGTGTGTTTCATTACTACTTGTGATGCGTGTTTTACTTCTAGCAGACATGGTATAGTCAAACTATGTTGGCCTACATATATACAGTCCAGCGTATTCTGTGACACTCAATAGCCTTACAATGGCAACATTGTTTTCATCGAGCAGCTATTCAAAACCGTTCCCTGTGACTTCACTGCGTTTCACATATTGAGGACTCATAGCTGATTTGGGTGCATCAAAGATTAACGTACATTAAATATTACGATTTTCCCTGAATTAAATTACATCATGGTTATTATTATTATAACACGTGTCGGTAAACCATTACCCTCTTGCAAGATACCTCTGGACTGTCTTGAAACAAGGTTGACGCGTGGCAAGATGGCAGCCATATGATGGTTGGTTTTTCTAATCTTTTTGCTAGAAAAAGTATTTGCTTGCAAAGTGCCAGCTAAATGGTGCCATCAATGGCTTATTACTCTCTGCTGTAGGTTACATGACGGCGCTGACAGCTGGCAGCTGGCCAACTCCAGCTGTGTGCAGGATGGAGCACAGATGGTGTCAGTCCATAACCCTGCAGAGAATGCCTTCCTGCTTCTCTTACTAGACGGTGCTACAGGGTGGCTGGGACTGAATCTGGATCTACAGGTGGGTGAGTGGCAACACGAGCCATTCCCAGTAAACACAAAACAAATGCTTTGTGTTTACTGGGTTGGTCCAATGTCGTTTCAATTCTGTTGACAAATCCGTGAACATTGGAAACGCTATTGAAACAATATGCATCTAATATATGAATATCGCGTTACCAGTGATGCATTATTGCGCTCAGGGAGAATGTCACAATTTAGAAGAAGGTTATTCCTATCACCATGATCACTGGATCAATTGAATTCACGTGACAGTGATTAATAAAGCGTAATCATGAATTTAACAACATTGGGAATCTCGTGTGAATGCTTGATATTTAATTTTCTTCGTGTGAATGCATCGCTTACGGTAATATTATTCACAATACTTATTCATTCGAACTCATTCAGCTGTGGCCAGCCCCGATGGCGCATTAGATCCGGTTGTGGCTCGAACCCAGGTCGGGTCGGATATTTGTCATTGAGGTTGTGCATATAAAGTACTACAAACTGGTCAAAGGATTGGAGTGTGCAGAGCTGTCTATGATACGATGTAGTATAAATAACCCTTGAAGTCATTCGATAAGAGTAGGGCATTGCACCCACTTCGGGCTTCCTCCAGTCGCCATATTCCCATAATTGTACACAAAGCTACGTGATATTCACTTACTCACTCGGCTATGGAATAATAACTTGGAGGCATCGTGTTCAAATCACGACCGACATTGGTGTGAGTAGACAATGCCCCATTTTTTTCAAAGGAACGTAGTGTGTAGTAGTGCCTATGGTACGGATTACTATACATAACCCTTCTCACTCACTCACTCACTCACTCACTCACTCACTCACTCACTCACTCACTCACTCACTCACTCACTCACTCACTCACTCACTCACTCACTCACTCACTCACTCACTCACTCACTCACTCACTCACTCACTCACTCACTCACTCACTCACTCACTCACTCACTCACTCACTCACTCACTCACTTCACTCACTCACTCACTCACGCACTCACTCACTCACTCACTCACTCACTCACTCACTCACTCACACACACACACACACACACACTCACACACACACACACACACACACACACACACACACACACAAATATACACACACACACTTTTTCATGTATACTATTATTTTCGTAGTATATATTTTAATCTGTGTTTTATTATGTTGATGGATGTCTGGATTGGTATAGTCCTCGCTTTTATGTTGCAGCACCACTTGATGGTGACGGTTTTATGATTGTCAGGTCATGTGAGCTTACTGTGATAGATCACACATGGCCACTTGCTGTACACAGTTCAAAGGAGTACAAATGAGTAAAACATGTGCTTCTTTACTTCGCATAAAGACATAATTGAGGAGCTCACTGCCCAGCCTCAGTGCCTTGACTCGCACATACGACACTGATTCACACAAATGATAAAAAAATGTGATTAAATATGTTGACCAAACGGCTATATCCAAATTTCCAAATGTATTGCGTGGTGTTTTTTGTTTTTTTTTGGGGGGGGATATCGGTCCAAGAATTAAACATTATGCGTAAAAAGCAACAAAAACGGCAGATCCATTTTCATGAAGGTGCAATGTTTTATTTTTGTAGTCAATACAAACAAGTTTTACATCGCTTGCATCAGTGCGGTGTATCAGTAGAGGAGACTATCAAGATTAAATATTTAAAAAATTCTCACAGAAAAAGTGAAAATTGCTGTAAAAAAGCCAGTGGTGTGCAGATTTTAAATGACGCGCACACTGACGAGAAACATAATTATTTTTCCACCTGGAACAGCATCAAAGAATCATTTGTATCAAAGTAGGTTTGTTGACTGTCTGAAAAAAAGCAGGAACGACGTTACGGATCTATTTTTCTGTACTTGACTCTCTAGATATGCGTCTAAACACACCGCTTATCATCATCTGACACAAAAAGATAAATAAATGCACATTATTCGGATTTTAGTTTGAAAATATGCGTAAGGTACGATACATTTTAAACATAACCCACATTACATTAGCACACATTAGTGTCTTTTTTCCAAACATATTTTTTATTATGAAAATATTTCGTATTAAAATATATTATGTAACTTTATTTATGCTGCCATGTAGTAAAACAAAACTATCTGGAAAGAGTGACAACCTGCTTGAACATTATGTTATATTAACGCACGCAACATTGACATTTTGTAAAACACATTACTTTTGCAATGTTATTTTTCCAAAGCTGGCTACCGGAAATCCAGCAAGGACAACTATTTTATAATTTGTCCATGATGTACATCATCTCAATATACAAATATCAATATATTTCAATTCTAATCACCAAGGCTATCATTATCATATGTGTAACGCAGAGTACACAAGAAAAATATGTAATGAAAGCTGCAACGCACCTTACAATTATGGAAAAAATCCACCTGCCACCTTGAATCTGACTAAAAATCAACAATGGCAATAATAAATGTATTTATAATTTATGAAGGTAACGATCTGGTGATTTTCGCGTGTATACATTTTCGGGAATTTCTGATTTTTTGACATTTTGCACGAAATTTAGAATTCCCGAATTTTAATTTTTCTTTAGTAGCGCTATTATAATAATATTTTTTCGGGAGATTCTTGAATTCGCACATTTGTCCTCTTTGCGAAATTCGCGAAAATTAACACCTCGCGAATAATTATTGCCAGATCTACAGCAGGCAAATTATATTTATTTATATAATAATTATATGGAGAAAACATACCATATAATGTAAAAAATTCAGATTCTGTTTTATTTGACATAGAACCAGTCACTTTTTATTATGTTACAAAAATATGGCCAAAATGGGGATTTTTCGATTGAACAATAATAATAATAAATGTTCACTCAATTTAAACAAACTTGTCATGTTAATCTATTTATTCTGGTTGCGGTGGGATAATCGATAATATTGTGGTTTCCATGCGCCGCGAGTTTTGGACTTTAATCGCCGTATCAGTTAGACGCCTATGTAGTTTAGAAAAATGAGAAAATATATTTTGTAAGAAAATGGGAAACTATTTCAATTTGGTTATCATAACCATTTTTAGGTATTCGATATATTATATCGTGTCGTATATTGTACTTGTCATTATGATCATATTATGATTATGTACTGTTTTTATTCTTCCAGACTGTAGGTATGGAGAGAGAGTGGAGTGATGGTGAGACAGCTTGGTTCACTGTGTGGTCAGTTGGTCAGCCTGACCCACTTACAGGCAGATGTACTTCTATTGACAGAGATGGACGCTGGCGAACCATCAGCTGTGATTACAGTCTACATTATGTCTGCAAAATGATAACAAGTCAGTCTTTTCTATAGGATAACCTCCTGGCCCAGTTTAGCCTATATGTGCACAAAGGTGGCCTAAATCCCGATTCATTTCATTTTATGTGTAGGATAAAGCCCAAGGAGCTCTCCATCGTGAAGAAGGTCCAAGACCGAAGACCGCGGCCTTTTTCACAGCTGAGAATGGACAACCCCGAGGGATTTAACTTACTTAAAACACACCGAACCATAATAAGGATCCCTCATAATTAACAGTTCGGTCACACCTGACTGATTGAGTACCATTAGGCCTACTATGATAATTAAGCGCTTTGACTGGCATGGACATACACGCGTTCTATGAGAAATGTATATTATTATTATTATTATTATTATTATTATTATTATTAATTGGTTCTGTACTTGGTCAACAATAACTCCCCATTCCTGGCTTAGAATGTTGTGGTCGGACAAAGAAAATAATGTAGTGGTGTGTTTTAATTTAGGTAACATTCGTAGAGTTTCAACTTCACACAGTCTAATGATGGGACCCAGTGAACATTTGTATAACATTTGTACAATGCCGAACCAGCGTGCCATATCATTCAGGATAATATTAGTATCTTTAAGAAATAGCATACTGTTGATCTGGTAATTTTCGCGTGTTTAAATTTTCGCGAATTTCTGATTTTGGGACTTTTCACGAAGTTTAGAATTCGCGAATTTACATTTTTTCCAGTAGCGCTATTATAATAATAATTTTCGCGAAATCCTAGAATTCGCGAATTTGTCCTCCTCGCGAAATTTGCGAAAAATAGAACCTCGCGAATATTACTAGATCTACAGTATTTATATATATTATTATTAGTTTGTGTATTATCAATAAAAGTTGTGCTCGTTAAATATATGCCTAGCTTATATGCTGTGCCATATCAATGTAATCAGGTAATATCATGGGGTATTGCAGACTAAGCTAACTCACACCTCATCACGTTACCCCAACAAAACCAAGCGAAAACAGCGTACTTTTAAAGTCAGTTACTTTTGTTTGCTTTAACATGGCAGTATACATGTCTTTGTTGTAAAAGGTATGAGTTTATGTACATTTTGTAGCTTATATTTGTATTATTATTCTATTCAACGCGCATTCCTTATTAACCCTTTGACTTCCAGGCCGGGGTGCATGCCAGGATCCAGATATACTGGTGTAGGAGTTCTATTTTTCGTCATTTGAAGCTGGAATTGCTAACGCAATTTCCAGCTTCAAATGACGAAAAATACATAAATGTAGTATATATTTGACGAAAATTTGTGTCATTTTATGGTTACGTTCATTGACGAATGACGACGGAAATTCCCGTCATGTATGGTAGTGAAAAGGTTAAGCACTGAAGGCAAAGGCAAGCTGTAGACATGTGAGACACGATCCAACATAGACCGTTGTTGCGACGTTGAATCAACGTCAATGTCTTTGATTGAACGTTGCAACAACGTCCTGTGCACAGTGGGATACATTATATTATTCTGGAAACAATTAACAATAAATTGCACTTCTAAAGCCCAGAAGTGTGCGGTGTTATCATGTTACGTTATGGATGGCGCGAAGCCATTACCGTCCATACACACACAGAGGTGTCTATACATAAAACAGATAGATATGGCCAGAACCATTTACTTGGTATGATGCTATAAAGGAAAACTAATAGAATACATGTGTGCAAAATGACACTGTCTGCATGTTTACAGCATTAGCCATTTCTATAGCTATTCATACTAATGTGAAAAAAATGTTTTGTCGCAAACCTTCCAGTCACGATATTTAATAATTCGCTCCATGAATTGTACTTTAATAGAGAAAGAAGTGTGTTATAAAAAATATCTAATCTTTGACATGTAGGCCTACGTTAAAAGCAGTATTGCTAATTTGAAAGTCCACAATAAAAGCAGAATTCAATTAAAATATGTATATTGTATTAAATTTGTCGTCATAATAGTGAACCGACTTTACGGCTGCGCTGTACGTGGGTATATATGCGTTGAAATGTGAACACCGTAGTTTTCAGTGGTCGTCCTCAAATGTGCCATGAATGTTCAAAGCTGATCAAATGGCATGGTTATTAAATCATGTCCACATAATATTCTAATTAAAAATAATAGCAGTTTTTGAACAAGCTCAACATTGGTTGTGGG
Source organism: Flabesymbios commensalis (assembly GCA_964017125.1). NCBI lineage: Eukaryota > Metazoa > Annelida > Polychaeta > Terebellida > Flabelligeridae > Flabesymbios > Flabesymbios commensalis. The sequence continues at coordinate 40,530,794 of OZ024910.1, read as the reverse complement.
AGCATTGGGTCATACTCGACATGAAATTAAATGAACGGGTTTTAGGCCACCTTTGACCACACATAGACTAAACTGAATCAGGATAATTTTCTGGGGATGGAGAGATGATTGAAATGACACTGGCCTCCAGACACACGACACGAACTTCTAACCCTAGCGGTCTGAGGGCGCGCCGCTACTGCTCGGTCACAGAGGCTCCCCACAATATTAAACCTATAGGGCCTACGAACAGGGAAAAACTTTTGATTCTTTGAAGTTTAAATACCAGAGCGGGGCTCGAGCCCGCGATCCTCCTTTTTCCAAGCAGGCAGCTTTAACCACTGCACCAGGTCCCCCGCCAATCACACTCGCCAAGGCTTACAATATTATTCATATATGGGTAAAACCAAAATTGGGGTAATTTTACATAAAATTAGTGTCCCCAGGACTTGAAAGGTCCGCATTTTGATTAAAATATAATAATATTAAAAATAAATGGTTCAACTTCACGTTTAAGCTTTATTACTTAATAATGTTTAGATTATTTGTAAAAATAATATATATATATATGGTTTTATATCATGGAAACGTGGAAAATGGCATGTCCCCAGAGAAAATTCTACTATTTGAAACTTCACTGTAGGATACAAATACACAATATAATTCTAATAATTACATTTCATGGCTAGACATTGTTCACTTAAACTAACCAATGATCAAAATTCGACTTAAAATTGATATTAATAGATATAATTTTAATGAATATACATGTTCCCACATTTGCACTCTACTCCGTTACCATCATTGTAGCATGCCCCATCAAGTGAATATTCACGAACTAAAATTATATCAAGTGTAGTTTGACACACTCAATGGCCTTATACGAGTTTTTCATTTTGAAAGAATTGATATTGTTGATGGACAAGTTATTCGAAGCAGGTATCACCAAAACGTTAGAAAATATGTTTTTGTTTTTAGTTTTCCGTTCCTAGCCTTGTGGATCTAGAAACGAGTTTGGTTTTATGCTTGCATGCCTAGAACAGTTGCTATGGGGACTATTTCCACCCGTATAATACATCTCTGAATTATTGCTCATATATTTTCATTAATCCCAAGAATACTTTTAATTTTAATACTCCGTTCCACTCTACTCCGTTACCAAGAAAAGGGTACAGAGTAGTGAATTGCCAAATTGTATGGGTTTTACAGTCAAAATGATTGATGATATAGTAGAGAATATGTTTTTCATGATGATGGTTCCAAGATTCATATGGAAAGTGGTTAAATTTCACTCACTTTGGAACTGAGGGTGAAACGATTGCGACGTTTTGATCTGCCTCCAGCAGAGCATTCCGCGACCACCACCACCTGAGCCGAATCACCCACCCTGATCATTGCGTGATCAAGATCTGCTGGAGGCAGATCGAAACGTCGCAATCGTTTCACCCTCAGTTCCAAAGTGAATAAAATTTAACCACTTTCTATTGATGATATAGTCTTTTAAAACATGGCTCGTTGTCCCCATATAAAAAGATCACCCATTTATGATCGATGTTATGATAAGAGATATATACAGTTTATATTTATGTCGAGCCAGACATTTGGTAACGGAGTTGAGTATTTTTTGGCTTGGTAACAGAGTTGAAATAATGATTTTTGTGTATCCCGTCAAATTTTCTTAAATTTTAGCAGTTTTGAGATACGATTGTTTAGTATTATGCTTCAATGAAGATATCACGTTTAAAAGTGTTATGTCAAGCTAAACAAAGTAACATCATTTTTGAAATTGTTTGGATTTGGTAACGGAATAGTAAATGGAATGTTGTAACTTTTTTTCAATTACGTTTTTAAAGCGAAAAAAAAATTTCGAGCGCAGCCAGTGACTTTTTTATGTTCTATTGGGATCAGTGCACCGAACCCATCAAGTGGTTTTCCTCCTCTTTGATGGTCACCTCACTGCTATTTTTTGATGCTACAAAATTACCCCAATTTTTGTTTTACCTATATATTATTATATATATTATTATGGGCTTATCAATATGACGTTACTTCCACACTGCTAAAATGTGCGTGACTTTGGCAGAATCCTGAAAATGAATTTCAACCATTAACAGTGCAGGGACCGATTTTAAAGTCGCTCCCTGCACTGAAGGAGTAAACTATGTATCATAGTTGTGGACCCATAACTTAGGTTTTCAAATAAAGCGTAAAGACCTAACTGAGGCATTTATGATGATTTCGTATGACAAAACCATTATCTTGATTTACATGAAATTATCTGATGCTTAACCCTTTCAAGCCTGAGTTTACCATTGTCATCTTCATCCACTACAAGCCGCGAATTGCTGTCGCAATTCTCGCCTTGTAGTGGATGAAGATGACTTGAATTGGGTGAAAAATTAAAGAAAATTGCCATGTATTGGTAAACCAGTTTCATGGAAATTTTCATTCTAAAACCCCTAGTTGTAGTCTGTTTTCAGAGATGTAAAATGATGCTTTAATGCATCGTGAGGCCTTAAAGGGTTAAATATTACTATTGCAGAGTCATCTGTCAGACTTCCCCCACAGCCAAAAGGAGTATGTCCTGGAGGATCCTGGCAGGCATGGAGCACGTACTGTTACTACATCCCTGGTCCTCAAGATGCTCTACAGACGTACCATGGTGCCGGCCAGCAGTGTACAACGTGGAGCAGTCCTCACTTCAACGTCACACTGGTCTCTGTCAACAGTCCAGAAGAAAATCAAATAATACTCTCGCTTCTACAAGAGAGGGATTCTGTGAATGCTTACCTGGGAATGACAACTCATTCAAGTACTTAAATCATGTAGTTAGACTAGCTGAAATCATGGTAATGTTCATCCTAAATATGAATAACAAATAGTACTGGTCGCCTTCTGCTGGTTTTGACCATTTTTGATGGTCTTCCATAAAACATTTCTTAATTTTTTTTAAATAAGCAAGTCATTGGATTATTATGTTATAACATAGAAATATATTATTTGCATCAACATGTGTCACTCAAATATCTATGCAATGACGTAGTCGTAGTCGTAACATAATGTGTGAGTAACGCATAACGATGTTCGTAATCTATTTCTATTAGGCCTATCTCAGACAGAGATTAACATAATATTACACTGATTCAGGTCTAAAATCTAAAAGTTAATATTTGCTTTCATGTTAGTTGAAAATAATTTAAAACGTAATGATAATCAATAAATGTTATAGGCCTACCCTGTAAATCACACAAACTGAGGATGATAAAACTAACTGTGCGGACATTATATTATTATTTTTGTTATACATAAGCAGCATGGGATGATGGTTCGGCAATGGCGTTCAGCAATTGGGCAGCAGGGGAGCCAAACAACGAAAGAGGGTTAGAAATGTGTGCCGAGATGCGAACACAGGATTTGCCAGGGAAATGGAATGACATACCGTGCAATCAAGTCAAATCTTTTATCTGCAAAACAAAACGAGGTAGGGCATATGTCTGCTTTTGTGTGACAGACTGTTAAAACAACCCAAATATCACAATAATTTACAAGGTTTTTTTTAATGCATTTGAAACGTGAAAAAACCACGTATCTTTGCTGGCCGAGGACCCCCACTATTTGTGTTCGTAATTGGACACCGACCAACCCTATATAGTTAGTAAAACCACAACCCAGTCAGTCTTTAAAATGTTCAAGTATGATAAGACCAGGTGGAGAATTGTAACCTAACCGAATTTAAATAACGATAAATGACGGAATGGATTAGCTGATTGTTGCTATTATATGGATCGAGAGGAGTTACTTTTATCGTGCTCAAATTTGCCGTGCATTTTTTTGCAGTTTTCGGACACATTGAATAAAGCAAGTAACACGTAATTTATTACTTGCTACTTGTTACTTGCTATCGTGTTCAGAAGATATGCTTAAACTTGCAAAAATATCGTGCAAGTTGTTTGTATTTCCTGGTCAAGATATCTACAATTTCTTACTTACGGGTTTTATCAGATTAAAAAAATCCAAAAATCCGAGAAAAAATCGAAAGTGGGTGGATGATAAATATAGATAGATATTCTAAAATAATTATCTCTAACTTTAAATTGTGTCTCGCTAACGCGATCCACAACTTCAAATGACTTGACAATTTACACACCAATGATGGTTAACTACATGTATTTTCAAATCTTGCTGATTGATGTCACGTTTTATCTTTAACATGTTTAAAATGTGGTACTTAATGTGCGAATAACAAACTAAAAACCCGAATATAAACGGGACCGGCGGTTAACCCTTTCAAGCCTGAATTGACCTTTGTCATCTTTATCCACTACAAGTCGAGAATTGCTATCGCGATTCTCGACTTGTAGTGAATGAAGATTACTCGAAGTGGGTGGCAAATGAAAAAAGATATCATTATTATCTAAAAAAATAGCTCCATAAAAATTGTCTTTAAAACTCCTATGTGGGAGATTAAGTCATTCTTCAGAGACGCAATATGATGCTCTGGGTCATGTTGGGTCTCGATATGAAAAGAAAACCTCTCCGATTATATCACGTATTAGACTGTCTATCGTTCACTATTTGACAGCGTTCTAGTCAATGAACACATGAACACGGTTATGTAGGCCTACACCTACACTTTAGCAAACAACATGCCCATGATGGTTTAAAGTTCAGCCAGCGTCGACTAGCAATAAAACAACATTAAGTCAACGTCTCTATTCCGGGCAGAATTTTGCCACCTGTCCACTTCGTCAGATTTCTCTCTTATCTTGTCCAGTATATAAATTGGTAGTGCATCCACTGTTTATCAATTCTTCTACTGTAAATTTGATCCCGCTTTTTTCGAAGTCTACTTTAACAGTGTTAAGTAATCATGATAATATTCACACATATATTAAACACATCTAAAGAGACTGCAAATAACTAAAACAAAATTATATACATGGTATATGAATAACCCTGTACCTTTACTGTCGAGCCGTCATGCCGTCATACAGAAACACTATTGTGAAATTTCTAGAGAGTGTATGATTTGATAAACGTTGACCCTGTGTTGTTTTAATAGTGGACCAACGTCGTCGCCAGTGGCCCAACATAAAGTAATAAAACATGCAGTGGACAGCTCCCTTCATTATACCCAGCAAACACTAGACGTTGAAACAAAATTGGGCTAGTTCTGAGCCAACGTCGTAGATGATGAGTCAATGTTTGTCAGCACTAATAACGTTATGGCCAAACCAAGTGTATTATATATATGAAACAACCTCCCATTAGATGACGGGTAAATCCTCTTTCTCATCATCAACGATGTTTTTATGGATTCAGTGCACCATGAACAAAAAATTAAAGCCTGGTATTATTAATAGAAATAATTTATTTTGAACTTGCTTGCAATCGAACTGTTCTTTAGTGTCATGTTCAAGCAAAATGAGATATGGATAATGAAATATGTTGAATGCAATGATTGAAATAAGACCCCCCCCCCCTCTCCTGGAACTTCCCACAGAACCCTGTAGAACTGCACAGGCAATGTTGAAGAAATATCTTGAAAACTGGTTGTGGCATTGCAGAATACCTTTTCTTTCACGCTGTGACAGATATTATATCACCACCTTTTGAGCAATTTGTTGATATACTTATTCAAGCTAGATGTGTCTTTTAATGAAGCTTGTCATCCAGTATGACTAATGTCACCTATCTGCACGTGATCAGTCGCACAGCTTACTTTTTTTTACAAATTGCAGATATGTCAAAAACTATACATACATGATAACACTAAAAAACAGTTTCATTAAATAAAAGTATTAATAATAAAACCATCTATATATAGTAGATAGGGCCTACATAAATTATAAAAATATAATATGGGGTTTCGCACAATTGATTTTAAAATGTTTAAAAAACAATAATGTTGGTTTCAATAAAAATAATCACTGATGGTTTGAACTATATATAACCCAATTGTTCTATTTCACGATATCACAATCATTATCTCACTCTGTGAGAAAAAATAATGTGCGATGCGGCTGTTCAGATGGGTCACATAATTATGTGTTCAAATTTTATCACTAGATGAGACACAGTAAATAAATGATTCAGTAACAAATCCGCACATCCTCGACTATGGGTTAGCAATGACGTTTCACGTACAATGTCTTCAAAATGTATTATTTCCATAGCCTTTCCTGAGCCAACGCTCGTGTCTGCAGTCCACCAATATGATACAACGTTTTAGAAAGTTTGGCTAGTCCGGTATACTTACACTCCACCAGTAGTCCTCAGAAAAAAATATCATCAATAATAAAATGCTATTTTAATATTAATTATTCATTACAAGGATACTAGGGTATGCAAAAATAACACTTAAATGATTCAACAACTACATTAGGGTGGGGGGATTTTGAATATAATCTTTTGTTGGAGAGGGCTCTTGTTTTGACGAGGGACATAAAAGCTCATACTTTTCCTTAGAACTTCGCGCTAAAAGGGTTAAATATTGTTCAAATTGTCTTCGAGTGATCTAGATTGACTCACGACCACCTAAGTAGTTAACATGGATTATTACAGAATAAAACTGGACTAAACATATGTCAATTTATACACTTTTTCCTAAATTTTACCAAGTCCTGATGGCCGCCATCTTGGACGCCATTTTAAATAACTGAAAACAATAAGTGTGATATTACCTTAGTTTTTGTCAAATACAAATCCGTTACCGGTAATAATGAATAATTTGTTATAAATAATCATTTTGTTCCTATTAACATTCTAGAAGTGTTCAGTACAAAAGCTCCCCGGAGCTAGAGGGTTAAATGTTTAAAATAAATATAATGATCAATTCGATTGTTTAAAATAACATTTTCTAAGGTGATCTAGAACAATGTATTGACTACTAAACTAGTTGAAATGGTGTATTACAAAAGAAAGTTCACTTAGAATTACACTGTTTACGCAAATTCCTAGGTCTGACTATACGTCGGCGGCCATCTTGGACGCCATCTTTTTTTATAATTAATTAGATTAACTAATTCTCATTACCATAGTCACTGTATTGATACCAATCCTTCACCATTAATATGGAATAATTATTATAGATAACAATGTTGTCCTAATTAACATCACTGAGGTGTATGATAAAGAACATTTGTGGCTGAAAGGGTTAAAAATAATGATCAGAATTGTCTGAGAGTGGCCCACCTGCATTCAGTAATTCTAAATTAGTTGAGATGGTGTATTACAACAGCAAATTGAGCTAAATTTGCCCAATTTACACTATTTCATAAGTATGACTATTTGCCGGCGGCCATCTTGGACGCCATTTTGAATTACAAAAAATTGCACCACTTTCAAACTCTACATCCCCCTTGGTGATGACCCCCCAGGCATGTCCCTAACACCTGGTATCATCAGAAATTATCTAGCTATCAGTGTATACCTGAGTGTTATTTTTGGGCACTGGCTGACTGACTACATTGGGAAGGCCTCATAAAATCGAAAAAAATAGGGGACGCTGAGCCATGGTAGAATCTGATTAGACATCATCACAGAACACACCACCAAATTGAGAATATCATCAATAAATATTTATTTAATTTTGTTCAAAGGTCAATTCAGTACTGGTAACCTATCATTTGTGATATCGTTGTCCTTTTTCAGATTTGTGTTGTTTATGTCCTTGGGTATTATACTATATCAATTCTAATGATTTCAATACTATGTTTGATTTAAGTTATGAAAAGTGTCTGAAGATATTTTTATATCAGGGCCTTATGTTGAAGATACAAAAAGCAAATAACATCTACATTATGTTTATAGTGTTTGCTTTCCAGGGTCGGCTAGGAGGAATTACTTGTAATTATATCTGTCAGATTTTCTAACCTGACCTACTTGACCAGTTATAGATTGCATAAAAGGTTTCAGAAATGTAATACTTTGGAAGGTGCGAGGAATACAATATCAAATGTAAATAGGTATATTAGCAGCTCGTACTGCGAACGATACATCCTTCTCGCTGATGACCTGATCCACATTAATGAACATCACATCTGTAGGCTATGCTCTTGTTGGTTAGAACTGACTACGCAGCATAAAGCTGAAGAGATACTGAATGAAAACCAGGCTAACCAGGCACATTTTTATTGGCAACTGATAGTCATATTTTCTGCCTGAATTTTCGCTTTAGAGAGATATACAGTATATGCTTGTGTGAATATCATATCTGCTGTCGTAAAGAAATACGTTCGGTCATATTGACAAAAAAAATGTCAGTAATTAAATTTCAATGATATATAAATCTATGTAAAATTATTTTGCTTGACAGTCAATGAACGGTATAAATGAGCTTTAAATAATTATTGCATTTAACAAAAACGATTGTGAATGTGGTAACATATCCAACAAATTTGTTTTAAAGTTGGTCAGTGGTGGCTATTGTGCGTTTTACTCAAGTCAGCACATGCTATCGCGAATGAACAGGAGCTATTATTGTAATGGTTAGTAGCAGTAATGAATCATTGCTTTACGTCACTTTTCGGCACAAAAGATCTTTTAAGTGACATTGTAATACGATAAAAAACGTTGTAGTCAATTGATGAGATGAATGATGTACAGATGATGATGTGAGGGTGGGGGTGATAGGGCATGGTGGGTTATTGAGAGCGTTTTCCTTCGTTCGCCCGATAACGGGTTCTGGGCATGTCTAGGGGATCTACCCCCAGTCATGCCCAGAAAGAAAAGTGTTATGATTTCTATGGTCACCCCACTACAATCTCTGGTCATAGCATAATTGGGTTTATTGTAGTATGGTATATTGACATTATAGAGTATATTGTGGCCTTTGTGCTTGCTAAAATAACCTCTTGTGCTAAAAGGGTGAAATATTTTGCTTATTTATTTGGGAGTGGTCTAGATAGATTCAGTGGATACCAAAGAAGTAGAAATGGAGAATTGCAAAAGAAAAATTAGCTGACATTGAGAAGCTTGCACAATTGACATTGCCGTATTTGTAGCTACACTATTAATACCGATTCATCACCACTAATATTGAATTAATTATTATAAATTATAAATTAATTACATTAACTAATTGTTATTACTATAGTCACTGTATTGATACCAATCCTTCACCATTAATAATGATATAATTATTAGAGATAACAATTTTGTCCTAATATATTATTGACATCACCAAGGTGTTCGATAAAAAACCTTTGGGGCTGAAAGGCTTTATAATAATAATCAGAATTGTCTGAGAGTGGCCTAGCTGCATTCAGTAACCCTAAACTAGTTGAAATGGTGTATTACAAAAGAAAATTGAGCTAAATTTGACCACTTTACACTATTTCCCAAATATGACTAGGCCTATATATTAGCTACCATCTTGGACGCCATCTTGAATTACAAAAACTGCACCACTTTCAAACTCTACATCCCCCCTGGTGGTGACCCCCAGGCATGTCCCTTACACCTGATATCACCAGAAATTATCTAGCGTTCAGTGTATACCTTATCAAAAACTAAGCCCTTTTCGTTTGATCGGCTGACTGACTATTACTGCTCGTTGGGTACCTGCTATTTCAAGGTACGAATATGTCTGGTGGCCGTCTTCTGTTTGTTCTTTTACACTTTCAGGCCTATTCAAAAAAAAAAAAAGGATAGCTCGACCCAAGTGCTGCAAGCTAAATATTCTCCGGCCCTGGTCATTGTACTCGCAATTTAACTCGCTCCGCCCGTTCTATTTCTCATACAAGACACGGGCCGTACAATAACTACTATTATACTTGTGATGGTTTAACCGGTTCAGATATCAAGCCTTAATTGACCATGGTCATCCACAACAAGCCGTGATTTGCTGTCGCAATTCTCGACTTAAAGTGGATGAAGATGACTTGAAGTGGGTGGCAAATGAAAAAACATATCATTATTATTAAAACAAAATGCAAAAGGATACTTTGATTCATCGTGAAGCTTTAAAGGATTAAAAGGTTAAACAAGGATAAGAAAGTGGATGAAACAGAAAGGATGTTTGTTGTATTTGCAGCTCCAGAGTCACCTTCGTTGACATCCGGCAATCAGCAGAAGAGAGCGTGTCCCGGATCTGGATGGCACCTTATTGACCGCATCTGTCTGCTAGTGACACCTGGTGACTGGCTGAGCCGGCGGGAGGCGGATGCCCTCTGTAGACGTGTGGGAGGGAAGCTGGCCGCCATCTTAAATGCGCGGGAGAATGGCGCAATCAAACGTCTTCTGGATAAAGATAATGGTGATAAAAGTAATGCTTGGATGGGCTTAATCCTCGATATAAAAGGTGTGTTAAACAGAGTCTGTAGTACTAATGGTTTGCTACCTAATACCTGACCCTTACAACGATGAAATATATTTATAAAACACATAGAGATCAAAGGGATTTCTTTCAACTTGAAGTCAACATAAATGTCTTAGGTAGCGCTTTCCGCTTCATTTGAATACCAATGTTATCTGTCTACGGCCAATATATATTTTGTATAATTCTTTCAGTGCGGGGATCTTTTTTGGACGTCAGAATCTGACGTCTAAAGGCGGTCCCAGCGCTGAAAGGGGTAGAAAAAACGCTTATACATTAAGCTTTGCGGAATTGTTTTAGCAAATGTAGCCATGATCATACAACAAAAACTCCAACGCAGCAGATTATCATTGGTTTGTAGATGATAAATGGCGGTGGCCAGATGATACAGGGTCTCACTTTCGTAATTGGGAGCGTTTGCCGTCGGAAAACAATGGCCGCCGATGTACAGTATTCAATGTCCAGACCGGAAGATGGCTGCAGCAGTCATGTGACGCTGTTCAAAAGAGGGCGCTGTGTACAACGCAATCAGGTAAAATATTTCAAAGATGATCCACAAATTTTAAATGGTGTGAAATAAATATGTACTTGCTTAACCATGTTGCCATCGAATTATGGCATACATGTAGGCTTACAAACAGCATAGAGCGACAACTTTAACATAATAAAGGTTGATTAGGGCCTACATGTATTAATATATAAATACAACTTGACTTGAAAGTCACAACAAAGTTATTGTTCTGATTTATGCTGAGCACACGAATTTAACTTTGTTTGAAGTGCAATTACATTATTAAAATATTTGGTGACGAATCTAAGCTATGAAAGATGTAGAGAAGTCATCATATTTATCATATTTGTTAATCTTTTTATCGTATTAATAGATACAGACAATTTTTAACATAGCCTACGTTACGTTTGTCATGCTTTGGGTATGTCATTATTTTTTACTTTTCACAAATAACAGTTACCTTCAAAATAATGTGATTTAAATCATCAGACTAAAAGGTTTCCTGTAGGTTTTCTCCAGTCACCAGAGGGAGCTATTGACTCAGCTGTATATGAGGAGAGTAAGTTATCGCTGTCCAAAAACTGCATACAGACTGTGGACCACATCGACGCAGCTGCCCCACCTGGTGAGTGTATTTTTAGAACTATTTTATATTTAGAAATGTAAAGTATCTCATATAATAATTATTATTGAATAAGTAATGTGCAGTATAAAAAAAGTTAAAACATTCCGGCGTATTAAGTCTCTAGCTTACAATAATATATAAGTAGCAATTTAGCATATTTATTATTTTGTATAACAGTTACTGTTTAATAAAAAAAATAAGAACCCGTACACCTGTTACAATAAAATAGAGTAGAAACCTGAATGAAAAAGTGTGCTCAAACCGAAAATCTCTGGAAAAAATTCGCCAATAGCAAATGAATAATATTTATGGATGTCGTTTTACAATATAAACGAGATAATGATCAGCTCGATGACTTGACATTTTCCCCATGAATGATTCTTGATATTGATATGAATAGTAGCAATGGCCGAGCCGCGATATAGTTTAACAAAATAACATAAATAAACAAAATATTCAGATGTTACATCGGTACATGTACAATACTCATGATAATAAGAACAAATGAAACTGACAGCCTATCGGATTAGAAGGAACCCATTGTACAATGCTGTCATAGAAAATATGTACTTATGTCCACGTAGACTACTTTATCACGTGCAGATGTGATATTTATTTATTTATTTTCTCAATTTATGTGCTGAATGACCATTTCTCCGAAATGTTGCCCAATAATGACAACATTAATCAAAACTACTGATTTGTACATTTTAAACATGTTAAATGGAGCTATTCGTCAATATTTTTTTGTACGGCGGTTTATTTCAGGGTGTGACCTTGTTTAATGTGTATTGGTATTTAACACCATTCTATAGTAGGCTCCCAAATACAATTTTAAATTACTTTTCGTTTCAGGCTGGTTACATGATGTTACAATAGTAGGAATCACTTTGCTGGCGGCCATCTTGGTTGTTCTCTCTCTTATTTTACTGGTACTTGTCATCCGACGACGACGCTCTCAGTTCATGCCCATTCCACAGCACAACGGACAGTCTTGAGCTGGCATTCTCGTACAAGTTACCATGTATCGTAATTTGTAAGTGAATACAGCCCCTGTTACTCGATTGTTATTCTTGTCACATGGCAGCATCATACACGTTATATTCGAAAGCTATTTATTTTTACATGGGATAAATAAATACAACGCACACAAATCTGTATTGATTATCAAATTATTCGAAAGGAATAATGTCACTTATGCAACCGTCCAAATGAAAAATAAAAATATGTTCTGACAGACTCAGGGTTACTCGATTTTAGTTAAAATATATTTTTATTTCACTAGGCCTATTTATCATGTTTATAAGGCACAGCATTATAATTGAACAGGCTTGCATAATTTATTCAATACTACATTTAATTTGTATTGCGCAAGCGATTTTGTAGCGCTTTTTCGCGACCATTACTCCTCACGCAATATCCCAAGTCTGCGACGCTTGGCCAACATCAAAGCAACATCGGCTTAACGTTTCATCTTTGCTGGGATTGGGCATGTTTTAAGCATAACGGTTGTTCCTGACCCAGCAAACACAACATGTTACCTTTTCTGACGATTATTGTCGATGGCCCATGTGTTACGCTGGTACAACTTTAACGCGATCAAAATAAATATGACAACGTTCACCTGTTCACTGCTTTGTTGAAGTGGAAATTAATAGATGCACGATTTGATCATTCATGTCTCGCTTCGCAATGCAAAAATGATTCACGTTTAATATTGAGTCACGGAAACAAACATTATCTTATTGATTTATTAATACCAGTAATTTAAAGACTTCAAATTTAAAAAGCAATTGGTTTCCATGGTTTATATGAAAATTTTTAGGCTCTCAAGTTTATTAAGCGTTGGTGAATTAAAAAAAATGTAGCTGTTCGTGGAATTCTCACTTACACAATACAATGTTACTCGTCTGCTAAAGATGAAAATAAAGTTCCTTCGTGGATTGACATGTAAAGAGTATAATATGTAATAGCAGGAATGTGATAGTCAATATTGTCCCTGAATCATGTCTGTTTTAAAATCAGTTCAAAAATATATTTTTCTTATCAATAAAGCTATAAAATTTTTCTTCAATATTTGTTTCGTTTATTTCATCAATATGATCAACATCAGACATGGTGTTCTGTTCAGCGTAAGGTCACGAGCACTGGTTATTAAAACAAAGTTGTTTTCCCTCACTCGAAGTCCTGAATCGCGGTAGCCATTTAAAATTACCTATTCCGCGCTTTACATAACTTGCATAACGTTTTGCCGACTACCCCCTGTTAAAACCACCCCCGGAAACCGACTTCTTCTTTGAGACCCCTGAGATTGTCCCTGGGCACAATCCAGATTATAGCTATGCGCATGCGCACATCGCCAAATTGAAAATGCAAGAGAACTTTGCGTCCATGTCACTGACCATTCTCTCCTGACGATTTTCAACCACGCATGTGATAAAATATCTCCATTGCAATTAATGCATGTACACATGTGGATTTCGCATGAATGCGAATTTGGTAAAGAAAGGTAGTTTTTGAATAAATGCGAAAGAGGAAGCTAAATGATCTCCTATTTATACAGACACCTCCCAGAGATGCCATCACAAAAAGAACACAGTAAAGGAAAAAATAATTAACTCGGGAGTCCCACCCGTGGAGACTGTGTACCTCGGATGTGAACCCATGACCTGCCGACCTTTAGCGTAAAATACACAGCGTGTCGGACGGTTCAGGGCGCACTCCCAGCAAACTCGGGGTATTCACCCAATGCTGTTTCGATGTTGGGCCAGCGTCGAAGACAATGGGCAAACATTGAAAAAACATTGGGTGAATACACCTTGTTTGCTACGCTTGCTGCTCGCAGAAGATTACAACAAGTTTCACTAGAGTAGCTGGTGTAACATGTGTGTAAAGAACAGAACTAGTGGTATTTTTTTGTCGTTTTGTTGGCACTGTAATGTGTCCGTTCTGTAAAAATTTTCACCTCAGTCTATACATATTTTTTTTCATACGAGTTCTATTGTTAATTCATTCTATATTGAACGAACTACCATTTCGTCGAAAGCATTTCGTTACAAACCACAAAACGAACAATATCATGTTTGTAAAAATACCGTGCAAGCACTCAAATACCCTCGGCTGATGCAGTGACTCTACATATGCCAGGTTTCAAGGCAAATTATTGAAAATAAGAACGATTTAATAAAATTAATAAAACCAAAATGGCCGCCGCAGCCTCGTTTTCAGTCTCACATGAAACGGACATTACTAATAGACTCTCAGACCCCGTAAACCTATAAATATACCAGATTTCGAGGGACTTCTGAAAAAAAAATTGAACAAAAAATTAGTCGCCAGGTGGCGGCCATTTTGATTCGGTTGAAAGCTGAAATTCTAATCAGGTCATCTCCATACTCATGGGTAACTTCACATAAAATTAGAGAGATCCAATAATTATTTTTCAAGTTATCGCGTTAACAAGGAATTATTAAATTAAAAATCAAGATAACCGCCATTGCCCCGTTTTCAGTAGCACATGAAAACGGACAATGCCAATAGACTCGCAGAACCCGAAAACCTATAGATACCAGGTTTCAAGGGAATTATAAAAAAACATGAAATCGGAAAAAAAACTTAGTCACCAGATGGCGGCCATTTTGATTATCGGTGGACAGCTGAAAATCTAATCAGGTGATCTCCATAATCATGGGTAACTTTACGTAAAAAATTGGGGGAATCCAATAGTTATTTTTCAAGTTATCGCGTTAACAATATTTTTTTTAAATCTTTGACCTATGACCTTGACCATGGGTAAAAAAAAGTGCCGGGAGAGGTTGAATGTTTGTATGAAATATGAATTCAATCTGTTGCACCATGTTGGTGTACTAGCCAAAAGAGTGCGTGCGGCGGCGGAGACGGCGGTGCATGAAGGGGACGACAATACCCCTTCGGTTCCAACGGGCCGAGGGGTAAAAACCTATTATATTCAGAATGAAGTAATTTTCAATAGTAAGCAGAGTTAGCAAACTAAAAATATCGGCACCATGCAGCAACGAAAGTATGTTAGACATTGGATAATAATAGACAAGGATAGTTTTAAAATTAGGGGATTTTTTTCAAAATTTTCTGCAAGGTACGTGATGATTGTGGGTCAATAATAATAATAATGCCAAAGAGGATAGTTAGAAAGGTTATCTGGAGAGAGGTACACGCGTTTTCGCAAAAAACAGCGAAAATTTTAGTAAATATTTAGGACCACCACGAGCGATCAATCTTTTTCAAGATGGCCGACATGCTGGAATGCGCAGTAAAATTAGACTGATGGGGTCATCCCTAAAAAAGTAAGAATTTAAAAAAAAATTCTTTCTACTTACGCCGTTTTTGGCGGTTGGAAAGGAAATATTTTTAATTTAATTTAATCGTTTACCACCATAATTGGGTGATTCGATTTTCTCTGCCAATTCAAGAAATATCTCTAATATTTTTTTCTTGTCTGAGTTAAATGAAAAAATTTAATTCCAAACCAAAATATCGCTTCGACTCAGACAGCTTTTAAATAGGATTAGAGCCACTTAAAACTGTTCGCCTGAAATATATGTGAATAAAAGGTCTTATTTGGTCTATAAATACATTATTGTTAGGACCGTAGGTCGACATTTTATGATTGTAATCATATTTTTATTTCAGTGGCATCAGAATTATTTTAATGTGAAATGGTAAGAGTGGCGCCATCTTGGGAGCCGGTCTCCCTAACTTTAGCTCAATTGGCTGTCGTATAGCCTCACGTGTTCCCGCCTACCCGTAATGCACTGCGGGATCACCCCATCAGCTCAGATCGGCATAATTAGCATAAATTAGGCCGCCATCCTGAATCAGTGGCGTGCACAGCAAATGCCGCTCACATGTCAAGGCCACATAGGCCTGCACAGTGTCTGGAAATAAAGTCTAGACAAGATTAAATTTTTCCAAAATATCTTTTCTCAGTCACAAAGAGAGTCTGATTTAATTTTAATATGTGTTTCTAGATATTGCAAATCATGTCACACATTGTGTGATATTTTGTGATTGAAAATTTGGTAGTCTACTTTTTCCAGACTCTCGTGTCTGACACGTTTTCTGAGAGGTCAGAGTTCAGATAAGCTAAGACATGCGCCAAACGTCGGCGACATACTTAGCTGCTAAATATGTTAATGAGTCATGAGCTGATGTGGTGCGCCACACGATCATACGCACACCACGTACACAGTGCACGATAGCCAAAGCGCCCACCACCCGAATAGAGGCACAGCAGCGTGCCGCTATGCATACACCCCAAGCATCACACATCCGTAGAGTCTACATCGCTGGGCACTAGTCTACACGCACCGATACAAATCAAAGCGAGCGACCGATTTTGACGTCCATAAGAATGATTCTCATGGTGAACACTTAAAAAAAAAAAAAAATTGAGACTTGAGAGTTGCGCTACGGCGACTATTTTGATACATTTTGTGTTTCCAGCCTACTTTTCCACACAGGTCGAATTACCAAATATTATTACCCTATAGCTTAGGATAGCAATTTAGCATTTATTCTGGCATTTTTGCATGCAGTTCACGACCTACACTCATCACAATTCATATGTTAAATGAAATAGTATGACCCCTACCACGCACACATTTCTGCATAGAGAGCAACCCCTGCACTCTACTACCTTCGAATTTAAATGGACAATCTTCATACAAAGAATTATCACACATCTAGACTTTTCTCAAGCTAGACAACTGTGCACACAGTTCTTCACGCGGAGTGCGACGAGCAAACTAGCTGCTATGTTTTAAATGCATATCATTTCAATAACCGTCTAAGCATTGCATAGTAGCCAATAGGTCAGCAACTCAGACGTTTCATTTTTTAAACTAATTTCAATAAATACACATTCCAAAATGGCTGCGAAAGGAGACAGTTAAGGTTTCGTGTCATCACCCCTCGACGGACAAGGGGCTCGTCATAAGGATTCGTACTATCCTATGAGTGATGAAAACACAGCAAAATTAAGAAACACCGATGCAGAGTTTAGATGGTTAAAAGCTGATTTTCTGCGGATTGCACGCAACAGACGTCGGAGAGATTTGTGACGGAGTGAATTCTCAAGAAGCCCTTCGCCGGTTAGACGTCAACCTCAACAGCATTCAACCAATCTGCCGAAATTTAAAATAGCCAACTTTTACTCAACAGACGTGGAGTTGTGGTTTAATCAAATCGAAACACAATTTGATTTACACCAGATAACAGACGATGACGAAAGTTACAGATTGACATGTGCTGCACTCTCTGGCGAAGTAGCGTCTGATGTTAGAGACGTATTATTGTAGCCGTTCCTCACTCATAAGTACGAGAATTTGAAAGCCATCTTAATCGAACGACGAGGTGTAACGACACCAGAGACAGTAAACAAGGTGATTTCACGAGAAAAAGTGGAATACGACATACCGTCTCGATTTCTCAGGCGTTTACAGAAGACAGCTGGTTTTGGAACCAAAGCAGTGGTAGGCAAGGCAGTCATCCGCCAGGCCTTTATTCGCCAAATGCCGCCATCAGTCCGTGCTCATTTAGCTACACAGCCAGATAGTGCATCGTTAGAAAATTTGGCCATGTTGGCAGACCATGCAGTCCCTGCAGAAAAGGACGTCGACGAATCTAAGCCGGGGGTTGCTTAAATAAACGTCAGTGAGAGAGGAAAGCTCGTTGGACTGTTGGAAGACCTGTCTCGCAGGCTTAAAAAATTAGAGACAGCCACAGCCAAAGCAACACAGAAGTAGACCTACGAACGCTCACAAGCAACCGAAAATCGTGCCGCTAAGACACAGCTCGTTCCGAATGTGCAAGCCAAACCGTTTGTACCTAATAATCAAACTGTTACTAGGCAGGATGTTTCCACAAATAACAAAAAAGATAGTCGTCCTAACGCACCGCCGTCGCAAATACAGCAAAATAACGTTGCACAAACGATCGACACAGCCGATGCACCTGTTTGTTTTTATCAGCACACATTCGGTGACAGAGCATGCACGTGCAGAGAACCTTGAGCGTTTTCTTTAAACTAGTCGGCCAGAGCAAGGTAGGGACTCTTGCATCTGGCAAAATAACTGAGACGCGACATGGCTCTGCGGAAGCTCCCCTTCCCAGCTTATCTCCCTCTAAGTTATTATACGTCGCAGACAAACACAACAAGACAGTGTAACTATCTAATCGACACAGGCGCAGCAGTCAGCGTTTTACCCAAGTCTTGTGCTAACAGGAGTTCAGACGCTGCCTGTCTGCCTCTATTTGCAGCTAATAATAATATTAAAAACACCTACGGTACTAGTAGACGCGTCGTCGACGTTTGTCTTAAACAAGATTACGCTTGGACATTCATAGCAGCGAACGTCAAACAACCAATCATAGGAGCTGATTTTCTCATACATTACAGCTTACTGGTAGAGTTAAACAGTTGTTGTCTGAGAGACATGCGAACCGGTTTAACTATACCAGCTACTTTATCGTCTATTTAATCCGTTGTCACTGAATAGAGTCGACACTGTTCAAAACGACTACACGGAATTATTAGGTCAGTTTAAGGAACTGACTCGTCCTACAACGAAGGGCGAGCCAGTCAAACACGGTATTACACACGAAATAGTGACAAAAGGACACCCCGTATTCAAGCGCCCATGACGTTTAGGACCTGAAAAACTAGTCACTGCGAAACTCGAGTTCGATGACATGATTGAGTTAGGCGATATCGAACCCAGCGACAGTGAGTGGTCGTCAGCGCTTCATAGGGTGCCTAAGAAAAACGGAGACTGGAGACCGTGCGGAGATTATAGAAGTTTGAACGCTCAGACAGTACCAGATCGATATCCGATTCCCCATATACAAGATTTTACTCAACGTTTAGCAGGGTCGAAAAAAAAATCCAAAATAGACTTGGTAAGGGCATATTACCAGATACCGGTTGAACCGTCTGACTCACATAAAACAGCGGTTACCACACCTTTCCGCTTGTTCAATTTCACTAGGACAATGTTTGGTTTAGGAAATTCTGGACAAACCTTCCAACGTTTTATAGATCACGTTATGCGCGGACTAGATTGTATGTTCGTATATTTGGACAATTTATTAGTCACAAGCCCCGACAATCATACGCATAATAAACATTTGAGAATTCTTTTTACCCGTTTAGCAGAATATGAAATCATCATGGGCCCAGAGAAATGTCAGTTCGGTACTACCAATGTGGCAATGTGGAATTCATATATGTGCGAAGTCATGGATGAATACGCTGCTGTCAGAAGTCTTAGATTCCTTGTGAGGTAAGGATAAATACTAGTGAGTTTCTCATGCACATATATAAGAGTGTGTGCATGATACTGGGGGTTGGAACGTTAGGTTGCATGGGATGTCTGGATGATGGGACAGGAGGAAGATGTGAGCAGTGTGAATTCATATGGATGAATACGCTGCTATCAGAAGTCTTAGATTCCTTGTGAGGTAGGGATGAATGCTAGTGGGTCCTCATGCACATATATAAGAGGACATGTGCGCATGAGATTGGGGGTTGGGACGTTAGGTTGCATGAGATGTCCGGATGATGGGACAGAAGGAAGATGTGGGCAGTGTGAATTCATACAGATGGATACGCTGCTGTCAGAGGTTAGATTGTGGGCAGTGTGAATTCATATGGCTGAATACGCTGCTGTAAGAGGTTATATTGTGGGCAGTGTGAATTCGTGTGGATGAATACGCAGCTGTAAGGCTAGGGATGGATCTACTAAATATTTTTATAACATTACAAATTTCGGGCGAGGGACTGATTCAAGGGTGTGGACCCCATTTGCGCCATGTAAGCGGGGGGGAGGGGGGGGGGGGTAAAGTAGATAAAGAAATTAGAAAGTGGGAGGGGGTACGGGAGTGGGGAAATAGGTAGATGCTCGCTTCTCCAGGCCCATGGAGTCTTGGAGTCGCTGTAGCCCTGAGGAGCATGTCACCACAGACAGCATCAGTTTAGCTCGCAGCGGCTCGCTAGCAAATCAATTTTATGTTAAAACGCGAGTTGAAAATATATCTATAAGGTTTTGATAATTATATTTTAAAGCTCAAGTTTAAAACCATCAGATTAGGTCTAAGACTACACGTAGTTAATTATTTTTTTAAGTTTAACGGGTGAAACATGCTTTTTTACAATTTATTCCCTTATTATCGCTCGATTGTTTATTATTAATTTGTTATTTTTGGTAACGTTAGACTAGCACTAGCAGGTCACTTCGTAACCTACCACTTCGTACCACAAAAAATATAGACCTACCAGTTCGTACCACCTCTACCCGGACCCCCTCTACCTACCAGTTCGTACCACCTCTATACCTAGTAACCTAGGGTCTAGGTAGGGGAGGACGGGGCATGTTCGAACCCTTAAGACATAATGCATAGATCTACCTGTTCACTAGATATTTACCTAAATCACTCATTATTGCATACATATAGTGCTTCCACATGTATGATGCCCCACTAAAATTTATAGTTAGTTGTCTTGTATATTTGAAAAAATATAGCGCAAAATGTGATTACAACCAGAATGGTCGGACATGCCCCGCCTCTGGGGCATGTCCGACCAGTACCGTTCGAACATGCCCCGGTTATTAAAGTGCAATACAACAATGACAATAATTGACAATCCTTTGTATTTTATTATTGCTTTTTGCATAAATAGCAACAGTGTGATGTTGCCCTTCACAAGGTAGCATAACATTGTCAGTCTCCCATAACGTTGCCAGCAGTGGGCAATGGAAGTTTGTCCATCAGGCCACTGGCGCACCACTGGCGGCATTTATCACGGTTATCCACCAACCGCCGGGTTACCAGACAAAACAGCATGTGTTGTATGAAAAAGTGTGATAATGTGTGGCTGAGTGAGTGCCAGCATGTATGGGTGAGTGTGGACATGTGTGAATAAGATAAACTATGCTGCAATTATGACCATTGGTTGTGAGGCTACTTCGGGGCAAGTTCACACCCTTTCCGGGGCATGTCCGAACGCGTTTGAACGTGCCCCGTAAAGCCATTTCAGCTTCAACCCCAATTATTCCCCGTACCACTTGTAATGGTTCAAAAATACTTTCCCTGTATGTTGTATGCCTCTGTGTTCTATTTATAGAACAACAAATGGTTACTTAACTACTAAAACTGTAGTTCACACAGTATTTAGAAAAAATAACCTATCTAGGTTATTTCGTCTCATTTTATGTTATCTAGATAACATAAAATAGACGAAAATCACATATTTGAATCGAGAGCAAAACAAAAAAACTGTAGCTGATGAATTTTGGGAGAAACAGTGACTTAGGGGAGAGGTACATCATGAATTATATTTTTAATTCACAAGGTGGCCCTCAATTCTGAGTTACCAGCTGGGTGCGAACATGCCCCGGTGTTCGAACATGCCCCGTCCTCCCCTACTTTCAATAAATTTTGTCCAATAAAATTATGCTGAGCCTTTTTTCGTAGATCTAACTGCCCACATGCTAGAATTAATAATTGACCACATTCCACAGTTTTCACTGAGCAAAAAAATGCTGTGCCAGATCAAAATACCAAATTAACCAGGATCGCATGATTTTCGGCGATTTCTCCGTCAATTCTGAACCTATTTCCTTCAAATTTTGCAAAGGTCATTTTCTATTCGAATCCTAACAGCCCTGAAAATTTCGTAAAAATTATATAGACAGGGATGCAAATTCACATACGCCCGGTCACCCGTGGCGACAAGAATTATGTAAGGGCGATTGTAAATCAGCATGTCACTAGCCCTGCTGGCAACTGATTCCCTGTGCGATCCCCAGATCATGTGTTGCTATTTTACGCATAAATGCAGAGCGCCGCACAGCATGTACAGGCGTCGTCGTCGTTGCGTGCTACAGAGAGTTGTTTCGTCTCGCACGTGATTGTGTGCAGATCAGAGGCCTTTACGTTTAAGGAGCACAGAAGCGCACATAATCCAAGATTTGGTACACTAAAAAGTGAGCAACTGAATCAAGTTTGATGCTGACACACGTGGACATAAAAATCACGTTCACCAAGTTGTTAAACAAACTACTGACCAGTAGGCCTACCACCTGGTCAATCAGCGGTGCGTGGGCGCGTGTATTGCATGTGACCCGATCTGCGGTAGCCATGACAGCCCACAGCGTCACTTATTGCGTCGTGGTTCCCAACATTTGTTTCACCCGATATTTCACAGTTCAAAATGGCGCTGATCAAGAAGATCATTTATCTAGTTTGCTGACATACATGCATGCTGACAACATTTCATTGCGCAACGAGCTGTGGGTGAATAGATGCAGTGGGTCGGATCCAGAAAGTCATCACATAGTGGCAAAAGATTAAATTAACTGTACATAGTCAAGTTCTTTTTTAATTTCAAGAAGACATATGGACTGACGATAACTCAAATAGTATATTTCAAAAAAGTAAACTGTTTTCCTAAAACAAGACTTAAAGTCTCAGCTAAACAATTTTTTTCTGTGACGGGACGGAAAGACTTTCTTTGGATTTTAATTTGGAAATAAATTTCCAAATTTTTAAATATTCTGCCATAACATAGACTGTGAGACATATAAAATAACAGATGTCCTAGCATTAGACTTGCTATAATTTCTTGGTATTTGCTAGACCTATTGACTTTCTGAAAAATATCCCGCCCAACCACTTTTTTAAATATGTTTAGTGAATTTCAGAGAAGGTGATGATGGCTAGAAATTTAAAATTGTTTCACATTATCAACATTTCCAATAAGTAATTTATAGGAAATAATGGAAAGACTGATACTGATACCACTTCTGTTTTTAATGATGTCTCCATATCAGTGACGGGACGGAAAATTGTGACGGGACGGAAAATAAAATAAAATCAGATAGATTTTTCTGTAGATTTGATGGTACAATGTATAAAGTTATGTTTTTTTATAAAATAGGTCATTTTTTAACTTGTGATTATTAATAATTTTTAGTGATAATCCTAATTTTAGAAGAATAATTGGCTATTTTACTCTTTATGCAGTAATATGTTTGAAATAATACTTTTGCAAGTTATTCGTTTTAAATAATTGTTCTATCTTTAAACCACACTAAATTTCCCCTGGCTTAGCATTTTAATATTTTTTCTTCATAAAAATGTTACTGGTAAAAATGGAAAAAAAGTGTAAAATGTCATTCGAACGCCGAACGGCTGAAAATTTGAAAGTTAGATATCTGAATTTTTTTATGAAGGCACACTGCTACATGTGCTTTGAGTGATTTGTTTTATAGAAAATTCGGAGTAGGTGTGGTGTGCTGAAAATCTGTCTATTTGATATGGAATGACCCAGGTGACAGTCAGGTGACAGAGTTTAAAAAAATATTTTACCAGACAAACCTCCAGTTATTAACCGCGATTACTAACTAGCAATATACGGTAGCACAATTCTGAAAATAAACTGAAATTAAGTTTCTTGGCTGATAGAGGGGTGTCATAGTTAGATATTTATTACATGTCAGAAATGACTAAAATATTGGGCTTACAAAATTTCATGAACCGTCAGAGAGAGACTTTAGAGTAGACTATGGCATTTGCCAACAGATGACTACTCTGATATACCACACAATCATCCTCCACATATTTAATTTATCACCTGATAAGTTTTATATTGGTTAGCTAGTACCCCGGTAGTTCTAAAATACCGGTACATGTACCACTGTAGCATGGGGTATGCTTCTTACAGCGACCCCATGCTTCACAAATCTATCAACGGAAGTGCGGTGACCTGATACATCCAGGTCACCGCACCTCACCATTTCATTTCTCAGATCACTTTGCTTACAGCAATTTGCTGTCAACACCGCTGTAATTATTGAAAATTAATTTCCACTCTGTAATTTGACATCACTGTATACATACCGCAATAGAGGATTTAGAGCGGTCATTTAAAGGACACAGTACTATCTGATGACGACAAAACAAAATCTGCTTTTATGATGAAGTGACAAAATAAACCACTGCAACAACACATCATTAAAAAACAAAATAAATTCCCTACCTAGCCAATCTGAAACAAGCATATTACATGTATTTGTTTTACCTTGATGTGGGAAACTAGCTTACTGATAATAATGCTGTTTTTTTAAATTGATTTTGCCATTGCACTTGATCTATTGATCTCATTGGTTACCAGTATTCCTGAAAACACAATATTTCAAGAACAATAATTCTTGATCACATAGTTTTGTTCCTGTAAAAGCATGAGTCAGACCTGGGTCTAATGATTCACCATGGATGGTTTACCAGATTCCAGTAACAAGCATAATTGCACTCAGGTTTGAGCCACAACAGTGCAAATAGCACTAGTACATGTATCAGCGTTCATGGCATAGCAGGTGTCAGTTTTTAAAAATAAATCACTTTGCCAAATTTAGTACCGGTAGTAACTAACATAACACTAATAATTATGTCAAATGTTGCAGATGATGGAGATGTTTCTGTAATAAATAATTCAAAGTATCTTTGCTGAAAACAAACAGAAGATTTGAACCTGCAAAATGCAGAGATATGAAAAACTAGAAAAAATTGGTGAAGGTAAGAATTTACTATTATTCTGACAGTATATCAGTGTTTCCTCTAAGATTTAGAATGATCCAGCTATCTCGCTGTGATGGGACATTGCTCTACATAGTACTGAAATTTTCAGCCACTTGAAGTTGTGTCTCGCTACCGCGATCCACAACTTCAAGTGACTAAAAATTAGTTTAATTTGGTTGAAATGTATATGATTATCACAGATTTGAGACATATTTAATTTTTAAAACCTGGTTATACAAGAAAATTGAAACATGAGAAAACACTACTATAGTCATCTGTAGTCGTCATCAGTTTGCTAAGGGTTAAGCCCAACATGTTGTGGCTTAGCAGCTGAGCTTGTAACTCTTAAACCTTGTGCTGCGGTAAATCTTATGCGGTTTCAAGCATGTTTTAGATCAATCGAGATCACCAGACTTGATAAGATAGATTTCAGTAGATGCTTAGGTAATCCAATAATTCAATATTGGAGATGTCTATTTTTCCATTACCGACTACTGTAATATAATTTTATTCCGCGGGAAATTATTTTTTGCGCATTTCGCGCAAGGACCATGAGCGCGAAATCATATTCCAAGCGAAATATTGTGCACCACATAAGTGTTTCGTAAACTTTGGGACTGAGTTTTAAAGGGTGTGACTGCCGCTGTGCAGTCGACCGTGGTTATATAATCAATGCGTGTGATTGTCACGGTAACTTGTGAAAGTTTAAGTCCTAGGATTTATATTTAACTGACTGAATGACAACGACTGAACGACAACATGTGAAATATATTTTTATTATGACAAAAAACATAAATTGATAGGCCCCTAGGTACTTATCTTACTAATATTAGATAATATTAGATAATACTGTATGTTTTCTGTGTGAATTTTTCAATGGCTGCTATTAACCAGCGGGCATGAATGGGTTTAATGATAGATGATCTTTTCTATGTTAAGTTGAGGGGTGATGACCTGGAGCAAACGTTGATTCAGTGCTTGCGAGATACTGGGCCAGCTTCGAAGACAGTGGGCAAGTACTTCGCCAACACTGGATCAACACCTGTGTTCACTAGGGAAGACTTAATGCTGTTAGAAGAGCTGTAGAAGCGTTTCTTGGCATGTGTTTTTCTAAATTCTGAGCTAAGTGACAGTAGCTACTCCCAAATCTATGCAAGTATTACACAAATATGTGCACAGGGATATAGCTATTTCTAAATTCCCAAAATCAAACAGATACGACGACCTTTTAAAAAAAAATTAAAGCCAAAAATATATAGACATATTTCACTGAAACGACACATGTAGTAAATCAACAGCATGATAATAATTGATTAAATGATAACCTGATGAATTGATAGGGTTAATGAGCTGGATTAGCCTCAATGGTCGGTCATCCCCACCTCTAGTTAATTGGTCACCATACCATTATGTTCACTTACGACGTTGTGTCATAGTGTCATAGTATAGTCGGTAAGGGTTAAGACATTAGTTACCGCGAGATAACAATTGCATGTCTCCAGGACAAAAAAATTAACTTAAAAAAATAGTTTTTTGCGTAAAAATAAAAGACTGCACAGTCGTCAAAAATCAGTTTCATAAGAAAATTCATACCCAAGAAAATAAAATAACCGGTATATTACAGTATATATTACAATATTTTTTCATTATTTGAAGCTGGACATTGGGTTATCAATTCCAGCCTCAATGGATCAATGTAAAATAGAAGCAAACAATTCAGATGGACAATTGTTAATTCTTAAAAAGCTAAATCTGAAATATGACGAAATACTGAATTTCAAAACTGCAAAAAATAGCCATATTATTATATGATTGACATACAGTATTTATTCTAATAAACACCCATATTCCTATAAATGCTTTGAAATGATTTGAAAATAAAAACTAACGCTCATGTCCACTATATTCTACTCTAATAAGCGCCCAACCTCCCTGTAATCTGAAGGGTTATTCTATGTAACGCCCAAGGCGTTTATCAGAATAAATACGGTTCATTTGATTTTGGTTGCACACTCATGCATTTGAAAAATAATTTATGCACAGCATAACATTTGTAGTTGAAGCCCACTGCTTGCACTTTGATATCCCAGCTGGGGAGCAAGCACAAGAGATTGAGTCAATGTTGTTGTAATGTTGTTCCACCGTCTACGATGCTGGTCAAACATTAAAACAGCAGTGAGCCTCGTTTTTGTTGGGATGTCTCATGGCTAGCACTATGGAGGTTGTGATACTCTCAGTTCAAGCTACAACACAAGACTTCGCCTAGTTATCACATGTACCATGACACTTGATTTTGCTAATGATTTGCTATCATTCTTAAAAATATATGTTTAAATCCGGTTCTAATTTTTATAAAAAAATTTTATTTCAGGTACTTATGGGACAGTTTTCAAGGCGAAAAATAGAGACACCCAAGAGGTTGTAGCACTGAAACGTGTACGCCTTGATGATGATGATGAAGTAAGTTTAGGAAAATGATGAATGTCTTTTTTTACTCAATTTGTTAGAATTACCTTGGTCACCATTCCTGAAGTTGGGGAGTTGTGAGGTGGTGATATGAAATTTAACAGTTATATGTTGCTCAATATCTATAAAACTAGGATTTCGTGACCCAAAAATGTACATTATAATTATACTAAACTTAACCCTTGTCCTGCTAATTTTTTTTTTATTATTCATTCAAATCTGGAATTGCTGACACAATTTCCAGCTTTAAATGAATGAAAAATAGTTCAATTTCTGAAAAATAGACACCTCATAAATGTAATTAGGGCTCCCCCTACCAGGGGGAGGCTTTTACTTTTTGTACGGTTTCGTCCGCCGACGCGTGCGGCGCCGCGCATGGACACCGCCTCTCATCCATGTCACCCTGATATCTACAAAACTGCTTTTTCAATTCATTTGGTGTTTAACATACTGGATACAAGTATTAATACCTAGGCTGCATCAATTTTTCAGAAAGTTCGGAAAAAAATTCGGGTTATTGCGGCCATCTTTAACCTTTTTTCGTCAAATTAGGACCTTGTCACCCTGATAACTAGCAAACCGCTTTTTCGATTCCTTTTGTGTTCAACATACTGGATGCAAATAATAATTCCTAGGCTGCATCAATTTTTAAGAAAGTTCGAGGAAATTTTCTGCTCATGGCGGCCATCTTTAATCTTTTTTCGTCAAATTAGGACTTTGTCACCCTGATAACTTCAAAGCCGCTTATCCGATATACTCAATATTCAAAATACCTCATAGAAGTGATAATTCCTAGCCTGCATCAATTTTTCAGAAAGTTCGGGAAAATATTTGGGTCATGGCGACCATCTTTATTCTTTTTTCTTCAATTTAGGACCTTGTCACCCTGATAACTTCAAAGCCACTCATCCGATATACTTAATATTCAACATAGTGCATAATAGTAGTATTTCCTAGACTGCATTAATTTTTCAAAAAGTTTGGGGAAATATCCGGTTCATGGCGGCCATCTTTATTCTTTTTTCGTCAAATTAGAACCTTATCACCCTAGCCTCAAGCTGCTAGCCTCTGCCTCATAATATTACTTGATAATTACATGTACAAATTGATTATCTGCAAAAATTATAATTAATGTATAATTCTTATTTGAAAAGTAGGAGGGGGAACCTTCTTGGGTGTTTACATGATAAACACTTACATCTAGTTATCCTAATAACTGAGTATGTAACATCAATTATCAATTTCAATTTCAAGTATGTTTTATTTGGTTTGAAATTTGCTGGAAACTGTATACATGTAGGGGCCTAATAGCACAAAGGTTCAGTAATATACCTTACTTTTAATGATCAAAATGCGACAAATAGGTACAAATGTTTTGCATGGTTTTTGGAATTCAGCGTCAGCGAGACACAACTTCAAGTGGGTGAAAATTTAAATTAAATAACTTAACGGTTAAAGGGTTAACCCTTTTACCACCTTGTTATCCAAATACCCGGTACTTTTTCACGCGTGTGACGTGTGTCAAAACTACTCCTAATATTTATTTTTTTTCTCAAAAAATTGACAACCTTCCCAACAATACGGTAGTAATAATTATTCATTGTGTCAATAAAGAGTATTTAAAAGTGAGATTAAAAGCAGTGTTATAATATCGTATATGAATATATATATACAAATATTAAATCATAATATGTTATTGTGACAAGAAATCAACAAATTAATACATGAAAATACTTGTTGGGTGTGAATTATTTTGTTCAAAACATGTGTCAGAATACATTTTGTTTGAAACATAATTTGCTGTGTAGTATCATAGAATTTGTGCAAATTTCACCTTCTAATGTAAAGGTTGCCTCTGCATGTTCTGACATAACTGGCAATCAAAATATAATACAATACAAATACAATACAAAACCCCTTTAATTTGATAAATACAGTGCAATGAGTGACCGTCAAATTAAGCAGCTGTATTTTTAAAAATATTCACTTTTATGATCTACTTATAGTTATTTTTATTTTACTTATTAAAAAAAATTGAAATGTGGACAATAAACACGTTTTTTCCAACCTTGTTTACCAATAGCACATTTATTTTAATAACCACACTTTTTACAGGGTGTTCCCAGTTCAGCATTAAGAGAAATCTGTCTACTGAAAGAGCTGAAGCACAAGAACATTGTAAGGTATAAAAAACTTTATGTTCTACTGTTCACGGGTGAAAGTGTTGATGAGCAATATATCCATGCTGTGAAAATTACTCTTTATTATAAATTATGAAACATGATTCATTTTACCCCTGTTTTCTGTACTAAAATATAAAAAATTAAAAAATGCACACTTGAACATGTCCTTCTAGTCTAGTGCTGGTACATTTTCAAGTATTGTTTCCAACTGAATACAGTGTTTTAATCAAATAGATTAAATACAAATGTTAGATGCACAGCTAACCAAATAATATACATGTATTATAATTTCCACTAGGCAATTTCAGGAGCAGTATTCTAGAAGAAGATAAACTTTTAAGACTTTGAATCTTAAACATCAAGAGTTTTTAAAAAGAAAAGTTGTGTCATGATCAAACACTTTACTTTTAGGAAATTTAGCCCAAGTCAGTCACACCCCCCACCTTATTATTTTGCGACAAATACCTCGGAATTCCCCTAAATTAATCCGCATTACCCTTTGCACTTGATTCGGGTCAGGAATACTTTCAATCTTTGTGATACAAAGCCAGGAATTTTTGTTTTTGAAATTTTGTGGCAACCCTGTCTTATACTTAAAGGGACTGGCCCACGCTAAAATCATCAAAAAATCGGTGATTTTATTTCGGGTTCTTAATATGACCATATGATGTAAACATGTACATAGACTAGAACTGCAAATTTTTATAATTTTTGTGCTGCGCATTCACCAGTTAGGCTAGATATAGAGACGAAATTCCTGATTTCTAATTATTGACAACCATGTCAAAAATAGGAAATGCGGGAATTTCGTCTCTATATCTAGTCTAACTGATGAATGCGCAGCACAAAAATTATAAAAATTTGCAGTTCTAGTCTATGTACATGTTTACATCATATGGTCATATTAAGAACCCGAAATAAAATCACCGATTTTTTGATGATTTTAGCCTGGGCCAGTCCCTTTAACCCCTATTTGGTTCCCTGATTTATAAGAATGACAAATTTTAGTAAATAAGAATACAGCAGGCAAATGGGTAATGTCATGATTTATTTTCTGTCAATAGAACCTTTTCAAAGTATTCCTTACTTAATAACGAATCAAGATATGTTAGCGAACAATTTTTATTCATTTTATCCTAAGATAGCTTAATTAATGACAGATGTTTTCTCCTGTAGTTGACAATTTTTACTAGCTTGTGATGCGTTTCATTATTGACTTTAGGTATGTTATTGTTTCATTAAAACTGGCCTGTATTAAAAAATATTGTTACATCAAGTTAGATTACACAGTAGAATAATTTTGATTCAGGCTGTATGATGTGCTGCATAGTGAAAAGAAGCTGACATTAGTCTTTGAATACTGCGATCAGGATCTTAAAAAGTACTTTGACAGTTGTAATGGTGAGATTGATCCTGACACTGTGAAGGTTGGTGACGAATTGTACCTTGTATGTGTGATTACAACAACACTTTAGATAACGTTTGAGTTACTTTAATATACTGCAATTTCGTGGGTATGAATTTTCACTTAAAACCGATTTTTAACCACTACGCTGTCTTTTAATTTCTCGCAAAAATAATTTTTGAAGTTAGTTTTTTTGGCCTGGAGACATGTAATTGTTATCTCTCCGTAACGATTACAATCACTTTTCCTGACTAGTAATCACTATGATGCAACGTCGTAAGTCAACAGAATGGTTTGGTCACCAATTAATTGGATGGGGGATGACCCACCATTGAAGCTAATCCCCTTGACATATGCATATGTCTATATATTTTTGGCTTTAATTTTTTTCTAGAAAAAGCTCATTGTATCTGTTTGGTTGTGGGAATTTAAAAAAAGCTATAATTATCTGTGCACATATTTGTGTAATGTTTGCATAGATTTGGGGGTAACTACTGTCACTTAGCTCAAATCATTGGAAAAACACATGCCAAGAAATGCGCCCACAGCTCTCCTAACAACATTAAGTCTGTCCCTAGTGAACACAAGGTGTTGATCCAGTGCTGATGAAATGCTGGCCCACTGTCTTCGACTCTGGCCCAGGATCACACCAGCACTGGATCAACATCTCATGTTTTGATGGGTCAACACGCCTTAACACCCTTCAACTTGACACATCAAATTAAGTTCATACCTTTCTAAAGTCATTCACCGTTCTGTTATCATCATAGATATACAAAAGTTTCAGACTGCCGTTGTTCCGTTGGATAAGACCAGAAATGCATATTACTGTATTATGCATTTCTGATAAGACTAATAAAAATACAATTCACACTTTGTCATTCAGTCATTTGAAACTTTCACAAGTAGATTGCCTTTCCATTGACGTGTTTGGGTGCGTGACGCGTTGCGTTGTGACGGCCGCACAGCAGAATTAAAAATCGATCAGATACAAGCACAATGTGGCCTTTCCATATATACGAGATTGGCCACACGGTCAGTTCGCCGCGCAGCCAGCAATTGCACATGTAGCGATTTCTGCGTTCTCCCACCGCGCGTTCATATTCCCATTTGTCATTATACCCCGCCCACGAAGTAGGGGCGGGGGAACGTGTGCGTTCGCTCTCGCGGCCACTTAATTGATTCAATAGAAAGGCAGCCTAAGCGTGACAGTCACACAATTAGATTACATAACCACGGTCGACTGCACAGCGACAGTCACACCCTTTAAAGGTCAGCCCCAAAGTTCACGAAATACTAATGTTGTGAGCAAAATTTGACGGGAATATGATTTCGCGCTTACTTCCTTGTGTAAATTGCACAAAAATTAATTCCACACTAAATAAAGTATATTACAGTATGTATTAACCCTTCCACTGCGGATGTCGCACTAATGCGACATTGTGCTACACTGCGGATGTTGCATTACTGCGACATTACATAACTAGCAAGGTGATTCACTTGGTTGTGGTGGTGACGGCTCCCAGTCACCCTTATCGCCACGCAAGCGTGATAGGGAGGACGTGGATGTCTCCAAGCCTTCCATACCCGATAATGACGTCATAATATAAAATAATAACTATGGCTGGGATCCCTAGTTATTACGGATCTGGTAATAAACAGGTCAATTTCAAATAATTACACAATGTGACGTCATAATTTTGAAATAATAGCGCAGCGAAAGAGTTAAACTAGGGCTCGACTCTAACGGCTGCCCGATTGCCCGGGGCAAGTAAAAAATTACTGACAGTGGCCCTTGCAGCATTTTAAATTTCAACGACTGTCACAACTGACAACGCATGTCAGTGGCAAGTCGGGCAAGTGATAAATTAGGGGGGCAAGTACCTCAAAAATTTTCTTACCCTCCGGGCAATAAGGTCTAGACAATCAGTTAGTGTTTAGCCCTGTAAACATGTTAAAAGTTGATGAACAAAAGTGCTTGAAAATATATACATGTGCATGCACTAGAAGTGCATAGTCAGATTACCATCTTATTTTTTAAATTAATATATGATTTGTGTGAATTAATTAATTGATCTTTGTACTGTATAGATGAAATATATGGCAATATTTTCAGGCCTAAATAGGTCATTAGTGAAAATGTATCTTTTCGAAATACATAACTGTATTGAAAATTATACTTTTCAACTGTGCATTACCTCTAGTTATTCAGACAGGAAGCTTTCGTGTCATAACTTATTGAAATCACTTCTTGATGTAGCTATGATTTGATGTATAATATTTTGGTCATATTTCAGTGTTTTATGTACCAGCTGTTGAGAGGCTTGGCTTTCTGTCACAGTCATAACGTTTTGCACAGAGATCTTAAACCTCAGAACCTACTTATCAACAAAGTAAGAAATGAATCTTAAACCTTTCACTACTGGCAGTAAATACCCTCCAGTACTGCCACTGGCTCATTTGACATTGACAGACATTATACCGGCCCTGCGCAGGTATATGTACTGTGATAAGGCTTTTTTCACCTCAGCAGCACCGATACTACATGTAGTAGTAAAATGGTTAAAGCTCTGATTTATAGAATTAAAATTTTTACCCATTTGAAGTGGCACAAAACATTTGTATAACATTTATACAATGTTGGCCCAACGTCTTCGACGATGGTTCCACATCGTATAAATGCCATACAAATGTTTTGTGTCATCTGGGTATCCACAACTTCAACTGGTTAAAATTACTTATATGTACAAAACATATTGTCTTCTCTGATATGAAAGGGTGTATCTGTTATTTTGCAAGGGGACGATATGTCAATCTATCCAACTTAATGCAGATTTCTCCTTTAAATTCTGTTGTTTAAAGAACAAATACAAATGTTGACTAGCACTTTAAAGGTTAATTAACCCTATAACACCGAATCCGCCCATGGCCAATTTCCCTGAACCGCCCATATCCGCCTGCAGTCAAAGTTCTATGGTGATTTGTATAATATATAAGTGTCAAATCCCCTAGACACTCGTTCAGTTGAGCCGAGAATCAGTAAGCGACTTATGGGGTGACATAATTCTGACCTCATTTGCATATTGCTGCGTGCGCGTCACGTTTTTTGACTGCGGAGCATGACTTCATAATATTTGTCCAAATGCGATAATTTTTCTTCCATCCATAGATACTGAGTAATGCCAAATTGCAAAGGTGACACACATTGGTTTATTTAGGCTATCTGGTTTTGGTCGTCTGTTGCAAGGCATCGTAGCTCTTTCATAAATATATAACATTTGATAATACAAATGTGTAATATTATAAATATAATAGTAGTTTAAGTAATTTTAAAGAAATTGTTAAAACTGTTCGTTTAATTTGCGTGAAATCACGAAATTATCGGACATGGCCAGATTGTTTTGATCACGTGACGATGTTGTGGTCATGTGACCCAGTTAGGACAGAGAATGCTTTGCTGTGCGAGTCCCACAGTAGCGGGACATAACGTTACTTTACATGTGGATTTAATTAGGCCTATACTATCTGAATAATTATTTATTATTAACAATATTTATATGCATTATTTATATACATCAATCAAAATAAAGTGGTAATGTCGTGCTGTGTGCGTGGTCCGTCATCCGGCCCATTAGAACTAAGGCTGATAAAAAAAAAACTGCAGGAGGACTATTATTTATATACATCAATCAAAATAAAGTGTTAATGTTGTGCTGTGTGCGTGGTCCGTCATCCGGCCCATTAGAACTAAAGATGATCAAAAAAAAACTGCAGGAGGACTAAGTTGGAGTATTGGGCAGACACTTGGGGGATGAAATTTAACCCATCCAAGTGTGCTGTCCTCCGAGTGAAAAGACCCCAGGCTAAAGAGATAGCTTCAGACTATCAGCTCAAGGGGGTCACACTTAGGAAAGTATCAAGTACACCTTACTCAGCATCAGTGAGAACCTGGACACATATCCAAAATTGCGAGTAAGGCGAATTCCACACTGGGTTTCTTGAGGAGAAATTTAAAGGGATGTTCCTCAAAATTAAAAGAGATTGCATATTTTTCAATGGTTAGGTCACTTTTGGAATACTCTTGTCCTGTATGGGATCCAAACAGGCAAGGTGATGTCGATAAATTTAACAAAATTCAAAGAGCTGCTGCACGTTTCGTAACAAACAACTGCCAGCGTAAATCAAGTGTAACAGCTCTTATCCAAGATCTAGGCTGGACTGACTGACAAACTAGAAGAAAGAACTTCAGGCTAACAAGCCTGTACAAAATTTTGAGTGGATTAATCGCTGTACCTGTCAGTGACCTCTTAACCCCAGCAGATGAAATAACTCGTGGTGGACATAAACAATCATTTAAACACAATAGAGCTAGCACCACGCTGGGACAAAATTCCTTTTTGTACAAAACTATACATGATTGGAATCACATTCCACCAACTGCTATTAAATCCAGATCAATAGCAGCTTTCAAGAGCCAACTGAGCATTTAGTCTGGTCGGCCGCTCAGCACCATTCCTTCGCCTATACTCCACTGAGGAGGACTGCGAAGTCAAGATTTAAATATTAAAGATCGATGGCCATTCATGAATCATGCCTTCTGAAGACTGAATCTCAGTGTCAGTTAGACTGACAGTTGGGCTAGAGTTACACTTACCGTTACATGGCAGTGCATTCCTTCCGCAGTCTGACACAGTCATTGTAATGATGATTTGCATTCACATAGAATCATTTGTGTTCAACATTATATACCATGTAGAACTAGACCTACACACCACTTGTCACAAGTCAGAATGTTGTTAAAAATCTAAATTATGTGTAATATAGCACCAATATTTTGGCCATAACTTGAAGTTTATGACACCTAGAGATGTCAAACTTGTATAGAAAGATACATATTTTTCAAAATTTTTTGCAGAAATTAGCGAAATTTTGACGGCCATCTTGGATTTTTATTATGTCACATGACGTCATTGGATTTTTTTTTTTCATAAAAGTTTGTCCTATTTTGTTAACAAATATGTATAGTTTTGTTTACATCACACTTTTTATTAAACAGCTGAAACCAATATTGTGAATGGTGTAAAATTACGAAAATATACTGTAAATCCCTTGTGAAATAAGGCTGTACTTGCTCAGCTCGTTCAGGTGTTATAGGGTTAAGCTTTCAAAATTTGTACTGAAAGTTGTTGTTTTCAATTGGGTAAACATTAGTATGTCTAAGAATATATGTTTTAGAGAGAATGTATATATGATTTTTTTCAGAAAAAGGCAATGTATATTTTTAATATGATCAAATGGGTGATTGTAAAGCCCTTCATTGTTATAGGCTTTTAAATACAGACATTTAAGATAAACTCATCTAATAAGAATGTTTTACAAATTAGTCATATTTTCACTCTGCTAGCATCGTGCAGATACCGGTAATAATTTTTTTTTGGTTTTTATAATCTAATTTTTAATCATTTACATCAATCTGATAAACTGACTTACAGTTTTCGGTGGGCCTATCTCATTTATCGTATAGTTTAGAATGGATTTTTGTTAATTATTTGAATGAAATATTTATGTTTTTCAATTAATAATTATTGTCAGAGACTGAGATTATGTTTCAAGTTTTATAAAATTTATCTTCACATTGTACTAGTATGTCAATCAATTCCACGCGTTAGATGTCTATTTAAAAAATGTAACTAGCAAGAAGCTTGTAAATTGAGGTAGTACCATGGAAAATATTAAGGAGTTGTCAACCTGACATAGATGATGTTATCTGTAAATCATATATTTATTTGAAAAGTATGCTGTTTAAATCTGTAAATCTAAAATTATAGAATAGATACATACATTTCATTTCAGAATGGAGAGCTGAAATTAGCTGATTTTGGTTTGGCGCGAGCATTTGGTATTCCAGTTAGATGCTATTCAGCAGAGGTATTTTCAAATATTGCATATTTTTTTTATTATATTTATATATATGTGAAATTGTCATTTTTTATGGTAAATGATTCATTTATATATTTTGAACATGTATTTTTTGCTACATTAAGATTGTGGTACATTGCTATATATCAAACTCTGCCTTTTAATTGCTCCCTTTTTTCGTTTTGAAGGTAGTGACATTGTGGTATAGACCACCCGATGTTCTGTTTGGTGCCAAGTTATATTCAACATCAATAGACATGTGGTCTGCTGGTTGTATATTTGCAGGTATGATGTATTTATTTTGTTATCCATATGGAGATCAGAAAGTATTATTTTTTACATTGAAGGAAGTCATACAAAAATAACTAAAAATTTAAAATTGGTTAAAACAAGGTCATTTTGTGACTTATAACTCACTTCGTCAAATTGATTCGCCAAGATTCTGTTATGAGAATACATGTAGTGTATTATTTAAGTTGTGATAATAAAAGCATCTCTAAAACATTACGTCATTTAATATACCCTTTGCAAATCCCCCAAAACAATTTGAATTGGGCCTGGACGGATGTTTGTTATGTTTATAATGCAAGATAAATGTGGGTCAACGGACCATGTCTATGTTAACCCTTACAGTGCGAGGATAGACTTTAGTCATCAGAATCTGACGTCTGTGGACATCAGATTATGACGTTTAAAGTCGATCCCCGCATTGTAAGAGTAAACATACGTATATTTGCCGTAAACCCATAACATAAGTATTCAAATGAATCAGAAAGAGCCAACTAAGACATTTATGATGATTTCAAATGGAATAAAACCCTTTGGTCTCCATGGTTTATACAAAAGTATTTGAGCACTTCAAGGAGTAAAGTGTTAATCACATCTAAAGCCTTTTTAACCTTTTTATTCCTCCTTCAAACAAGAAATTTTGAATGAGGTAAAAATCTAAATTCTATAAGCTAGTGTTTTTGTGGTTAATATATTGACAAAGGAACAGAAGCAATATTACAAGTCTTGACTTGTAGTTTCAACTGAAATTGAAAAAAATATGATTGTAATCAATTCAACTGACATAATCAAGATGAGTGACTTTGGTGTTTTTTTGTGCAGAGCTTGCGAATGCAGGACGACCACTGTTTCCAGGAAATGATGTTGATGATCAATTAAAAAGAATATTCAAGTATCCTTTATTTAATAACAAGACAGGGTACATGAATTCAGAATTTATCGGCAAATGGTTATCATGGTTGCGCATGCACAGTATTCCATACATACATCTTAAAAACAATCATGGTTCCCTTTTAACCATCATGCCAACAACATGATTGTCACATGGGACCTTTGTCCATGGTTCAATCATTAAAAAAATCACTGTCTGTTGTTATTTTGTCATTTGTGAGTCATGATAAATGAGAAAATTGATTTTGTAAAGTCATGAGAAAGTCATAATTTTTCAATGGAGGAGCAACCCTAAATGTATGCTTCAAATGATAGAAATGTTTTATCAAATAAGACCTGACACCAACTGACCTTATCCAAAATATTGTCTTCCCTATCAAGATGTATCAAGTCTCAAACAATCAGTGAACTTAAGACTGACATAAGTCCAGTGTGACTTAGCTGAGCCAGTTGGTGAATCGGGGTCAGTAATTAGAAAATGTAGGGAAAGAAAATTATATGTACTTACAAAGATTATGTGGATTGACCATCAAATGGTTATTGCAGGCGAACAGACAACAATAAAAGAACATTCTAATGTCCTATTAACTATTATCTACATTTACATACATTCTGTCCTTGACAAATTTTCGATTACTGGGCACACCCACCGAGGAGAGCTGGCCTGGAATGTCACAACTACCAGAATATAAGGTGAAACGATTTTTTTTTATGCTTAGAGATTGTAATAAAAAAAAATTCAGTCATCTTCTAAAAAGACATTGCATGTGCTCCATTACTTTGACATGTATGAAGTGATGAGAGCAAAATATGTTTCTTAATAATATCATAAATGGAAAGCAAAAAATTAACTATTATTTATAAAAAAGTGGTGTCATGTAGTTATATGAGAGTTATAGGTGGTTTAAAACCATGGAAAAGAAAAAATATTCCAAGTCTTGTTAGTAATTTAATCAAATTGATTTCTTTAGTCA
Source organism: Flabesymbios commensalis (assembly GCA_964017125.1). Classification (NCBI taxonomy): domain Eukaryota; kingdom Metazoa; phylum Annelida; class Polychaeta; order Terebellida; family Flabelligeridae; genus Flabesymbios; species Flabesymbios commensalis. Next base: position 40,491,621 of record OZ024910.1, on the reverse strand, counting down.
AATTGATAGCCGTGCATTTCCTATTTCATAAACTGAAATAATTTCAAAAAAAAATTATTACTTTTGATTTAATGAGTTTTTAAAATTTAGTTTTAGCTATGTAATCATTAAAATTTAAATAAAGTCATAAATAATTGTAAAATTCAGCCTGGATGAACCTTTTGTGTGATTTGTCACATAATTACCGGTATGTAATACAGGTACACTTCATGGAACATTTACAGCTCTAGGGATACACTGGCATCAGAGTAGGAATCGATCTGATTGTATAAACCAGCTATAAAGTAGTCAGTCATACATCTTTGTGTTGGCTTGGTTAATACTATAGTCATATATTATGTACATTGTTGCAGCTTTATCCAATGTACTATGTACAGACAAACTGGCAGCAAGTAGTACCCAAACTAAACTCTAAAGGTCGAGATCTACTAGTGGTAAGTGTATCATTTATTATTGCATAAATCTGATAGCTAATATTTTGAATTAATTAATCAGAAGTTATTATTTGATAAGTAAACTATTTTGTATACTTGTATCCGCATACATTAATAGAATATTACATACACCTTTAACCATTTATGCTCTATTGTCATATTTATGCACCATACTGCATATTTGCAATTTATTCGTGCAAGAGAGAATTGTGTAATCCCTCAAAATAAGGCTGTTCTGATCATTTATTTGTATGACAAAGATAATAAATCCTTTAACCCTTTTCCTGCTAATCACGACAGGAGTCGCTTTTAATCCATTTTATTAGCCGATTAATTCACTGTTACCCGGTATTCAGAATGAAATGACTGCCTAAACAGCAAAATTTGTAAATGTTTGGTGTTAGATTAAAGTATATGTGTCATTTTCAACCACTTGAGGTTGTGGATCACGGTAGCGAGATACAACCTCAAATTTAAATAAATATACTCAGCAGGATAATGTTTAAACCTCTAATCATGACTTGTCGTTTTTAATCTCTTTTATGTACCGATCAAATTACTAATATATATACTTGAAGTTGTGGGTCGCTGTAGCGAGACACAACTTCAAGTAGCAGAAAATTTCAATTATTTAATCTAGCGTTCTAATGGTTTAAGATTCATCCAACTGCGAAAGGGCATGCGAAGGATGTTCACGTGTCGTGTAGGCCTACAGTAGCCTTCATTACCTTAGTACAGGGTGGCAGCATTAATATCAGCTGCTTACAAGATACTACTCAAATAAGACATTGAACCAACATTGGCAGGGTGTACATTGGCTGTCGTGTCAATACACAATTGCGGGGTCAGCTGTTTCGCAATCCCCGCAGTAATAAAGTCAGTTAGCTTGCAAACTCGAACCTAGCTAAGAGCCAGGTCTAAGAGCTTTCAGCTTAGGTAGAATTATTAACTCATAGATATCGCTCAAGTATATATGGACTTACTATGATATGAGAACTTGCTCCTAATGCGGCAGTGTGTATGAAATGCATATTTTAGTATTATTATGATATAGAGCCTAGGACTACCCACGGGCACAATTGCAGTCTAGGGCACCCATGTCCTGCAAGTTTTAACAGTTGACTAGACCTTTAAAAGGTCAATTTAAATTAATTCACATTTTCCCGCTGACCACGACTATGATCGTTTTGAAGCTGTTTCACTAGCTGATCTGACACTCATTGGAAATGAAATGGGTGTTTCAATATCTTAAATTAAACAGGTCTGAATAATTTTCACCCACTTAAGTTGTGGGTCGCGGTGGCGAGACACAACTTCAAGTGGGTGAAAATTCATAAAGGCCTATCTAGGATAGCTTAGTGAGTGAAGTGTTTATTGACGTGTCCTTGTTAGCTTGGACCAAGCGGGCAGAATACGGTAGCATCTGAATGGGCAATGTGTTCATACTACATGGGATGCCAGTCACTGTAATACTTCAACCCTTGTCCTGCTGGAACCCTATATATACAGTTTCAAGCATGTTTTAGATCACTAAATTTGATTAAATCATTTCTAGTACTGAGCTATGTATATGCTCAGTTAATCAAGTAATTCAATTTGGGAGATGTCGGTTTTTAATAAATAATATTATTTTTCATTCATTTGAAGCTGGAAATTGTATTAGCAATGCCACCTTCAAATTGATGAAAAATACTCACAAACAATTCAGCAGTACATGAGTTAAAAGTTATTTTTGATATTTTTCAGAATTTATTGGTGTGTAACCCTTCAAGACGTCTCTCGGCTGAAGATGGCATGCAGCATCCCTACTTTGTGGACATTAATCCAGCTTTTAAAAGTTGACACGCATAAACTTCAACTCACAACTTTCAAAAAACATTGTCATAGTTTTTTTATGATTGGCAGCCCAGTGACCATAAGCATGTTCAATGTGGCTTGTTGATTTAAAAAAAAACAAATAACCTAATCATTTGAATGCTGAAGTATTATTCTGTAGTTTTACTTCCAATTGTAGCTGAGGAATGTGTTGGTAATTCCTGGCTACAAATGAAAGAAATAGCTCTTATTTCAAAATATAAACATTGCTGTAATTGAACTAGAGCACTGTGATCAATTGTAAGGGGTATCAATTTAGCTGCACTCGTTCTTGGGTATACATATGTATACAAGCATCCCGTTCCCACAACACACTGCTTAAATGTATGGGATGTCCATTGTCGTTATGTGTTTCCAAAATATCCTGTACAATTAATTGATATGAGAGTATTCCCGGTATTTAACCTTAAGTGTAACAGAAGTAGAATAGAAACGATTCACAGGTCAATAAGATTCACCATTTCCACGTGTGGACCGACTTTAGACATCTAAAATTTTCGTTTTAATCATAGAGACCAAGGGGTTATTTTCAATTTGAAATAATCATAAATGTCTTTAGCTAGCTCTCTCCATTCATTCGAATACCTTTGTTATAGTTTGCTCTTTCAGTGCGGGGATCGACTTTAAAAACCCTTTCAAGCCTGAATTCACCATTTTCATCTTCATCCACTACAAGCCCCAAATTGCTGTCTCAATTCTCGACTTGTAGTGGATGAAGATGATTTGATGTTGTTTGATTTTTTTTTTTAATTGCCATGTATTGGTGAACCAGTTTCATGGAAATGTTCGTTCCCAATCCCTTTGTTGTAGGAAACTTAAGTCTGTTTTCAGGGATGTAAAACGATGCTTTAATGCATCGTGAGGGTTTAAAGGGCTAAGACGTCAGTATATGATGTCTACAAGTGTAAAGTCCTTCCCTGCGGTGAAAGATATATAATGTTGATGTTTGTCCAGGAACATCTTCCACGTCACATACTGGGAGATGTGTGTTGTATCCTTCAGCAGGGATACAGAATCCAATCAGGAAGGGATACAGAATCTAAAACATCACCAAGACACTTGAATTTTTTGAAGCAGCTGCAGAAAACTGCTGAGATGAACGTTATTGAGAGTTTTAGGTTTTATACATCAGGGCACCCAATTAGTGCCCCGCGATACAGTAACAGTGGCAAATATACCACATATATGCACATAACAATCATAAATTTGGGCATAATCTCCTGCCTCTCTCTCCAGGAGGGGGACATGGAAGAAAAAAAATTGGTGGATTTTCATTTTTACGGCTAAGAAACTTCCATTTTTACCCTCAGTGCGCCCCATGAGTAAGCATAGAGCAGGCAAACAAAACTTCACCCTGGGCAAACTAGTGCACTAAGTGCAGCCTTCTCCGGGTATCTCAGAGATTCCCACATTGTTCTGTCCAAACAACCTAAATGATGGCCTCCAGAACTTCCTCATAGGGCAGAGGGCATAGTCTATTTTCATTTTTTTTTCAAAAATAAAAAATGTCACCTGTGTAAAAAAAACGGAGTGGCTAATCGTACGGCAAAGTTATAATGGGAGTCAATTGGAGCCCGTCATTCCGTAAGCGAGATGCTGGCACAATTTTTCGTAATTGCGAGAAATCCAATGATGGGAACAAACAAGCCAAAAAAATATTTTATTGCAGTGTCTCACAAATTCACATAAATCCTAAAAAAAAAACACGAAAAAAACTCAATCAAAAGGACTTTTTGTGATATACATATTAACAGGCTAAAACTGTTATCTATTGAGCGACTATTTGCACCCTGGATGTTTACTTACCAGATCATTATTATGCTTGAAACATCAACTTTGCTTACTGTGACAGAAAATACTCGGCGCTGCGCGCTTCGTACATTTCGATCTACGAATCTATGACCTGCAGTATGGGCTAAATATGCTCCATGGATTTCGTATCCGGTTTTTCTTACCATCAAATTTGAGGCCCAAGTATGGGAATGACGTCATCGCTTGATACATAAATCGCCGCACACACGTGTTGCCATTATTCGAGCAATAATGCTGCGCTTCGTGCAGCATGTGCTCAATACTAGTATCAATAATTTAAAAAAACTAACGTTACTATCTTTTTATTTTGCTTTATTAGCTCATCCGCCCTTTATTGGGCCTAGATCAGCTAAATGCCATCGAGCTGCGTCTGTCGTCCGTCGTCTGTCCACAATTCTCAAGAAATGCTTCTCCTCCCTCAGTTCCCATCCGATTTCAATTTTGTCTGGGTAGTTTGAAAGAGCTCGTGCATTGAGACAGCAATGGGTCAACATATCGTGTGGGTCTGCAGTGCGGCAATGTGTATTGGCGCTGGCTATATTTGCATGTAGTCTGATGTTTGCAAAACAATTGTAAAATACAAGGATTAATTTGCTTAGTTTATTGGAGCGTGTTGAACCCTGCCTATAGAGGCTTGGTAGTCACCCTATGAATAATATAATATCAGTGATAATATCTTATCACACAATTTATTTAAAGAATCATCATATAAATTTGTGTTATAATATTCATTACACAATTTTTAAACAAGTCACTACATCCGTTGGGAGTGCTTGTACGGTATTTTAATATACTGCTATCATGTGAACTACCATTTTGCACTTGTGCATCTAATTATTAAGTTTTTGCAATCTAATGTAGTTATTGGCGGAAATATATATTTGTTCTGATTACAGTTTTACATCGCCCATTGCTTGAATATGAACTTCAGTCTGATGCAAAAAATAATTCTCAATAATGTTCAGAACCGCAGGGTTCTTGTTCAAAATAATAATCACTTTATAATTAGCAAACATGGAGAAGCAGTCATATTAGCACATACCTGCAGAAAACATTAATTTTTCATATCATATGGCTGTGGTGAAACATACGGAATATCGTACAAGAAACAGTAGTTGTTCACTCTGCCACTTGCAAGAATCATGTGTGAATGCAATATCTTGAAAACCGCTAAGCTAAGAGATTTTTACTCCCCCCCCCCCCCCCCTCTGCTTGATTGTGGAATGAAAAGGCTTTAGATGCAGTTCAGTAATTTTTAATTTTACTGGTTAATGTGATCATGTCGAGAAATTCTAGCCCGAACCACCCATGCTTTTTGTATGTACACTTTTTTACTTAGCCTTGAAATGCATATGGTTCAGTCATGGTTTATTGCTTTTCAACGAAATTAGATCCATTTATAATTTCTATGATGTTTATACAAAATTAAGTCATTTTGGCAGGATACAAAAATTTTGTAATATATAATTTAAATAATGAAAAATGATCAACTATTTCAATTATATATTGATGAACAATATTTCATCTGTATAAATGGATGTATTTAGAATATTAATGATCATCACTCAAATATGATAAATTATAGCCTGGCACTTCAACAAGATATTGTTCTTTTAGTGAGAACTCCAAGCCACAACTGTTTGTTAAAAATTATCCTCCCACCCAACGAGATCCACCATTAGACATTTATATGTGATCATATGTGTGTCAACTATAGAGACTGAGAAATGTGACATTCTTGACCCTTAAGGGTCTATGCCTTTACAAATTTGTATTTCTTTCAGTGCGGTGATCAACTTGTCTGTAGACATCAGATTCTGATTTTGTCTGAAGACGGTCCCCCCACTGAAAGGGTTAAAGTGCTATTCACGTCTATAGCCTGTCTCAGCATTTTTATTTGTCTTTCAAACAAAACAATTTGAAGAAAAGCATTAGCATTAAATTAGCTATACTGACAAATGTTTTGATCCAAATTGTCCATATACATCTAAAGTAATTTTTACCCACTTGAAGTTGTGGTTCGCGGTAGAGAGACACAACTTCAAGTGGGCGAAAATTTTAACAATATAATTTAGCGAAATATTAATAATCAGTAGTGAATTTTAAATTTTCTAGCAACTTTTATTATATGCTTTACATATTACTACTGCGCTGTTTAAGCTGGTTCATGAACAGTCAAGTTCATGTATATATATTATTGTATGTATATATATTATTTAAGTTTTACATTTTTTTAAACAGTGCTGCTTTAATATCCGAATTGCCAGCACATTGTATTGTATTGTATCTTAGCTAGGCTTCATGTTTTCAGGATATTGGACCAGCGTGCTAGACATTTATCCGATATCGTGCTATAACTGGTGTGTCCACGAAAAAAATGCCCCACGTTTTTTGTGTCGTGATGATCTCAGATGAATGACTCATTGGTTGTATCATGTGAATATTAACTCCCATGTTTGACTGTAGTGGGCCTAATTAAATTATTTGATTTTATTGTGACATTGAATTTATCACAATAAAATAAATACTGAGCGTACCCAATGTTATTTAAGTGTAGTACTTATCAATGTACTAATAAATATATACAATTGATTTGTACTTTGTTTTTCAACTTTTGCTTTTTTATACTTCCCATTGACATAACATATCACTGAGGGATTTGTTTTGTGATATTTGTCCCCATATAGTTAACCTTTTAATTACTATGGCGCATGTTCGGTAGCTTAATTTGAGGGAAAATATTTGTATCAGATTTTTTAAAATCTGGGGGCTGGAGTTTTTGTAAGCTGTTCAAATTATTCACTGGTATTTCACTTCCTGTCTGCAATACTTTGTTTATTTTACATTCTGCCTCAAGCAAAATATTTATTTCACTTTCACAAAATGTTGTCTTCAAAGTTGAATCCCAAACTAGGCTCAATATTGATGTGGAGATGAAGAAGACTATAGATATGCGTTATATATATGCGTCATTTAATGATGCCGAACGAAACGAGGCAAATTTTTTTAAGGGCCATTAAATATTTATTTACAGCATGCCCTCCAGAGAATTATGTAGGCCTATGTCATTACAACTAATTCAGTCTCAAAATATTTATTTTAAAAATATTTCAGCTCCCCCCCCCCCTGCCTTTGGAGATTGAAAGGTAGTCCCCTTTATAATTGTTGGGAGCAAACAATTTTGAAAACCCGTTCCCTGACCATTTTCTTTTAGGAAAAAAATACGATATTCACATACATGAATCTGGAAATGTGTGTGAAGTCTCGGCTACAAAAAAACAATTTTTGAAAATGGCCCAATGATTTGTTAACCCTTTAACCGCCAAATTGTTCAATCTGAATTTTCACCCACTTGAAGTTGTGGATCGCGTCACACCTGAATATATGCGGCACCGGCGGTTATAGGGTTAAACTACCCAAAAGTAACAACCCTAATGCCAATATTTCATGAACCCCCCCTCCCCCATCGACAAATAACTTTATACCAGTTTGACAAATGTTTTGTGTATACCTGGGTGTAGACACTGAGAAAAATGTACACTAGCTCCGATAAAGGAGGATATTAGTCTTCCTTATTAGCGACACCAATCACTAAATTAAATAGGGTAAAGTTACCCACCTTCGCTGTCTAACCAGGGCTATCACTAGTATAGATATGAGAGATATAGGAATTGTAGGAGCATTTGTACAATGTTGCACAAACGTCAAATGTTTCGTATTTGTGGGCTGCAAGGCTATTGAAAACGACAACACAGAATACTTCACAGTAATATTTAATATTTCATTTTTGTAACAAATCTTATTTAAAATATTTATCGGCCCATCGTACATGCATCCAAACAATTGAAGTACATCGTCGTGGAATTTAATATGTAGGCTCTATATAGAAATGTGTTTTTTTTGGCAGGAAAAATCTTAAGAGCCTACGTTGAATTATTGAACGCAGATGCGACAGTAAATCGTGTCAGATAAGCAAATTTATTTTTGATAGAAAAAGTAAGTAGTTAACTTATCATGCATTATAATTCCTATCAATTGTGACCGATGTGAATAGATTCAGTTTATAGAAATACTAGTTGATCTCTTAAGCAGTTGTTCTGACATTTTCTACGTTGAAAATATCATAGTCAGTGTGATATAATCCAAAAGAAAACTTAACCCTTTGACTTCCAGGCCGGGGTGCATGCCAGGATCCAGATATACTGGTGTAGGAGTTCTATTTTTCGTCATTTGAAGCTGGAATTGCTAACGCAATTTCCAGCTTCAAATGACGAAAAATACATGAATGTAATATATATTTGACGAAAATTTGTGTCATTTTATGGTTACGAATGACGACGGAAATTTCCGTCATGTATGGTAGTGAAAAGGTTAAAGAGCTTCCCAATGGCCATATGAACTCTTAAACCGCTAAACACGACTAAAGTCGTTTTCATTCTGTTTTTCAAAAAATGATAACAATACAAATACCCTGCACAAAGCATAGTAAGGCATGTGGGCTACAACATGTAGCTAAGTTCAACATTATTTTAACAGTATAGCATGTGCTAACGTCCTTTTAAACACCTCATATAAACATATAATTGGTCCATTATAATACAATTGTATACAACTGGAATGACTACCACATTTATCAAATACTTTTAAAGTGTCGCGTTACATATTGACCATCACAATATCACTATCATGTGTACGGTAGCACACTTCACTGAGGAAAACATTTATCAAGCCTCCGAAACTGTGCATAATATCAAGTGTTCTGTTCATGATTTACCTAATTGGTGTGTCAACTGAAACATGTTAAATCTACATGACAAGTTCATTTGATAAATCATATTTCTTTATTGACTGTTGCACCCGTACTTAACAATAGTTGTTGTGTGACTAAGACCACAAATGCACCATGATGTTTTTCGTGGGACGAAAATCAAACAATTGCCTACACAACACAGCTGTCTGCTAAGTTATTTATTGGTAATTAGTAAGTTATTCATTAGTAATCCAAGCCATATATATATATGGCCCGAGTTTAATAAACTATTGTCTAATAAACTATTGTCTAAACCACATCATTTAGCACACAAATCATAAGATGCTTTGATGTTTTGGGTTACCCAGTATTAACCGCCAATTATTCAATTTTAATTTTCACCCACTCGAAGTTGTGTCTCGCTGAAGCGATCCACAACTTCAAATGAGTGAAAATTATTTAGATTTGACAAAATGGAGGTCAACTCTTTTCAAATCTTGCTGGTTGATGTCACATTTTATCTTGAAAATATTTAAAATGTGGTACCCAATGTGCTGATAAAAAATGAAAACCCAAATATATCCGGCACCGGCGGTTAAAGGGTTACTAAATATGTTTATATATATAAAGTTGTCTAGTTGTGAGCAGCTGGACAATGGATGAATGTGATTAGTATGACATCCTGTATTAGGCCACTGTCTGCAACACTGATGTAACATTAAACCAACATATGACCAATGCAACCATGACACTGTTAGTAAAGTTCATCATTATTGGAATGGGAGACTAGAATTTACTATTACAAGCCATCCTTGTGATAGCCAAATTGTCTGCATACAAAATGCAGAATGGTCATGTCTCCTAGCATTGACAGTCAATGGTGAGGCTGCCCATAGAGTTACATTATAAAGAATCACGTATGATTAGCCACTGCCAGGCCGGTGCATAAGGTTATGCTATGACGCAAAAAGTATCATGATTGTTTTTTTAATAATTTTCCTTTATTTCTCAAGGACGTGCACATTATTGAGACTTTCACTCATTGACACTAATTGCAACTGGTACATATTCCTAGAAATCTCTTAGATGTACAAATAACTATGACATCAATAACGATACATAATCCAATACAAACGTTATTTACATATTCTATTGGTTCTGAACATGTGCAAAGAGATCATCTCACGGAAAATAGCAAGGTAACGCATGGCACTGAATCACAAATCGGCAAACTAGATTATCTGAATCAACTCAGCATACAACTTGTAACAATACTCTCATTTGAGCTTGTGATAATGGTTTATTTTTTTTCTGCGGCATACTTCTCTTTTCCTTTCTCATTAATGATACACACATGCTGAAACAGAAAAAAGATAATACAACGTATATTAAAATGTACTAAACAGCCATTTGCGGGCCAATCATAGGTAGCTTTAGAACAAAATAATTTCTCAGCTGACGAATGCAAAATAAGACCCTTACAATGAAATTCCACTTTACTTCCATTTAAAAAATGTGATTGCGATAGAGATACAAAATTCAGAGATAGTTCTGATTTATTGATATACTTACGACAGCACTTATCATTTTTTCGCTGCAATGTCTGTCATTTTCGCTAACGATTTTATTATATGGGCCGACATGAAGTGGGCGCCGTAATATAGTGGCCGATAAATGGAGGTCAAAAATTGACTTGTTCCTAAAAAATCACTGGCCGTTGCTGAGGCCGGTCATTGGAGGTCATTTATACAGAAAATGCATGAGACCATTGAGAGGAGGTGACCGTTCAAGACAAGTTATACTATATGAGACCATCGCGAATTCTGCTTTGTGGAAAATGAAAACCAGTCTATTTTAATTCAAAAAGCTACCAACTTTCTGCAGCTCATAATAATACTAGAGCCTGACGACAATGAAGTAGAGCTTGTGTCGACCTTCATGGTTATTGTTCTACGGACAGCTAAAATGGAGCTGTCTCACAAAAAGTAAAAAGCTGCTTAACTGTTTTGCTTATTTTTTAGTCATAGAAAATGGTGTTTAATTTATTATTTAACTGTTTAAAGTAGTAAAACCCGATGGGGGTTTTTGAACTCTGAACTTTAAAGTATGGAGTTTGAAGTCCAAAGTCTGAACCCTTCAAGTCCAAAAAAATCTGAAGTAGCCTATATTGCCCAAAGTCTGAAATCCAAAGACCGAAGTTCAAAATCCGAAGCATATCTTAAGTCTAAAATCCGAACTCAAGTCTAAAGTTTGCAATTCGAATTCTGATGTATGAAGTTCGAAGTCTGTCTGAAGTCTTAAAGCTGAACTGTGAAATTCAAAGTCAGAAGTCCAAAATCCGAAGTCTGATGTTCGAAGTCTGGCCGAGGTCTAAAGTCTGAAGTAGGAGTCTGACGTCTGAAGTCTGTCCGAAGTTTGTCTGAAGTTTGAAAACTGTACGAAGTCTGCCCGAAGTGGTCTGCATGATAGCGATCACCATTGATCAGCAGTTCTCCTGACCCTCATAACACATATTATAATGTATTTCTTGAGCTTATTTGGTTACATATGTATGTTTGTTTTTGTTATGTGACAAATACATTGTCTGAGTCTTTGAGTCCGAAGTTTGACGTCTGTACGAAGTCTGACAATGAAGGCTACAATCCGACGTCTGAAGTAACTATGTCCGAAGTCCACAATCCGAAAACTGATGTCCAAAGTCCACAATCGGAAGTTTGATGTACGAAGTCTGACGAAATCCGAAGTTTGATGTCCGACGTCTGTCCGAAAACTGTCTGAATTATGTCCAAAGTCTGAAGTACTACGTATGTCTGTTCAAAACCTGGAGTCCAAAAACCAAAGTCTGAAGTCCAAAATCCGAATCTGAAACTACAGTCTGAAGTCTGTCAGTTGTCTGAAGTCTGAAACCGGAGTCCAAAGTCTAACGCCAAAAATTAGAAGTTTGAAGTTGAAAATCTGAAGTCTGTCTGAAGTACGTTCAAAGTTTTTTGCAATTATTATAACTTTGCCATACAATACCGGTATTATATATTGTGTGTTTGTAGATCAATTATGATAATAGCAGGCTAATTGTACCGATAAGCCTGCATATTATTTTAGGCCTAGTCAAATTTTTATTTCACGGTTTTTTGATCGAGGTCTACTATATTACAATCTTATCCGAAGATCATTTATCAAAATATATAAATAGGTGAAATAATATTTCAGAATGAGATTATATAGACTAACATTCAATTAACAAACAACATAAAATGCAAACACACGTGTACATGTATTTAATATACAAACGATTACCTCTAATACAATTTCTACTATTTATAACTAAATTGATGAAAATTTAATTGGACAGCCCCCCCCCCCCCCTCCTGCAGCAAAATTTCGTCACCGACACCTCCAGGATAACCAGAACCGCTGGCTATGTACCCAACAAACACGATGAAAATTGTTGGAGCTGTTAGTTTCTCAATGATGGGCCAACGACGGCGACGCTGGCCTAACATTGAAACAGCATTGGTTGAATGTCTTGTGTAATTGTTCGCTTGGTGGGAACATTGCATCGTATTTCTACAGATCTGTAGAAATATGATGCAGTCCTCCCAGCAAACATGAGGCATTCACCCAATACTGTTTCAATGTTGGGCCAATGACGGCGACGCTGGCTAATATTGAAACAGCATTGGTTGAATGCCTAGTGTAGCCTTGTGTTTGCTGGGCGGTGTCACTGGGTTGAGGCCTACGTGCCGTGCATACAAGCACTCTGCTTGTTGGTGTTCAATGCCAGCTACAGCTAATGTAGCGCAGCCAGGTCACGCGTGACGTCACCGAACTCACCTAATTAATCAACTGGACAGAGGAGGACTTGTTGAGGCTGACATGGTATCACAGAGAAACAGATATTTAACTAAATAGAAATCTCAAAAATGGAGCTCGTAGTGCAATAAAGAAAGTTCTTTTTAACAGACACATGGTGCTAGATATGTTCTCAGTTCAGCCAATTTAAAGTCATTGTCGAGAAATCAAACGACATTAAAATACATCTATCCCAGCCAATCGTAACAGTAGAGAATAGGTCTACTAAGAAATTTACAGCCTCTGTTTCAAAATTCACATTATGTATCTACCTCGATGTAAAATCAAACTTGCCATTTATAATTCACCACAAGCTGAGGATTGTGATAAGATGTTATATGCTGAAATTAACTTAAAAGTTAGGCTGATGCAGAATCCATCTTTACCAGCACAATGCATGTACATGGAATGACTAGCTTTAGAGGTAACTTACTTAAAAAAAAATCTCAGAGAATGTGTGAAAAAAACTGTTATCTATTTTATTGAAAAAAGCCACTAAAAGGGTAGAACTTTAGGAGGTGATCTATATCAGAAATACATACATTTATCTCTCTATGTATATAATAGAACTCAATATTTACACAGTGATCAAAATGATTTTATATTTAAGTGAATTTATTCAAGTAAACTACAGCTTTCTGTGTGTACTTAATTTCACGACACACACATGACACAAAATAGTTAATTGATTCACGGAGAGAGATGTGATAAAAGTATGCAGTTCATTCTTACTAACCGCTAAATCTCTGAAGTATTCATTGTAGTCCAAGGCATAACCCACGACAAATTTGTCAGGTATTTCAAATCCCATATCTAAAAAAAATTCAGCAATACTCATATAAATGACAATATAAACATATTCCTATCAGTGACATTGCTTGATTATCTCTTTACCTTGTGCGATTCTATCACTCTTGGTGTAGATCATTGAACCTGCCAGTGGACAAGTAGAATATAATTGTATATAATTGTAATAAAAAAAATATATCGGTCTGAAATTATTTTTATTGTGATAACTTCGTTAAATTTTTGTACACTTAAATGTGATATTGTTTTTAAAATCTGAATCCAAGTGGTTAATAAACCTTCCGAGAACTAATAATAAAAATTTAAACTTACATTCTGGCTTGTAACCAGTGCTTCTTGGTGTTCTTTTTACAAGTAAACTACAACGAGAAAAAAAGACGAAAAACTAAAAAAAAAGTATCTAGAAAATCATAATTTTTTATCAAGTTTCTTTATCAAGTTATGAGTTAACGAATTATAGTGGTTAAAAAATGTTTATTATAATTATGATTCTCATGTTTTCATGTTAATAATAATATATGCATGATTGTTATTTACTCAATACAGGCAACGTCCCCAGCTCGCTCAAACTAGCAACACGAGACGTTCATTCAAGGTTGGTTTAATGTCGGGATAGTGTCGCAAACAGTGGTCCAATATTGAACCAGCTTTTGGTGAATGCATCGCGTTTGCTAGTATAGATATTGTATAGTTTCTCCCAGGTATATGGTCACTGTATGTGGTTTAGCACGGTGAGCACATTCACCAGGTCAGCTAGCCAGACTAAGCCCTCTCTCTAAAATGTGCAGATCTCCCTTTTCCAGTATTATACCAGGCGTGGATGACTCCTATAATCAGCAGTGTTCCCCCCCCCCCCCCGGTACTACTGAGGTGTGATGACGCCTGATGTACACACATTTTGTATATTATGTTTAGCAAAAGCTAGCAACCAATTCATGATATAAATGGTTTCAGAATGTTCTAAGATTGTAATATCACACATTCATATCGAATGGCTGGTGGGCCTTGTGATGTAATTGCAACCAGCGCTATCGCTGTCCATAATTTAACTACCGGTACATGTAAAATTGAAAATGCACAGCAAGTATTTCTGGTAATATGTATTAGATTATATTAGAGAAGTGTATTATGTATAATTTAGATCTATAATTTGGAAGAAAATTATATTGTATAAACACAGGGGCTCTACTTTTCTCTCTTTTTTTTAGAAGCATTAGAAGCATACATACATTCAACTGTATATTATTTTTTCTAAATATGTGCATAATTATGTAGTTATCTAAACCTCAAACTTTTTTTTAAATGCTAGAAATACGCAAAACTAATACCACACCTAGCTACTCTAATAGTCTTGGGCTTGCAAGTCTTTAAAAGTGCTAACAGCCTCTGCATTGTGCGTCCAGTGTCAACAATGTCTTCCACGACGAGCACATTCTATATTTGAAAACATACATATCAATTCAGAAACACAATTTACAAGTACATGATATAATTGTTACAAATCAGGAGAAAGGAATAAATTCGTTTGAGGAAATATTTGTCTGGCATATTTCGCTAAATAAAATTATAATGACAGCTAAGAGATTTTAAATGTCACTGACATAACACAACTTTCAATAAATATACCTTTCCTTCCAATGAATCTAAGTTATCACTACCTATGACTTCCACCTCCCCACTTGATTGGTCATCCTTCAACAAATATGCAAATAGAAGATTGAAATTCATCAGTCGTTTGAATAACAAAATATGACTATTTAAATGAAAATATTTTGGATGTTTTGGATTATAGATGATGTAATTAAAAGTTCAAATAAGTCGGAAATAACGTGTGAGACTACAAATTACAGTAGTATATCATTCCCTTGGATATGAAAGGGTGTATCTGCCACTTTAGAAATTGGCAGATACACCCTTTCATATCCAAAGAGACGATATATCACCTAATTGTCCACCAAAATAAGTTAATATGAGCTGTGTACGGAATTTGTCAGTTATTTTAAAATACCTGTATATATGGTTCCCACTACCTGGGGTAAAGATTCGGCACTTACAATGATTTTTCATATATATTGAGCATGTTGAGCCTTTGTTCACTGCATATTGCATATTACTATCTATACTATAATAGAATAAGGTATTTTAGGCTTTGTCGGTGGTTGAACGAATCCCCTGACCATATCGCTATTTACCGCCACCCACTATATACCTCAAGCAAAGCTTTGACATTCAGGGATGGTTGTAATGATAATTAAAAATTATTAGGATATGTTTTTCTGCCGTAATTCGGCTTTTAATCTATGTTCATCACAATTGCTGGCTGATGTCTGTGTCCACTACAAACAGCACGGCACTAACCCAATGCGGGTTCAATGTTGGTCCACCATCGCCGGCCAACAGCCATACAATACTGGGCAGTGCTTCATGCTGGTGACAATATGTGTCCACAGAGCACACGCTCAACCAATCCAGTGCCAGCTAAATTTTGGGCCAGCATCGCCGGCGCGTTTCGACGCTGGGACAAACCTGACCCAGCATTGTATCACAACGCATGTCCACCAAGAGGAAGATATATGCGGGTTAAGGTTGCAGTGTCTTCAGCGACACAAAAGCAAGGGGCATTCAATACAAAGGTTGGATTGATACCGTAAACAGTGGCCCAACATTAAACTACCATTGTGTCAACTTGTGGGTTAATTCTTTTTTCAATAATACCCCACCCATTCTGCAGACACCTAAATTTAGTTTTTTATTATCAAAAACTTGCTCATGCTCGCTGTTACACCTGTTTTGTATACAGCAGCAAAAAACATTAGCATGGTCAGTAGACTCTATTATATTCAGAAACTTTTCTTTATCAGGCTCGTATCATGCTAATTACGGTGTTTGATTATACTCATACAATAGTCAACGCTTTTCAATTCTATATGTTTTTGTACAGACTGCAGTGTTTCAATTATGCCAGTGAGGCCCACTTACTAGCTTTGCCCATGCGGAGCAAGGGTCAAAGCTAGTACAATTGTAACATTATATCTAATACCCGGTACATCAACAGTAGTAATAGGTCTACCCACCACATAGCTCTTTAGTCTGATAAAATCAACAGACAACTGCATTGATTTGTTCGAATTTCGACAAATCGCTTGGATTTTATCACAAAGGTCAGCGAAGAACTTGTATCCCCCCTTCAACACACATAAAGCAATCAGTGGTTCTGAATCCACATCTCTGAATATATCACGTGCCAATCGCTCTATCCTGTAAATGATGAAACAACATACATGTAGACAGGTAAATACACGATGCCTTGAGAGCGGCTATTATTGTTAAAACTTCATACGTACATTATTTGTTCAAAAATGCCAGCTTCAGGAAATATATTATCTCGCCAACATGCCTTTAATTCAATTATTTCATCGTTTATCACAACTAAAACCGTTTTTATTCTGTTTTATTACTCGGATAAATCACTGTTATTGGGAGTGAAATGTCTGTTTAAACATCAAGATTTAATCATTGACGTAAAAGGCGAAAAATCGCAATAAATCGGTCTTTTTAATTTTTTTCAGCCATTATCGAAATAGTCCGAGAACTGGTGATTAGTAGCATGAATAACAAATTTGGGAAGGATACATGAACGAGAACCATGCGGTTCTGTGCTTTACATAACTGGTTTTGTAATTTTGTGTATAAACAGTGTGTGGAACCCTGACACCCGAAAGGTGCTGAGAGCGAGATAATAGCATTAGGATCTCATGTTAGTGAGTCCTTTTTAGCCTACCATTTTACATTCTGCAGTGAAAATGTCTGGATGAAAAGGAGGACTCGAACCTGGAAAGTGTTAAGTGAATTAATTTGACCTTGGAATTCCAAGGGTGGCCTTAAGAAAGATGTGTTGAAACAAACCATAGCTATCCTCGTATCTCTGATCTCAATCACCGTTCTCTGAATATAAAATGCAGGTGAAAAGAATTTTGCAGCTTAATTAGACTTCCAAGTCTTTATGAATGTCTAAGAATCGCTTGATGGAGAGAATGGGCTACTGGCCGACTGTTTAAAAGTGAATAATTTGAAATTTTGTATTGAGCTGTGTGCACGGTTAGTTAAAATTTACCCAGCTTACTGACTTATTACAGCACATCATTATAACTGTCATCTGTGCAGTATCGCATGAGGACGGTACTCATTCCTTAGTTGCTCAATAATGATCTAATGCGATCTGATTTGAACCCTGGTGTTGAATCACTTACCAATCCGCTGCCAGCCACACACACCTGCACAGATGCATACAGGTTTGTGGGGAAGAGGGGGAAGTCCCCCCCCCCCTTCAATGGTAAAATAGGGGGGATGGCAGTAGGAAAGTCGGGGTCTTATCATCTTATGTGTTAAATTTGAAAATTAATACATTTAAAAGTGCTGCTGTTACTAGTAGGCCTATCCCAGCAGACAAGACGTTGAATCAATGTCGGTTTAACGTTGGTGCAGCGTCGTAGACCAACAATAAACCGACATTGATTCAACGTCTTGTGTCTGCTGGGATGTCCCACTGGTTCGAGCGGCCGCTTTGTAGCAGGCAGTTTGATGCTGTAATCAATCAACTACTTCAGTCTCAGACTGAGATGCACGCTACTGTGCCAGTTGAAGCGTGTAGGCCTACAAATCATTGGATCCACATACACTTGTACCCTATACAATCAAGGCAAGGCTAGTGACTCAGAGGTGCAACACGTGGGTGATAAGCTTCATTGGCTAAGCAGAGGCCAATTGTGGCATGCCCCCTCTAGTCATCATTGAGCCCAGCAGCTATGAATACATGCACACGTGTGGATCATGATGCAACCACTGAGCCGTGCCTCTCCACGAGTGTTTATTAGCTGGGCAGATCGCCAATTATATGATCCCCCCAATGTGGGTTGCATACTGGGCCAGCAACACAGACGGTGGGCCAGTATTAAGCTTACATGTTGCCGGTGTATTGTGCTGACTGGGGTGGTGGGAGTGTTGGTCAATTAAGGTTTGAGTGTTGCCACTGAACAGCCTGATGATGCCGGTCAAATGCCGGTCCAATGCTTATAGCATTGGGCCGACATTGGCCCGCCACCGGTCTGGTGTATTGTATACCTTGCTCTGCTTAGACCTACCAACTGAGTGTACATGTATATGCCCTGCCTAGGTCAGCGTAATTGTATCGATCACCTTGACACCTCGTCACCTTGACACATATACAGCCAAATACCTCTTTTGTCTAGACAATGCAGCTAGCATACCGTATCTGCTTCCTCTACAAGTAAGCAGATACTGTCCTTTGAAACAGCCAGTGTGCATTGTGTACGTTCTATACATACAGCCAGTGCACTGTGCACGCTATACATGTTTAGTACTGTACTCACCACTCCGAGAACATTTAGCTGGTTTAAAGTCATTTTTCATCCAAACTATGGCAGTCTCACACTTCTCATGAACAATTAATGTTCAGACCCGGTAGGCGGACATTAATCACTTAATGTAGAGTGGCTGAGCTCACTGGTTTCAGACAAGAAGATGAAGACGTCGAAATCACAGCGACCATCCGAAATCACATCCACTCTAATGCTTTACTGTGTAAAGCAAAAACTTTTCAAGTTATCGCACCCACAAAGAAAAGCAAACAAAAACTAGGGCCAAAGGCCTCATGTAGCTGGGGCAAAGGGAAATACTACAAATTGTTCACTTATAAGGTGTCATTCAGAATGGCATATTAGAATGGCATGCCCTTATATGCGTATCAAATCTGTGATTCTGATAAAATTTTACTGTTGATCGCAACACACGCCATGCAACAGCGACAACAGTAAATGAACGAGGAATGTTGTGTGCTTATTTTATCTATATCAAGACTGATATCAAGACTGATATCAATGGATAATTAAATGATGCTCATCCTCTTGTCACAGCTTCACCTTGACTGAGGTTGGAAATGTCCTAATTTTAAGAAAACAAATATTTCGCTATAATATTGTTGATTTTTTTAAACTACAAATCGTGAGAATAACCTTGGCTTATGTTTGTATTGTTCACAAAAAAACGTTTTTAAATAGATATGATTTGATTTGATAGCTTAAAATGCCTTGGGGGCTGGGGCCCTAGGGTAGTGGTTAGCACCGATGCCTTTCACGCTAGAGTTCGGGATTCGTTTCCCGGTCTCGGCGGTTTGACAGAAACAAAAATGTTTCTTCCACATCCACTTGTAAAACTCAGTATTGTGGGGAGGCTCCGTGACCGAGAGGTAGCGTGCTAGGCCTCAGACCTCTAGGGTCTAGTGTCTGGAGGGCAGTGTCATCTGATTCATCTCATCATCCTCAGGATGTTCTCTTGGCCCAATTTAGCCTGTATGTGGACAAAAGTGGCCCAAAGCTCGATTCATTTCATTTCATTTACACATGCTCTATCACCACCATTTTTTCTGCTAAAAAAGAACAGTTCAAAAGCACTCCATAGAGGGCTCCGTGCCTAATAGGCCTATGCGTATCAAATCTGTGATTTTGATAAAATGGTGATGTTTTGTTGCTGACCGCGACAAACTCATGCAACATGTTTTTTTGAATTTAATGTATTTATTCCATCACTATCACAACTAATATAAATGGATAATTAAAGGATGCTCATCCTCTTGTCACAGCTTGACCTTGACTGATGCTGGAAATGTCCCAATTTTATGCTAGTTAGTCATGTCGGACCGTATTAGGCCTAATTCGTCTGATGTTGTCCAAACCAGCACGGGTCGACTGTTACCGGTGGTTACAAAGTATGTGCTTTAGGCCTAACGTCATTACCTGCCAGATGCTACATGCAGGCCTGTAGACATCACATCAAATAATATTAGATTTGTCCACTATGCATGTAATTTTGAAATGAATGGCTAGACTACAATGAGAGGAAAATTATAATACCCCACAGCTATGATATCATGACAAGGGGTGGCATGTCTTGAACATCAATTTTTGCAGATATAGGTCTATGGGTAGGGGATACTGGGGTACCTTGAGACGGATAAATTTGAACCCCCAAACATATATTTAATTTTTGAAATAAAAGATTTTTACGACACATGGATACACCTTGAGACCCCCCTGGGGCAACTTGAGACACCATATTAGGTACCTGAAGACAACGTGGATCTAGCTAAAATCAAGATTTGAATACTACGCATACCTGTAGCTAAAGCCTGCAGTTGGCTAATGCTAGATGTTTCAGTGACAATATGTGCCTGAAAAAGGTGGGGGCACCTTGAGACAGTTTTGGGGCACATTGAGACACCCTGACTGACCTCATCTCTTAAATTATTCATAGTTTTTGTGTGGGGTGTATTTGAAGCAAACCATTATACATAAGTGATAAAGTGATAGCACAGGTGTACGATACCACCAAAATCTTAGGGAAATCAAGTATTACGTGATCTATAGACACAGATATTGATCATCCTAAAAAAGTAATTTTCATGTAAAAAATGGACTTGAGTTTAAACAGGGTGGAAAATGGAAATTGGTTAGTTTTGGTACCATTGACCAGCTGGCGAACAAATCGCAATAATTTCTGTTAAACAGGCCTGTCTCAATGTGTTGAAGTCCCAAGATGCCCCAGTCTCCCCTATACTTTACTGTGAGATTATACCATTCATACATAATATCAGAAATAGATATCTATTATCTATTTCTGATAATATACAGTAGGCCTATATTAACAGTAAACATAATAGGCTATGTTACAATGTTACTAAAAGATATTAAGCAGTCTGCATTGTACTTGAATTTCAAGTCATAGTTGCAACTTCCATGGTAACACTGCTTTGACAGAAAACACAGTGACGCACCATTAGATATATGGGGGGGGGGAGCTAGAGATTTTGTTGGTTGCAAACTTTTTTTTTACCTCCGCAAGAAAACAATCTTTTTTTAACTTTCGTTGAAGAACTGAAATTATGTTTTTTTTCGTATGCCTTTCCTATTATGCACGTTACCATTTGGTGTTTTTTCTGGTCAACTTATTTTTCATCAATTTCGGCAATTTTTTTTTCTGACCACATTTCAACAAACTTTTTTCTAGTCTAGGCCCCCCTCCCTCAGATATCAAATGGTGCGCCCCTCAGATGGCTTAGTATGTCAACCAGACTCTTTCCCCCCTTCCAGCTTGATAGGCCAGCCTACTCCAATTGAATGTGAGGCAGGGGTACCCAGGGATACCCTTAAACAAGTTCCCAAGTTCCCAAGTTCCGAAGTTCCCAAGTTCCGGGAACTTCAAGTTCCCAATTTTCAAGTTCCGAGAACTTCAAGTTCCGAAATAAAACTTAACAAAAATTTGTTTTTCCTATTTCATCAAAAAACATTTTGGAGACTGCCTTTTGCCTTTCCACGCATTATAGATTGCCGAGCTGCGTGCATGAATGGAACTAAATGTGCTTTTCTAGACCGCGCATACTAATTATTATGTTCAAATGACGAATTAGGCCTCTATGTGTAGGCCCGACGTTGACCCGATGGTGAGGTAAGGTTTGCCCAACGTCTGTGACCTTACAGCAGCATTAATCCAAGATCGGGTCAATATCTGTTTGATGGGAGATTTACAGCTGGTAGGGGCCTATTCGGCAGCCATCCACAGAAGAGTTGATCTGAGTTGGCCCAGCTGTTTTTCAAGTTCACACCTCACACAAATCACACCTCGCAGATGACAACCCAGCAAACACCACGCCCTGACCCAATGCTGGTTTTACGTTGGGCCAGCGTTGCAGACGGTGGTCGAACATAAAACCAGCATTGGGTCAATGCGTCGTGTTTGTTGGGAAGGAATCCATGTAGTCTCAACGTTGGTCCTTAAAATATCATCGATACTGTTTCCACTGTTATGGTTATTAAGTACTGTCACATGTCATAATTTTCTCACGGGTTGAGATGCTTGTGGATTGCCGGGGGGGGGGGCGGTGCAAACAGCGTCGCGCGTGGAGGAAATACCTCATAAGCATGATAAGCTCTACAGGATATTGAATAATAACTGCCATCAATCACGACAAAGACCCAATACTAGTAATCGTTTAATAATGTTGTTCTATTGTTGGCCACCACCACTCGAACTCGAATATACTATATCTGGGAAAATATCATATTGTAATATTCTTCATTTTAGATTTTGTATAATAAATTTGCGGTTCTATTGTAAATTTTATTTCATACCTGTAGGCCTAAGGCTAGGCCCCTATATATTTAATTTCACATCGTGAAATGTTTCCCAAGATCGCCTATAAACAAAATATAAATATGTGAAAAACTATTTGGGTGCCAAACTGTTTTTCCGACAAAAACGATTTTTGCAAATATTGTTTTAATATATTTTTTCACTTATTTTGGAATTTTGGAACTTGAAGTTCCCGGAACTTGAAAATTGGGAACTTGAAGTTCCCGGAACTTGGGAACTTGTTTAAGGGTATACCGGGGTAACCATGTGGCGCTGAATTGAGTCTGCCAGTAGCCTACCCGGACAGACGTTGAGACTTTCATTAGTAACGTTAGTAGGTCAACACCATCCCCCACAGGGGTGAGCCACGTTGTAGCCCTGGAAGAGCCCACACCAACAGTGACAGGTCTGTCCACAATCTTCAGTTGCAAATTTTTTTTTTGCTACGTTGTGTTGGTTGTATTGGGGTTTACAACTTATTTACAAAGTATTATGTAGGCCTACGACAGGAAAATTGGGAAACAAGGTGTGGATATGTCTATGAGATGACAATCAGACTCAAAGATCATGCTGATTAGCTGTGGTGTGTAGTGCCTATACCCCAGTCTACGACGCTGGACCAACGTTATTCACTGTCTTGTGTCGAGACTAGATGAACAACACAACATCGATTATAGGTGCTCAGCAGACCCAATGCGATTTAATGTTGGACCAGAGTCAGCGACATCAGACCAATATTGTATCGGCAGACATGTTTTATAAATGATGTCATTGCTGGCCAATCAGCATGCAGTATGTCCCAGGAGGGGAAATCCTCGAGACCAATAGGGCATACCATATTTGGAGATGGATGTCAGCTATTGTGTCACATTTTAAATGATGTCATTGCTGGATAATCACTGATCAGGATACAAACCCTTCTCCCCAGAATAATGCTTGTTACTGAGCCCTGTAATTTGCATAAGTTGCGCCCAATCAGAACATAGCTGATTGATTATGCCATTGCCATTGCTGATCAGCCAATAACATTTCCGTTTGGATATACTTGAGTACTAACCTACTACCAGTAGTTAAGGGACCGTCAACATCGAACAGTCTTGTTTTGTATCAAACTGATATAAGAAGCTGTATGCTTATATGTATCTATTGATAGGGTCCCCAAAACTAAGGCCAATGGTCAGATTTATGAATGGAATTCATCCATCTATCAGTTTTATGAATGAAATGACGTCACGTTTTGTCTCAAATTCAGAGACCAGATTCTGATAATAATGTACGTGGGCTGACGCCCAGCTACAAAAATTGTTTGTTTCTGGTAACCCGACCGACCCTAATTTTAGGTGTCGACCCTAGTTTTTTTTTCAAGATCTGCCGACCCTAATTCTTTTTATCAATAAATGACAGCTCTGGCTAAATTGTTTTGTTTTAGCATTCTGATCGGCACACAGTATAAAAAACTGTACTGTTTATGCATAATTTGTTTCTTTTGCTTTGTTGCACAAAAATACAGACAGACAGACAAATTGTTTACTTATGTCTCACCCTAGTTACAATAATTTGATACATTCACAATAAAAACAGTTTAGTTAAAAGTAACAAGGCCACTCTCCAAGAGTTATGAGAGACCAAACTTAAACACTTACACATACATACACACACGCACGCACGCACACACGCATGCTAGTAAAAAAAAATTAAAAAGAAATAAAACTAGACAAGTTATGACATGTATGGCAAGAAGACAAAAAACCTGAACCTTGACAGATGCTGACACAACAAGGGCACAGAAAAGGGCCAAGTCCAATACAAACACAAAACAAAACAAAAATTTACCCATTAAAAACGAGACATCAAGCCAAAGTTGGTCCAACACTCTAAACCAAGATCGGCCCAACGTCTCGCGCTTGCGGGACATTGACATTTTCTAAAAAAAACATGAGTATGGTGAAAAAGGGTGATAATAATATTTAAAGATATAACATATCAAAACGGTGACGTAGGATTTGACACAATGTTTTGGCACTCAAATTTACTATTACTTCATTTGAAAGGATAAATGACAACAGGTCTAATTTTCTGGTGGACAGTGACGGATCAAAATAACCAACATGTGCATCACCTAATAGGGTGTAGCAAAAAAAAAAGAAAATCCGACCTACCTACCCTATTTCTAAAAAGCATGTTACCGAAAACATACAATTAATGTTTTTAGGCCTAAATGTAAACGACGACGCCGACGACGCAGAACTTCAATTGCAATAGCCCACCTTTTTTAATTAAAATTAAAAGGCAGATATTTTCTTTTTAGAAATTACTGGGCGACTATAAGCAGGCTGTGTCAGGTTTATTTTGGGCGACTATAGTCGCCCATAGTAGTGTAAGGGCTAAGACGGGAGTCTCTGGTTCATAGGAAAATCATAGGATACCGTCTATACATGTACAAATAACCAACTGTACTGCAATGGTACTGCAATTTGGCATTTGTGCGTTGCAGGAAAATCAGAGTTTCGGGAGATAACATATTATCAAGAAAACAAACAGTGATTTTAATTTGGTTATTTGTTCATGTCATATTTTTTAAGTACACGGTGAATAACTTGGGACACTTTATATAAAATCTCACTAGGAAGAAATACTATACCTATCATTTATCACACCGCTAGGGATAAGAATTGACTCCAAATCTTCTTCATAATGTTTTGGTACACAAAAGAGTTTTAGTGGATAAGCTTCATAGTCATCTGGTATCTAAGAATAGAACACAATATTTTGTTAGCCCCTGCATCCACCATTGGTACACCAGTTCTTTTAATAAACAACTTACCAGTAGCTTCGTTTATCACTACTGAGTTTTGACTACCTTGTGCCTACACACCTCATGACCGGTGTCGTCCTGATAGCTATATTATAAGCTATATAATATTTACTATGGCTGCTACAATATCATAAAATAACGCACAACATGAACATGATAAACCTGGATTAATGTCATGCAATCCTCACAGTATTACAGCTATCAGGACTGCCTTTATAATGCTATATATTATATATATACAGCATAATATTATATCCTGATGGAAATCAACTAAAATATTACAGTATTCTTACATGCAAAAATATACGAACCTTGATAAAATCTGCCATAATGCTGTACTTGATGAAGCTCTAGACTCCTTCAGAGTGGTATATTCCTGTAATAATGTCAGTAAAACATGAATGTCAGCATCATTTATTGCATTCAAAATGTCCTCTTTCTAGTAAACCAATTTTATACACTGGAACTGTAGACGTAAAATTTGTTGAGTCTGTGTCAAAAAGGATGAATTTAGCTGCAACCCTGTACCAGCTTACGTACTATGTTTCTTCTCTATTTGTTGCTGCACAAATGTCTCTACTAAGACACAACTTCATGACGGTGGATTAAAATTGCACTTATTTGATATTGGACTTTCCGAGCTTAACCTTTACAAGAACATTGAAAGATTTAACCAATTTATCTGTATCATTCTTCTGAGTACGAGTAAGCATGGTAAAGTGGAGATTTTTGTGAAGTTCACTATTTGGACTCAAAAGGTGTTTGATACGGTACTTCAAATGAAAGGTGTCAAAGTTCAAGTAATACTTGTCTTATAAACACGTAGTACAACGTTACTGATCACGGTGAGTTCTCTTATCCTACATTTAGTTACATGTACCGGTATGTTTAGCACATACTCCAGTGTTTAAAAGCAGTTATGGGCTGACATGGCAAGAAATATGAATTCATATGAAGCATGTAGTCTATTTTTTTTAGAAAATCTAAAAACAACAAAAACACAGAAAAACCACTAAACTACATCATGTACATGAACTAGATTGATTTTTAATTTGTATAACTGTGTGTAATTGTAGACATTATACCACATACATGGGTTTACCATCTCACACCATTGGATTCAGCCCAGCAAGCACGGCACATTGAACCAAAGTTGGTTTAATGTTGAGCCAAGGCCTTCGACGCCAGCCCAACATTAAAACAAAACATAGAAACATGGTTTAGTGTCATGCTTGCGGGGATGACACTTCAAAGCCACCAGACGTTAATTAGCAAAGTGTGATATTGAGGTATTCACTACAGCCCCTAATTTGTCTGCCCAACATTGGGCGGACAACATAAAAATGTGGCCTACTGCTGACATCTTTGAGGTGCACGAATTAGTTTGTCAGGGTTTTCTCTGTAGTCATAGAAATATTGATAAAACTGTATTTTTTTCAAAATTTTGAAAATGTGGAAATCATTATCTGTGGGATGGTTAACATCATTAAGCAGCCCTCGTCGAGGCGGGCTGCTTACTGTATTCCACACGGTCCGCTGCCACCACTGCCGCCGCAGTTATTTGTTTTCAAGATAGCTACTAATCATCAACTTCTGCTTCCTCATACTTCACAAAGCAATCACATACCACTGGAGAATTGTTTTGGTGACATTTTGATGCCCATATCATCAACCTGTTAATTACTATAGCCACTAACGAAGAAATGCTTGTTAGCGCATTTCAGGAAAAAGTTGCCATCAAATCTTCTTTTAATTTGGCAAATATGTTCAGCTATGTCAGCCAATGACCTGATTAACTTTTGGGATCAAACAATTTCTAAATGGCTGTTTAGCGGCCATTTTGTATTCTGTAATATTTACTTAACTCAAGAATTGCAAAATGACTGGACCATGAACCTGGTATAAAACAAAAAATAAATGTCTCACACAAGGATAACCCATGACAGATTTCACACTAGTCGGCCAATTTTTTTTTTTTTTTTTTCACTAGATCCCTCGTAAATCTTGCATGATAGCTGATTTATGAATTTCTGCTTCCTCATACTTCACATAGCCATCATCATGATCATATACCACAATTTTATAATAGTGGTCGAGCGATAACAGAGGGCTGCTTTCGTGTTGGTTGTCGAACAACTCTTTCTAGTTAAACAATAATTTTTCCAAATTTACAGTCCATATTGCTGCTTTTTTAACTTATTTGACAGCAAGGAAAAGGGTAGGAGCTCTGTTTTTTCAGGGTGCCAAGAGATTTTCCAAAATAAAATTCTATGTAGTTTCCCAACTTTCATATGTCCCAACAGTAACTATAGAACACTCCCTGTATTTTTCTAGTAAAAAAAAATAATAATGTTATTCTGCTCACTGTATTTTACAAATATGGCTTTGAGACCTGTCAGTATTTTATTTTAATGTTATTTTACAATTGTGCTGTCAGCTGAGATTACTAAACGTAATTTCTGGTAATTATACAGGATCATAAGCTCTGTATTCTGCATCCGTATATTGTATACGGTCAGATCATCAGCCAACCGACGTGGTAGTGTTGGCCCAGCTTACTCGATGCTGGGCCAGCATTGGGACGACGATGTGCGGGCGGCCCGGTCAGCCTGAATATATAGTGCGGATGATTTTACATATAATGTATGTCACCATTGTTGTGTAAAAAGGAGGGGTGGTTTCTCAGTACCCCGCAGGGATAGGTCAACTGGGGTTAGCCAGGAATTCAACCCTTCCTGCGGGATACCTCATTGGTCGGTGGGTACGGCTCAGCCGGGATCGAACTCCAGGATGACCTGGACTGCAACTTCCGTACACAGTCAGTCTCAGTCTAACTTGTGTCCTGAGGTGTGCTTACAAAATTGTTTTAAATAGCCTATCAAATTGGTCAAAATTCTTAAATGGCGAGTGGAAACATGTAACACTATATCGCAACCAGCTGCACTAGGTACATCTATAGTACCAGTCACCACAGCCATGATGACCACAGTGACCACCTCATGTTTACTAGTCATCAGCTCTTTTCACTAGTCTTAGGACTACAGGACTACCCCTAATTTCGAACCCTGGAAGTATTTTGGGGTTTTTAAAGATGAGAAATGTTAGTACCCGGTAGGCTATCATCAGAACTAGCCCAAATGATGTCACAGTATGTGAAGTGTGGTAGAACTATGGAATTAAATATTGTTTTTGACAAATCAATATTGAGGTAAGGTTCTACCTTGCGATTTTACTACATTTTTTTGAAAGTGACATGTTGTTCATACTAAACATGCTAAACCACTGTAATTTTTTATTAACTTGGATAAAACACCGTGTCAAATGCTTTTTAAGATCTAGCATTACGGCTTTAACTAGTTCTCCTGAGTCAAACTCATTGATGATATATTAACATTAATTAGTGCCGTCTCAGTGGAAAATTTACACCTAGAGCCGGATTGGTATTCATATAATAATTAACATGATTAAGTGTCATTTAAATAGGTGGACAGTTGATTATGTAGGCCTACAATCCGTTTAAAAACCTTTGACACTTGTACAGGAATAACCAGTGCTCCATTTTGAGGAGAGCCCGGGTGCCCGAGGCTCCCAAATTTACTGCAGGGGCAGGGCTCTCTATTAGTTGCATGACTGTGCCCTTGTGGCTTGCTAGATTTTGCCAAAATTCTTTAACACAGGCAAATTAATTTTTGGCACTCAAATAAAATGAGGGGCTCTGTAGATTTTCTATGTGGGTGCCCTGCTGGCTCTCACCTCAAATCTTCCGAAATCGAGCACTGATAACAGATATTGGCCTATAATATGACACATAGACTGCGGCCATAGCCGAGTAAACAACAGCTCTGGGCGAGTGCAGCGAGTCACAGGATACCTCAGGCACAGATACTCGGGGGCATGGCCAGTGTTGCCAACTGTTGGGTTAGCCTACCAGCTCTGATTTAGAATAGAATATAATCTTATCGACCCCCTGCGAGCTAATTGCAGCAGTCTGTGGTGACCTGCTTCGCAGGGCTACAGCGACTCCAAGCCTACATGGGCCTGGAGAAGCAAGCATCCACCTATTTCCCCACTCCTGTACCATGTGTACCCCTCCCACCTTCTAATTTTTATATTTACTTTACTCCCCCCGCTTAAATTGCGTTCACCTTGAATCAGCTATACCCGCCATCAGATTAACTTGTATCGCATGTTTTTCGCAGATTTCTCAGTCAATTCTTAACCGATTTTCATGAAATTTTGTATGGACCATTTGTGAGGCACTCGGCGACTACCGTGAAATTTTCAACGGAAAATATTGTATAGCTAAAAAGTTAGACCATCTGGCATGTAATGCAATTCAGGGCTAAAAACAAACTTTAATTTAACCGGTTTAATGGGCTTAAAGAGGGACGTCGTAATTTCAAATTTACTACATGTAAAATGGTCTAACTTTTGAACTACATGATATTTTTTTATGAAAATTTCACGGTGGTCGCTGCGTGACTAGAAAATACTCCTTGCAAAATTTCATGGAAATCGGTTGAGAATTGACTGAGAAATCGGCGAAAAACATGCGATACAAGTTAATCTGACGGCGGGTAGGCCTATAAAGTATAATTTATTAATTAAATATCTGTACTTTCACATTTTTCCAGGATTGAGGGATTTTACTCTTTAACATTTTGATTAGGTTATTAAAAATGTCATACCTTGTAGATTTTGTCTATCATCTATGCCATGCCAGAGCTAGAATAGAATAGAATCTTATCGACCAGCTGCCATGCTGCATATCAGTCTCAGAAACAGGTGGAAAATTGTTATATTATCGCTCACAAAAACTACAAATCAGCTTTAGCCAGAATCTAGTCTGACACAAACATTAAATCAAATATTCTGTATAAATGCACAAAGATTATATCCTACTATATAAAGTCAATTATAAATAATAACGAATTTTCATAATAGACTCTACTTTGATCATTTTTTACATTAAATTTTTAGCGGCCTAACTCTTCACCTGTCACTCTTTAAATTGATTCAATCTATCAATCTCTTAATCAGCTAGACTCTATGCACAAACTGATGGATGCATTCCATATATAGTTGGCTGCAGACAGATCACACACAGCAACATCAACCACAGCAACACATCAACCACAGCAACACAATTACTTGCTTTCGTCACAGGATAATATACAGTACAGATGCAGAACATTAGCATACTTATTAGTATAGCGTGTTGCTGTGGTGGATCTTGATGTGTTATTGATATCTGTAACATATTAGTATAGCGTGTAGCTGTGGTGGATCTTGGTGTGTTAGTGATATATCTAACATATTAGCATAGTGTGTTGCTGTGGTGGATCTTGGTGTGTTATTGATATCTCTAGCATTAATTAGTATAGCGTGTTGCTGTGGTGGATCTTGCGTGTTGCTGTGGTGGATCTTGGTGTGTTATTGATATCTGTAGCATATTAGTATAGCGTGTTGCTGTGGTGGATTTTGCGTGTTGCTGTGGTGGATCTTGGTGTGTTATTGATATCTCTATCATATTAGAATAGCGTGTTGTTGTGGTGGATCTTGGTGTGTTATTGATATCTCTAGCATATTAGTATAGCGTGCTGCTGTGGTGGATCTTGCTTGTTGCTGTGGTGGATCTTGGTGTGTTAGTGATATCTCTAGCATATTAGTATAGCGTGTTGCTGTGGTGGATCTTGCCTGTTGCTGTGGAGGATCTTGGTGTGTTAATGATATCTCTAGCATATTAGTATAGCGTGTTGCTGTGGTGGATCTTGCGTGTTGCTGTGGTGAATCTTGCGTGTTGCTGTGGTGGATCTTGGGTGTTGCTGTGGTGGATCTCGCGTGTTGCTGTGGTGGATCTTGGGTGTTTCTATGGTGGATCTTGCGTGTTGCTGTGGTGGATCTTGCGTGTTGCTGTGGTGGATCTTGCGTGTTGCTGTGGTGGATCTTGGTGTGTTAGTGATATCTCTAGCATATTAGTATAGCGTGTTGCTGTGGTGGATCTTGCGTGTTGCTGTGGTGGATCTTGGTGTGTTAATGATACCTCTAGCATATTAGTATAGCGTGTTGCTGTGGTGGATCTTGCGTGTTGTGTGGTGGATCTTGCGTGTTGCTGTGGTGGATCTTGCGTGTTGCTGTGGTGGATCTTGCGTGTTGCATCTTGCGTGTTGCTGTGGTGGATCTTGGGTGTTGCTGTGGTGGATCTTGCGTGTTGCTGTGGTGGATCTTGGGTGTTGCTATGGTGGATCTTGCGTGTTGCTGTGGTGGATCTTGGGTGTTGCTGTGGTGGATCTTGCGTGTTGCTGTGGTGGATCTTGGGTGTTGCTGTGGTGGATCTTGCGTGTTGCTGTGGTGGATCTTGGGTGTTGCTGTGGTGGATCTGGCGTGTTGCTGTGGTGGATCTTTGTGTGTTAGTGATATCTCTATCATACTAGTATAGCGTGTTGCTGTGGTGGATCTTGGTGTGTTATTGATATCTCTATCATATTAGTATAGCGTGTTGCTGTGGTGGATCTTGCGTGTTGCTGTGGTGGATCTTTGTGTGTTAGTGATATCTCTATCATATTAGTAGGGCCTATATATCGTGCTGCTGTGGTGGAACCCTTGTACTGCTACGCCCGTATATCAACAGTTAACCCTTGTGTTGCTAGGTCCGTGAATCCAGTCAACCCTTGTGTTGCTAGGTCCGTATATCCAGTTAACCCTTGTGTTGCTAGGTCCGTATATCCAGTTAACCATTGTGTTGCTACGCCCGTATATCCACAGTGAACCCTTGTGTTGCTAGGTCAGTATATCCACAGTGAACCCTTGTGTTGCTAGGTCAGTATATCCACAGTTAACCCTTGTGCTGCTAGGTCCGCATATCCACAGTTAACTCTTGCTTGGCTAGGTCCGTATATTTAGTTAACCTTTGTGTTCCTACGCCCGTATCTTCACAGTCAACCCTTGTGTTGCTAGGTCCGTATATCCAGTTAACTCTTGTGTTGCTAGGTCCGTATATCCAGTTAACTCTTGTGTTGCTAGGTCCGTATATCCAGTTAACCTTTGTGTTGCTAGGTCAGTATATCCACAGTCAACCCTTGTGTTGCTAGGTCCGTATATCCAGTTAACCCTTGTGTTGCTAGGTCCGCATATCCACACACTCATCCTACAGATCACACACCCATCCTACTGGTTGCAAACCCATCCTATAAGTCACACACCCATCTTATATGTCACACACCCGTCCTATAGGTCACACACCTATCCTACAGGTCAGACACCCATCCTATACGTCACACACCCATCCTACAGGTCACACACCCATCCTACAGGTCACACACCCATCCTATAGGTCACACACCCATCCTATAGGTCACACCCATCCTACGGGTCACACACCCATCCTATAGGTCACACACCCATCCTATAGGTCACACACCCATCCTACAGGTCACACACCCATCCTACAGATCACACACCCATCCTACAGGTCACACACCCATCCTATAAGTCACACACCCATCTTATAGGTCACACACCCATCCTACAGGTCACACACCCATCCTATAGGTCACACACCCATCCTACAGGTCACACAACAATCCTACAGGTCACACACCCATCCTACAGGTCCCACACCCATCCTATAGGTCACACACCCATGATGTTCGACAAAATTAATTTGTATTTCGCGACATGCAAGTTGAGAGTTGTTGAAATACAAGATAGTGTTGTCGAAATACAAGTTAATTTTAATAAGCACTAACTTGTTTTTCAACAATTCTAACACGTATTTCAACAGAGCTAAGATGTAGTTCAACAACATTAACTTGTATTTCTACAGGTCTAACTTGCATTGCGACAACTATAACTTGTATTTCCACAACGTCTAACATGTATTTGTGGTGGCCCTAAAAAGCCACCGTAGGTATTAGCTCGCAGCGGGTCGATAAGATTCTATTCTTCTATTCTATTCTATGGTCTCCACAGCCACACACAGTGGCCGTAGGCCTATTCTCAAACATTATAAAAAAATCAAATTTGTTCAAATCTTCCCCTATGCAGGCTATGTGTGGGTGGATTTGACCATGGCTGTAGAACATTCGGACATAATTAGAATCAATAGGGGAGACTGGGGCACCTTGAGACTTGGGGCACCGTGAGACAGGCCTGTTTGATACAGAATTTATTTTGCGATTTGTGCGCCATCTGGTCATTGGTACCAAAACTAACCAATTGACATATTCTACCCTATTGCTAATGGCTGCTGGACATCCTTGGCATGTATGTAAGCTTAGGTCTATTTTTCACATGAAAAGTAATTTATTTGGGATCATCAATATTCGGTTCTATAGATCACATTTAATACTTTATTTCCCTATGATTTTGGTGATATTGTGGGGATGCAAGGGGGTTCGTCGGTAGGGTGAACGGCGGAACCTAGCCGAGTAAACAACGTCTCTGGGCTAGCGCAGCGAGCCACAGAGCCGTGAATCTACCCTACCGGGGTATCAAAGTACGCTTTGATACCAACTTTAAATTGCTCTTCTGGACTTAATCTGATGAGCTATGACCAATCTAACATCATCTTGCTTATAATAAATATATTTTTTCACATATCTGTGATTCTTGAGCTGATATGTGACATATTCGACCTGAATTTAGGTAAAATACAACTACAACTCACGGCGATATAGTTTGCATCAACCTTCGCCAGTGCGACATGAGCGACATCTAGGCCTATGTGAGGAGAATTCGTCCGCTGACAGCGCATGCTCAGACCGCCTTAAAGTTGTTTATCAACACAATAACACGTGCGTGAAGCACAAGAAAAACGGCAGATACCACGTGCGATGACGTCATCTACCACGTGCGATGACGTCATCTCACAAAATCTCGCGTACCCACCCCACTCCACTCAAGATCACTTGGTAGCCTCAAGTGTAGTTTCGGATAAATAACATGAATATAAACTTACTTTCCCTTTCTAACAATAAAAAATCTTCACATATATGCGTCAAACATGGTAGTGAAGACGTGTACACTGCAGGTAAGTCAGCGAATTGCAATTTAACCCCGAACTTGGCACAGTTTATTTCTGTGGCAGGACAGCGGCTGTACACAATTCAGCACCGTAGGCCGATCAGCGCTAGGCGGAACCCACCTAACATTCACCAACATATCATAAACTTAATTCGTTCCCCGTCAGGTCGACGGTTCCGATTGACTTCACAAAACTTCTCTTCAGATCATTATGTTTATTGGTCTAGACACTAAACATTAGCAATGCACAACCCCGCGCACGACACGTCTCCAGTCTAACTCCGAGCGGACGACCTGCGGCACGTCCGCAGTCGCCAAGAGCTATATCACAAGTGCGGGAAAAAGCTATGACCGCATGGGATTCGGCTTTATGCACACGGTACTGAAGTACCAAAACGAGGCAGTCATCTCCTGTCCCCCCGCGTCCGGGGAGATCGGAGACGACTGTCACAGTAATGGAGCGAGGCAGGGATACTACAGTATCCCTACAAACACTGTACGTAATATAACATTTGTTAACAGGGGTGGGCAGGTGAAATAAGTCGTGTCGCCACAAATGGCTATTTTAAGGTGTTTTGAATGGTCATTTTTCAATATTTACATTACAGATATTTTGCTGCTGTCCCCACAAGTGGCGATGTGGCGACCACTTGCCCACCTCTGGTTAAGGTCTCATTTTCGTCATTCATGGATGAACGTAACGAGGACGTGCTAAGAACATAGTCATGATAACCCTAACGTCCCCAGAACGTCCCAATAACGTTACATTTATGTTTTACGTTCTAGGGACGTAAAGGGGAGTTCACAGAGTTACGTCCTAAGTACGGATGCTGTGCGTTGTGGGGACGTTATTACAACGTAAAAATTGTTTGCAGGGATCTTACACCTGTGCTATCACTTTATAACTTATGTATAATGGCTTGCTTCAAATCCACCCCACACACAAACTATGGTATCAGATGTGAGGTCAGTCAGGGTGGGGCACCTTGGGACGCTGTCTCAATGTGCCCCAAAACTGTCTCAATGTGCCCCAAGTCTGTCTCAAGGTGCACTAAAAGTGTCTCGAGGTGCCCCCCACTTTTTTTCGGACACTGCAACATCTAGCATTAACCAACTTCAGGATTTAGCTACAGATATATGTAGTATTCAAATCTTGATTTTAGGTAGATCCACGTTGTCTTCTGGTACCTAATGTGGTGTCTCAAGGTACCCCAGGTGGTGTCTCAAGGTGCCCGAGTACGGGGTACATTGAGACATTTTTTTGAAGATATGTTTGGTTAAAAAATTAAAGGCTACACATTTCTAAAAATGTTCATCTCTTGCTCAAAGTTACCCCACTGGATACTGTATCCATATGTGTTGCCAAAATGTTTTGATTCGAAAATTAAATATATGTTTGGGGGGGGGCTGAATTTTTCCGTCTCAAGGTGCCTCAGTCTCCCCTATATTAAGAATCCTGAAAATAAACGTTTTTATTCATTGAGAATCATATTAATTTGAAATGGGCAGTGCCCAGGAATAGAGCAAATGGTAAAATTCAAAATGGCCGCCAGAGGTCAACTCCAAAAAAAATTATTTTGATCATTTTTTTAAATTATTACATCACAATGGTTCACAAAACGGATTCACAGCACTGTTTTTTTGTGTTCATTTTCTGTGTGTCCCAAATGACGAGGCCTATCACCGACATCTTCGTTCAAGCCACAACACCCAAATATCCAGTTTTCTCTCATAACATAACTAAAGTAGGCCCGCCAAACTTTGTTCTGAATAAGCATAATTAACTTTCTGTATATGCGTTATTAGGATTTCCGTCGTCAATTTTACGACAGTTAGCGTCTCCAGTGTTTGGGCTGTGTGTTGAGCCATTAATTTTACCCTGTAGGTGCCCATATATTTCACTGAGAACATTGCCTACCTTGGGAACAAACTAGGCCAATATAATCTCAGGAAATTGTTACAATGAGAGTTTGAGACAGGGGAAAGCTAGCAGATGTTCTACTTTCCAAAGCAAATATATTATGATATCGACAATATTTTGCAATGATATATGGATAAAACCATAAATTGGAGTGATTTCAAATGAAATTAGTGTCCCCAGGACTTAAAAGGTCCGCATTTTGATTTAAATATGATAATATTAAAAAGAAATGTTTCAACTGCACGTTTAAGCATTATTACCTAATAATGTTTAGATTATTTGTGAAAAAAAAATATTTACATGGTTTTATAAGAGCTATATGTCATGGAAACGTGGAAAAGGGCATGTCCCCAGAGAAAATTCAACTATTTGAAACTTCACTGTAGGATACAATTACACAATATAATTCTAATAATTACATTTTGTGGCTAGACATTGTTCACTTAAACTAACCAATGAGCAAAATTCGATTTAAAATTTATATCGATATATATAATTTTGATGAATGCCATGCCCCATCAAGTGAATAATCATGAATTAAAATTATATCAAGTGTAGTTTGACACACTGAAGGGCCTTATACGAGTTTTTCACCTTGGAAGAATTAATATTGTTGAGTGACAAGGTTTTCGAAACAGGTATTACCAAAAAGTTAGAAAATATACTTTTGTTTTAACTACTCCGTTCCTAGCCTTGTGGGTCTAAAAACGAGTATGGTTTTATGCTTACATGCCTCGAACAGTTGCTATGGGGACTATTTCCATCGGTATGATATATCTTTGAATTATTGCCCATATATTTTCATTTATCCCAAGAATACTTTTAATTTTACTCCTCCATTCCACTCTACTCCATTACCAAGAAGAGGGAACGGAGTAGTGAATTGCCAAATTTTATGGGTTTTACAGTCATAATGTTTGATGATATAGTCTATTAAAACATGGCTCGTTGTCCCCATATAAAAGGAGCACCCATTTATGATCGATGTTACGATAAGAGAATATACAGGTTATATTTATGTCTAGCCAAACATTTGGTAACGGAGTTGAGTATTTTTTGGCTTGATAACGGAGTTGTAACATCATTTTTAAAATGGTTTGGATTTGGTAACGGAGTAGTAAGTGGAATGTTGCAACTTTCTTAAAATAACGTTTTTAAAGCGAAAAAAAGTTTTCTAGCGCAGCCAGTGACTTTTTTATGCTCTATTGGGATCAATGAACCAAACCCATCAAGTGGTTTTCTTCCTCTTTGATGGTCACCTCACTGCCATTTTTGATGCTACAAAATTACCCCAATTTTTGGTTTTACACATATATTGTCTTTTTAAATGAAACCATTGGTCTCAATAGAATCTGATGACATGGCCACAAGTGTGCTGAAAAAATTCTTATTGGGGGTGAGGTACATGTATCTTCAGCACACGATTGGAGGAGATAATCTTCCTCCAATCACACGCACATTATCTGGGTCAATCACGTCTCTAGAGAGACAGACCAAATAAACAAGTGACATTGATTCAGTAGTGTTTCAATGCTGGGCCAACGTCGCGTAAGTGAACTAATTATGATACGGTCCGCTAATTGGCTTTCGGAAACCGCGTGATAACACTTAGCCTCATTGTACAAAGCCAAAATGCAGTATCTGCTCACTTCACAAGTAAACACATACTGCCTTCACAGACTTTGTAGTGGAGATAACGTACTACAACGGAGGGGGGATGCTCAATCTGAGGCGTATACGTCACTGATCTGCATGTGCAGGTCTGTTGTAGGTAGGCCTATACACACTGTATTATGCCTCTTAGAGCCACATTTCCTGTAGGCGTACCCACCTGTGATTATGTAATAGGTCACAATATTACATAACTAAGCTACTGACTGTGTATTAAATCTATTTTATTTCTAAATATCTAAGGAATAAAAATGATATATTTGTTCTTTTCAGCTAAAACTATCCTAGCCGTGGTCCAGGCGACTCGCTCCGTAAGGCCGATCAGCGCTAAAACTATCCCAGATAGATACATGATATAATTCTCTAGTTAAAAAAATTGAGAAAATGACAATTTATTTCCCGGCATGGAGATAGTAGAACCTCTACTATCTCCATGGTCCCAGCAAGCAAAAATCAATCACTGTATGTTGTTATATGGCAATTATGTAACTGTTTATTCTAAGTGATGGCGATGATCCAATGATGGCTCAATGTTGTACCAGCGTTGTTGACGTTGGTCCAGCCTTGAACCTGCATTGGGTCATTTTCCCGTGGTCGCTGTGTGAGGTATAGGGGCCTACGTCCAGGTATTAGTCTACGGTACATCCCGAGGTCAATGATTATCATAGAGAAGGAAAAATATCATTGAAATTAACTAACTACAGTTTTTATCCATTATAGCACGATTTTTACTAGCCTACGCGTATCGTATATAACACGATGCAACCATGGATCCCAACATTTTACACTAGCTTTTTTACCATTTTTCCGGAAAAATCGTGTTATAAACATTTCAACTTCCGATTAAGCATGAAATTTCCAGCTAACTTCACACGTTAATCTAGCGCTGATCGGCCTGACAAAGCGGTTGTCTGGTCCACGGCTAGGCCTAATGTTAATCGTGCTATGAATAACGGCAATCCTTCACGCTTGGCGCTCAGGCAACGTCGCCGGCCAGTGGTAAGGCACATAACGGCACCCTTTCAGAACAACAGCATTTCATTCCGTATCTGAGCACGAGTTGAATTTAAATATCAGAGCCTATCCCTTCTACGGTACTTGTAAGCGAATTGTTGACGTTGGTCTCAAATGAGATTACGCTTGGACATTTATAGTCGCAATCTATTTTAGGAGCCAATTTTCTTATACATAACAGTCTGCTCGTTGATTTGAAAGATCGATTTTTGAGAGACATGAGGACCGGTTTAGCTATACACGCTACTTTATCGTCAATAAAGCCATAATTATTTAACATGATAGATTGTATTCGAAACGAATACACCGAATTGCTGGATCAGTTCCCGGAACTGACCCGCCCTGCAGTAAAGGGCGAGACTGTGAAGCACGGCATCACTCATAATATAGTGACTAAAGGTCACCCCGTTTTTGTTCCAGATAAGTTAGTTACTGCGAAACGCGGATCTGATCAAATGATAAAATTAGGGGTTATAAAGCCAAGCGACAGCGAGTGGTCGTCAGTATGCATGCCTACTACATATGGTCCCCCCCCAAAAAAAAAAATGGCGACTGGAGACCATAGGGAGATTACAGAAGTTTAAACGCTCAAACAGTGCCAGATATAGCTACCCTATACCACACGTACAGGACTTTACCCAGCAGCTTGATGGCGCTAAGGTTTTCTCGAAGATCGACTTTGTTCGGGCATATTACCAAATTCCGTTCGAACCAGCGGATATACACAAACAGCAGTGACGACGCCTTTCGGATTATTCAATTTTACTCGGCCCACGTTCGATCAACATAATTCGGGAGAAATGTTTCAAAGATTTATCGATCACGTGACGCGCAGTTTAGACTTTGTATTTGTGTATTTGGAGTACTTGTTGTATTATAATGTTGTATTATAATCGGACCAGAGAAATTTTAATTTGGAATGCCTGAATTAAGTTTCCTAGGCCACCACGTTTCTTTGGAAGGTATTTCACCTTTACCAACCGCGGCCGTTGACGCGATCGTGAATTTTGTGAGACCTGAGAAACAACGGGCATTATATTTAGGCATGGTCAACTATTACCACAGATTCATACCTCATTGTGCGGCGAAATTGACGCCACTAAATACGTTACTAACAGCAGCTAATGGAGGGCAGACTAAATTGTCACCTAAAGCGAATTTCGACCTATGTTGGACGGAGAGCGCTAATTTAGTTTTTATAGAATCAAAACAAATGCTTGTTAATGCGACTCTGCTGGTACACCCGAACCCAGTCAAAGGTGTATTACAGCAATGTGTGGACAACGTGTGGCAACCGTTATCATATTTCAGCAAGTAGTTATCACCCGCTGAGACACGTTATAGTGCGCTTGATAGAGAACTAGTACCGGTAGCAGTGTACGCCACTATCAGGCACTTTAGACACAATATTTTATAAGTATGAAAATGTCTCATTTATACCGATCATAAACCTTTAACATACATAATGACTTCAGCAACCGAGCGCCCGTCGCTCCACCAAACTAGGCATATGGCTTGTATTACTGAGTTTACATCCGACATTACATACCTGAGAAGCGAGACAAACTTCGTAGCAGACGCTTTATCACAGCAATCTGTATCAGCTATAAAAAGTGATTCAATAATCAATTATAAAGAATTGAGCGAAGATCAGGGCCTCGATGCTGAATTTACGAGATTACGTCTACGATACATTTTATGTTAGTGAAATCATTCGATGATGTCTTGGTGTGACGTGTCAACCGGACATTGTAGGCCGTATATCACAGCCAAATTTCGAAAAAAGTTTTTTAGGAGCCTTTATGGGCTAGGACATCCATCGCTAGAGCTACAAAGCCACTAATCAACACCCGATTCGTTTGGCATGGCATAAATATCGACGTCGCGAATTGGTGCTGATCTTGCAAAGGTTGCCAGACTGCTAAAATCTCTCGTCATAATAAACCGGCTTTTGGCAAGTTTACCGAACCAACAGAAAGATACGACCACGTTCACATCGACATAGTTGGTCCTTTACCATACTCCGACGGTTTTAAGTATTTATTGACTTGTGTCGCGTTGGCCGGAAGCCACAACAATCTATTTTAAAGCTGAAACGGTCGCTGATGCTTTCTTCAGCGGGTGGATATCTCGTTTTGGTACCACAGCCTCTATCACCACTGATAGAGGGGCCCAGTTCGAATCCAAATTGTTGGATAATTTGTGAAATCAGTTTGGTATTATTAGAAACCGTACAATGAGACACCACCCCCAGTCGAACGTTCCCATCGTCAGATAAACTACGGGTAGCCATGTCGCCTCTCCGGTTGTGTCCCCCCCCCCCTCCCCCCCACGCGACACACCACAAAAATATATTTTCCAATATAACGAACTCAAAACAATTGCACCACCTCTGACCGCCCCTTTGGGGACTGCACACCCAATCCAGCCGACAAGGCCTATCATAGACTACCTTACCCTATGATAATTATAGCACACCACAAGCACAATCCACAGTCGGCTATGATACACAGGTATCGCTAAAAACAACGACTTAAAGCTGGACGTGTTTCTCTCCCAAGAATAAAATAAAGAGAACCCCTAGATAAAGTTCATTCACCAATTACCATGATTTTTACACCTGCGTGATGGCGATTCTCGGGAGATATCATATCCAATACTCAGTCTTGAGAACAATTGAATATAAAATATGGTTGATTTTTCTATTTTTTTAATTTAAATGATGTATTATGTTTGTGCCTAGACTTCATTTGTTTTAAAGACCAATTTAAAATCGTTTCATTTTCTCAGTGCGATATATAGACCTCCATTATAGCCACTGACACGAATTAATTCAGATACAGCTGGGACTCGGACAGGTTTTTTTACTAGGACGAAATCAAGAATAAAAAATGAAAATGGACAGTGAAGTTGGTTTATAGAAAAATTATTATTAACAATAATATCTGATATAGGCCTAACTAATAATGAACTAGAAGATAATATTTGTTAACTAGGGCCATAGGCCTCATGTGGTTGGGGCAAAGGGAGGACTCAGAAATACTACAAATTGTTCAATTATAAGGGTGTGTCATTCTGATTGATCAGAATAGCATACTCGCTCATAACGGCATGCCCTTATATGCGTATCAATTCTGTGATTTTGATAAAATTGTGATGTTTTACTGTTGATCGCAACTCACGCCATGCAACGGCGAAAACAGTAACTGAACAAGGAATGTTGTGTGCTTATTTTATCTATATCAAGACTGATATCTATGGAAAATTAAATGATGCTCATCCTCTTGTCACAGCTTCACCTTGACTGAGGTTGGAAATGTCCCAATATTAAGTTAGTCATGTCGGACCGGCAACAACTTAAATTTGGCTATTTATCATTGAACTGTCAAATTAAATATCCAATTCTAGAGGTGTAGGCCTATTGCATCTGATGTTGTCCAAACCAGCAGGGGTTGACTGTTACACAGTATGTGTTTTAGGCCTAACTTCATTGCCTTGGTAGAGGCTAGGTAGGCCTACCAGGTAGGCCCACATCACATCATAATTAAATTTGTCCACTATGCATATAATTTTTAAATGAATGGCTAGACTACAATTCGTGAGCCGAAAATTATACCCCACAGGTATCAAGTAGCATGGCATGTCGTATGTTGGCCAGCCCTGCATCAACGTCTGGTGCCAGCTGCATAGTCACCAAGTAAACATGAGGCATTGACCCAATGTTGTTTCAATGCGGGCCGATGTCGAAGACAGTGGGCCGACATTAAAACAACATTGGGTCAACGTCTTGTGTTTGCTGGTCAGTGACGACCCTCTCATGTCTGGAGTCTGGAAATAAAAGGGGTGTACTGTGTATAACTAATTATGACGGCGCCGCTCTGTCTACCAGCCAACACACAACTGAATAGCAGTTGACATTTAGTGTGTTATAGACAATATTATTTGTCTAATTAATCATGGCGTATCTTTTTATTACATTCCCTGAACAATTTAATACGATTGTATTTTAAAACATGTTCAATTAGCGCTATGCAGAATAAACATTTTTATATACTTTTTGACTAATGCGAGCATTAAATTGATTCATAGGGCATATCTTTAGTTGATCATTGGACATGAAGGGTTGGATGATTTCCTACCGGCGCGAGGTGATGTTACATCGACGGTCTGAGGTAGATAGGCCTCTTGCCACAACAGCCTGATCTTCCAGCGTTATACCTCTGTCTTAAACCATTATATCCACACAGTCAGATCTGACATGCAGTGGTTTGCTCATCAATGTTTCCAAAATCATATGACGAAAAAAATTGAGGTCGTTTGACACAAGTAATATAATGACCTACTGCCACATATTTGAGGTCGCTAGTCGCGTTAGACAGAAAATCGTTTATAGAAAAATGTTCCGTGCAAGAAAAAAAAGTCGTTGGAGACAAAAGGTCGTTGATGGCAGGGTCGTTGATGACAGGATTTGGTTTTCCCACCCTAGCTCCTCAGTGGTCCGGCTCCCTGTTGACGAACCTGCTTTGGCCTCGACTACGACACATGATCATGCTAAGGAT
Source organism: Flabesymbios commensalis (assembly GCA_964017125.1). NCBI lineage: Eukaryota > Metazoa > Annelida > Polychaeta > Terebellida > Flabelligeridae > Flabesymbios > Flabesymbios commensalis. Next base: position 40,447,886 of record OZ024910.1, on the reverse strand, counting down.
TTGTGCGCTTCTGAGCTCGGTCTGCTGAGAATATAGGCGCTATAGAAGTTTTATTGATTGATTAATTGATCTACTGTGTAACATTAATTTGCATGAATTTTACGTGTGGTAATTACAGTTCGCACTCCAATGCACACAGTTAATTTCCACCCTGCCTTAATGTACATGATGTAGACGATACTAGGATACAAAGTAACAGGATAGAAAGTAACATGATAAAAAGTAACAGTCGACAAAAAATGAGAAATCGTTAAATTAAACACCTAATTTTAGCATTAATTATCAACTGTTACTTTTTATCCCTGTTACTTTTTGTCCTAGTGAAAACTGTTTCTTTCTGTCCGTTACTTTTTATCCTTGTTACTTTCTGTCCGCAACCGATGTAGACAACCCTACAGTAGGGGACACCGGGGCTAGTTCGAACAATTATTTGAAAAAAATGATCTATTTTTTATATGTTGAAGTTAGGAAACTGATATTTTTGTCCAGAAGTATTCAACTATACATGGTATTTTTAGCATATATTAATCTCAAATTGAAAACAAAATATAGTTAGAAAAAACATGTTAAAGTTAAATTTTTCACTGTTCGAACAAACCCCACACCTAGGGTTAGTGCGAACATGGGATGGGGTGTGTCTGAACAGTGTTGGATGTACCAAATATTTTGTGGGGCTAGTCTTAACAGTCGAACTAGCCCCACTTTATTTGTTCTTGGACGTAATTTAAAAAATCTATATTTAGAACTAACATCATAGAAGGCAACCTAATATGTATAAAGGATCATTAACATCAGGGCACTACAACTATAGGAGTTGAAACTGTCAGGTTCAATGGCAAACATTGAGATGAAACATTGAGCAAAATAACATTTTGTGCGACAGCAAAAATATAATTACGACCCCTCAAAATGAAAGTGTTTTTATTTTTTCAATATTTGTTTTGAAAAAAACCTTAGAACATGTAGTAGTAGTAGTAAATCATTGCTTCACGTCACTTTTCGGCACAAAAGGTCTTTTAAGTGACATTATAATACGATAAAAACGTTGTAGTCAATTGATGAGATGAATGATGGTACAGATGATGATGTGAGGGTGGGGGTGATAGGGCATGGTGGGTTATTGAGAGCGTTTTCCTTCGCTCGCCTCGCCCGATAAGGGGTTCTGGGCATGTCTACCACCAGACATGCCCAGACGGCCGAAGACTTGAGTTTCGCTGTACAATTTCATGATGAAACTCTGTGGCATTTCGCGCAGCTCCGCTATCCTCGGGTCGGATAGTCCCCAGAGTAACAATAGGAAGGATCACTCCCTCTGGGTAACTCCATTCAACCCACGTGAGAGACCTAATGTCAAACACGCTATTGCCGGTTATTTAAGGCTACCACGGCCTACATCAGCGCCAGCACTGATGCGGGTGCTGCATTGGCTCCGCTGTTGAGCGGAGGAGCCAGGGTACGCCACTGGCAATCCACCCGAAGATTATAGCCAGATACGAGGAGGCTGCAGCTGCCCTTGGATGATTGCTGTAGACTAGTGCTTCCGTACAATGCCGTACACAGCATCCAACAGACGGAACAGATCCCTAATGACCCTCCCCAGATGGGGGCAAAAAGTACTACTACTAGCAATCATCCCAGTACCCCCCTTCGAACATGAAGTCAAGGGTATTGATACAGTCCTTCACTAGGAGGCAGCACATAACGAAAACACATTTACTGTCAGAATTATGGGCACTGTTCTGACTAAACTATGTGCGAACTAGCCCCGGTCTCCCCTACTGATGTGAAGATGTAGGCCCTATACTAGTACCTGACAGCTTCCCCCGAGACAATCTAAGTGTTATATAACGTTACCGTCACGTGACGTTTTCTTGTGATAGGGGGGGGGGGGCTATTATCCATCATTCACTGATCAGTGTTGATGCCCCTTAATTGTCAATCCTACTCAGCTGCTATTGCAACGTTGTTCCTGTGGCTATACAACCATCACGTGATCTCTAAGTGTGTAGAACAGACAAAAGGGACCGTCTACCAAAATCTCTTAAGAAGACGTGAAACCACTTGGAGAAGCTCTACAGCGTCTGGGTCATTATATATGCCCCCCGAATCTAAGGGGAGGGGGCCGATTTATGAATGAAATGTGCCTGTCTACCGGTTTTATGAATGGAATGACGTCACTTTTTGTCCCAAATTTGTGTTTGGACCACGATAACAATGGCTGTGGCCAAATGGCCCCACCCACAATGTGGCTGTGGCCAAATGGCCCCACCCACAATGTGGCTGTGGCCAAATGGCCCCACCCACAAAAAAATATTTTGCCATAGGGGAAGGTGGCGAATTAATAAAGGTATAATAAAAATAAATATCTCAGGAAATTTAAGTGATCATTAGTGAACGTTGCAAGCATTTTAATGGTCCACAACTTTTTTCAATGACATTTTATCTCTTTCAATAGGGATTATTGCACAATTATTACCGGTATTACAATGGGTCCAACGTTTAAAAATTTATGTTGGCCCCGGCCTACTAGGCCTACTCAGGCTAAGTTGTAATATACATCTGTCACTAAGTTCAATAAGAAACTGACATTTTAGTCAGACTCTGATATCTTCATTTTACGGCAAAGATACCATGAAATGGCACAATTTGATGTTTCTTTGTTTCAAAATTTTGCTGTTGAAGTTTTTTTTGAAAATCTGAGCAACCCCCTTAATTTATTTCTGGATATGGTACGCAACTGAATAGGCCTATGGATATGTCAAAAAGTAAAGTTAAGACGAGCTATATCTGTAGGCCCCTATTATATGCCGCTATAAAATATTATTCACAAGAGCTTATCATAGACCTATAGATGCAAAGTGTTAATTCTTCTCAGAACATGGACTTGATAACTCGGAGATGGCATGCAGTCTTTAATATCAATTGTGTGAGGGATAAATTTGCCAAGAAAATTACTAGTAGGCTAAATAACTAAGTAAATCAACAACAGACAGGTGCTTTCAAGTTTTATAGCAACATAAAAATACAAAAATAAAACAACAGAACGTCAGGCAATTTCACTTAAAATTACACAAACTTTCCACAGTGAGAGATGTAATCACGTGAACTTTGATCATATAAGAATTACAGTAAGCCTAGTTAGATGATCTATAATTAGCTCCGACAGTTTTATACAAGGTATATTTCGACTTATAAAACACAATTTGCACTTGACAATTTAAAAAAGCAAAATACAGACTCTATTGTTCATCTTGCAAAAACTTCCAATCAGACCCATCCATCCATCCATTATCATCCATCATCCAGACTTGAATAAGAGGATAGCAACTTGTCCCAGGTAAAAATATATGAAGTGTTTTGTTTCGTGAGTGACATAGCTTCCAAAATTACGCCCAACAATAACGTGCCATGTGGGATTGTATTTTTTGTCGAATTCTTTCTTGATGAACGCAGCAATGTCCTTCTCGATATTGTATTTTTCTAGAGCTTGTGTTGCACAGTCAACAGCGTCTTGCTGCATATCTTCAGCCATATCTGCATTCTTGATGACAGCTTTACGGTCAGGATTTGCCATTGTGATCTGCATGCAAAAACACAGTCAATCATTAATAGCATGTTTAATATTAGACATGTTAGACGGGATGCTTTGCTGGCACTACTGCGTTTCTGTGACCGGCGACAACGCCAGCTAGCATTTTTTATTCTTAGATAAGCTAGTCATCAGTGACGCACTCATTGGTTTTGCCTTTGTTATTTAAATCTACCAAACATAAACGTTCTAAACCAGCCTTGAGGCAAAAAATATGTAACTTTATAATAGAGCCTAAATACAATAGGCCTACCACTCATATTATATATGGTTTAAAAAACGTGAGCCAAATATGGATGTAGACCTACCTAGTGTTAAAAAACACTAGGCATGTCCGCCTCGTGTTTGCTGGATAGCCTATGGTTTATTAGATTGCTTGGTTTTTCTTGACCATGACGTCTATGTTGATTAGATTATTTTTGTTATTGAATTTCATTACGCCCGGTTTATAGGCTTAATAAAAATAAAGTTATGTTTGAACGTTAGTTAACGGTTAATAACCATACTTACGTTAAAACCTATTAAATTTGATTATATAGACAGATGATTGTCAGCGCATTGCAGTACCGGCATGTGGAGAAGTGAATACTAACTAAAGCGGAAAACACATAGGACGCGAGCGTCACGCGAGCGACACGCGGCACGCGATAGCTGCGCGAGCGACGCGCGACAGATCAAAACACATAGGACGCGTTAGCTCGCGAGCGTGAAGCGTAAAATAGTAAATCTGAGCAATCAGATTTTTGCCTCTAACGTACTTCAATAGCGATGCTGGTGCTATACCTTGGCAACACACTGTCGTCCAACGTGAAAGGACGGTAGAACAATGTCAATAGACATAAGCAATAGAAAGGGTACATAGCAAGACTTTAAAATTGCTATACTGTTCCTTTAAGTGGGATGATGTTCATAATTATTAACTAAGTGTAGGCCCATTGGCCACATTAGTAACCCTGTTTATTTGCTATTCGTTTTCTTTTTAAGATAAAAAATGTTTTTATGCCCCCCCCCCCCCTCCCTCGCGCCACATATCACACAAAAAAACATTATATAGATGGTCTTGAAGGAAGAAATACATTTTTAAGTGTTTTTTACAGCTATGACCTTGAGGAATAAGTCAAGGTCGAGGTCAATAACCAAGTTCCAGTCATATACAATTGCTCAGCATTTAACTCACAGAGGCTATATTGCGCATGTGGGAAATAATTGATTGTAGCCTTGAATAAATATCCACTTGCCAAACTCGGAGTGCTAGCATGGATCACAATATTTAACCCTTTCAAGCCTGACTATACATTGTCATCTTCATCCACTACAAGCCGCGTTGTAGTGGATGGATATTATATGATGTGGTTTAAAAATTAAAGAAAATTGTGATGTATTGGTATGCCAGTTTCATGGAAATTTCCATTCTAAAACCCTTGGTTGTAGGAAAATTAGGTGTATTTTCAGTGATTAAAAATGATGCTTTAATGCATCGTGAGGGCTTAAATGGTTAACTTGTTCCCCAAACATACATGCACATACAGTTGCTGCGCATTGTCAGCGGCATTTTATGACCATGTCCAATCACACACAAGCCCATGATTTTCTGTTCTGACTCAACTAGGCCTATACTGTCCTCTTCATTTTATACATTAAAACACACACAAAATACTGATTTCCAAAATAACGCTAATTTGTTGTTTTTGTGGTAATGTGACAATAATTATAGTGAAGATATATTGGTCCCTTGGACATTTCTAAATTTAATATTTTAATTCGTGCATTCTTGTTATAATTACAAAACTGTCCCTGTTGACTGTTTTGGATTAATGAAAACCATATAGAAAATATATTTGATCACATTTACTTTATAATGTCAGTAACAATATCAGCTTATTAGCTTACCAGTAGGCCTATTCAGGATCGTGGATCGATCCTCCCAGATGTTACACATCTTATCAGCATCTCTATAGAAATGATGCTCAGGGTCGTATTAAAAGGCATGGTCTTTCCTGGACCTGTGTAATTAACAAATCCATATCGAGGGGCCTGTTTTCTATTTTTTTAGATTTCGGCATCATAACTATAGACTTAATTGAAGGAAAGCTTGCTTGCCTAAAAACACGTCAAATACGTACACTTGCTGTATCTCCACGTGGATGTATGGGGATTCCCTAATAAATCATCATATGTTGACGTCATACCGTGGATTCACCTCGCGTAAAGCTCGCGTCACGCGGTAAATGTCGCTCCAGAAGTGATCGGTGACGCTCGCGTGCCGCGTGACGCTCGCGTGACGCTCGCGAGCTATGTATTTATGCAATGTGAAATGAACTAAAGTGATTGCTTACGCGTATGACGTGTAACGCGTGTCGCTCGCATCCTATGTGTTTTAGACTTTAGGCCCATTTTATTTCGCCTACTCAGTCCCATCAATCACGAGCTAGACATTGACTCGAGCCAATGCTGGTTTAAGGTCCACCTTCTGGGGCGATAACCCACCATTAAACCAACATTGGCTCAATGTTTCGTGTTTGATGGGCTGGCACTGCAATGTGATGGATATTCTGTGAAACTCAATAAGCTTCAATAGCCTTGAGGCTTGACCTCCAATATTTTCACTGAGCTGGCTAATACAATGAAGTAAGGGGGATAAGGTAACTTTTTTTTCACCGAGTTTCCATTCAAAACGGTTTCCGGTGACGTCACTGCGTTTCACAGATTAATTATAAAAACCCGACGCTGACCCAACATTAAATAACCCTGAAATGGCCTGAATACAAAACTATTCCGCCCGAGCTAAGTTAAATGCAGCTCGGGCGAAAGAGCCTTGCATAAATTACAGGGCTAAGCCATGGGCTAAACATTAAAGCAATATTGAATTTGTGAATTTTGTTTTAACACCGCGTGTTTTATTACAATCATGACATCTGATCAATAACGTTATTATTTATAATTAAGCCTACTAGTAACTATAGACCTAGCCCACAGGCTAGCTGAGCAGATTTGAGACTTTCTAACGTTACTACAGTCCCGGGATTATAACGTTAGAATCCTTGGCTTTACACTTTTCACGCTTATTAGGCTTAGGTTTATAGAACTTTACGCAGCGGCTAGTCTGCAAATAGACTCTTTAAAATATAGCTAAACTGGTTTACCGGCGTTTGGGCTTCACGTCTGCTTAGAACACTGCAGAAGAATCCTGTTCAGAGTGGCTAGATCTTAGTTGTTCTCCCTTGGATGAAAACGACTCTTTTAAGGAATTCAGCCCACACCGAATAAACACCATAAATGCAGTAACCACTGGTAACGTAGAACTCGTTAGTAACAGGCAGGCGTTGGTCACGGCGAGTATGCTCGTCTCCTATTGGTTAGGGAAATTCAGAGTCTACCGGTTTCGCGTAACAAACCAGAATGCTTTGCGCAAAGGGGGAGGGTCGCGCTAGTGATTGCCCTTGGCTTGTTTGACCTTTCAATTCCAACAGCCAAACAGCCACAAGAATCATAGCTGGCCGCCCCAATGGTGTTTTAATGTTTAAACATTGTCTGCAACGTTGGTTTACCATCCAAAATAAACAACTATTTTGAATATATATCCACCCGTTAATAGACTATACTCCCTTGATGAGATTGAGAAAATTTTACATTAGCGTGCAGCTTTAGAAATCAGGGGGTAGGCCTATAGGCTACATAAAAGAAAATATTTAAAATGGCATGGCAGATTCCTACAAACCAAGGGCTAGGCCTGCTCTAGATGGTAAATCACTTTTATCCTATAAGCTGATTAATTAAACAGGATTAAACACGGAGGGTGAGGGGGGGGGGGGGGGGGGGTTGGGGATGTCGTTGGCTACAACGATCAACATAGGCCTATTATATGTAGATAGCATAGACGTTGGCTCAACAATAAACCAACGTTGGGCCATCGTCTCATGTTTGCTGGGTATATAGGCTCTATTCGTAAACAAATATAACTGATGTGTCAAAACACGAAGCAAATTATGCCTGGTCTTCGTTTATTTCATCTGTTTGTCAACACTACGCCGATAGGTAGACCGGGAGACGACGATGCGTGATATTGCCAACAGTGGCGTGCTCAGGGTTTCCAAGCATAGGCCCCTAGCCCGGGAACCAGGAACCATTTTTATTGGCAATATTATTTATAGAGTCAACCTGCAATTTAGGTTAAAAATGTAATTCTGTCAAGGGTAAAATGATCACTTCTACAAATTATATTTGATAAATAATTATAGGAATCGAAAGTTGCCCTAAGATGAGCATGGCATAGGCATATAGGCCTAGGCCATGTTCATATCAGGGTAACTTTCGATTCCTATAATTAATAAATATAATGTGTGGGAGTAATCATTTTACCCTTGAGCCATTGAATAGTCTACAGAAAATGTGAAATTAACTGTCCATCATTAAAATATATGCATAGGCCCCTATTCTTTAAATATAATTTCCAAACTATTTCTATGTGATGACAACCTAATTGAACTACATTTTAGGTTAAATAAAAAATCTGATTTATTTTCTGTGGTTTTGCATTTGTGACTTTTAAATGTGTCAAATGTCAACACAGTAACAAGTCCATAATTCATACATCAGACAATTACCAATACCCACCACTCCATTGGTTTTAGAATAACGTTTATTTTACCTTCCTTTCCTTAGTTTCACTCCTTGTGATTGTATTTTACAAAACATCTATGTTCCCGTTCATTCTCTTTAGCCAAGAGATATACAACAATGTGTGTCCATGAAAAATATGTCAACACAATAACAGCAGTTACCACCGGGACTGGACTTAAACAGTTGAAACGGTTAATAATCTGACTGCATGTACTTATTCCTCTTTTATAGCCAGTCCACACAGAATCAAAACGTGGATTGTCCCTTTTCATCTCTTTTGACATCATGTATTTATTGCGTTTGAGATATATGGTTAGGTTTATTGTCGGTCAACACAATAACGTCTGTTTTGATGATTACTTTGAATGAAAAACCCATAATTCTGTTAAAATTACCATATTTGAACACTTAAACGGTGCATGCAGAACGAGTGGCAATACACCTAGTTATGGCCCGAAAACATGTTCAATATCAACACAGTAGCGTCAACACAGTAACATTGTTGTAGTTACTGTGTTGACAGTTTTGTTATTGATATAGTTTGAGTTACCTGGTACGTTCTTTAATAAGACAATGCATATTTTGAATGACTGTTTCGTTCAGCTTAAGAACTAGAAATACATATTTCTGTACCTTTAAATCAAATATTGGCTACAACGATCAACATAGGCCTATTATATGTAGATAGCATAGACGTTGGCTCAACAATAAACCAACGTTGGGCCAACGTCTCATGTTTGCTGGGTATATAGGCTCTATTCGTAAACAAATATAACTGATGTGTCAAAACACGAAGCAAATTATGCCTGGTCTTCGTTTATTTTATCTGTTTGTCAACACTACGCCTATAGGTAGACCGGGAGACGACGATGCGTGATATTGCCAACAGTGGCGTGCTCAGGGTTTCCAAGCATAGGCCCCTAGCCCGGGAACCTGGAACCATTTTTATTGGCAATATTATTTATAGAGTCAACCTGCAATTTAGGTTAAAAATGTAATTCTGTCAAGGGTAAAATGATCACTTCTACAAATTATATTTGATAAATAATTATAGGAATCGAAAGTTGCCCTAAGATGAGCATGGCATAGGCATATAGGCCTAGGCCATGTTCATATCAGGGTAACTTTCGATTCCTATAATTAATAAATATAATGTGTGGGAGTAATCATTTTACCCTTGAGCCATTGAATAGCCTACAGAAAATGTGAAATTAACTGTCCATCATTAAAATATATGCATAGGCCCCTATTTTTTAAATATAATTTCCAAACTATTTCTATGTGATGACAACCTAATTGAACTACATTTTAGGTTAAATAAAAAATCTGATTTATTTTCTGTGGTTTTGCATTTGTGACTTTTAAATGTGTCAAATGTCAACACAGTAACAAGTCCATAATTCATACATCAGACAATTACCAATACCCACCACTCCATTGGTTTTAGAATAACGTTTATTTTACCTTCCTTTCTTTAGTTTCACTCCTTGTGATTGTATTTTACAAAACATCTATGTTCCCGTTCATTCTCTTTAGCCAAGAGATATACAACAATGTGTGTCCATGAAAAATATGTCAACACAATAACAGCAGCTACCACCGGGACTGGACTTAAACAGTTGAAACGGTTAATAATCTGACTGCATCTACTTATCCCTCTTTTATAGCCAGTCCACACAGAATCAAAACGTGGATTGTCCCTTTTCATCTCTTTTGACATCATGTATTTATTGCGTTTGAGATATATGGTTAGGTTTATTGTCGGTCAACACAATAACGTCTGTTTTGATGATTACTTTGAATGAAAAACCCATAATTCTGTTAAAATTACCATATTTGAACACTTAAACGGTGCATGCAGAACGAGTGGCAATACACCTAGTTATGGCCCGAAAACATGTTCAATATCAACACAGTAGCGTCAACACAGTAACATTGTTGTAGTTACTGTGTTGACAGTTTTGTTATTGATATAGTTTGAGTTACCTGGTACGTTCTTTAATAAGACAATGCATATTTTGAATGACTGTTTCGTTCAGCTTAAGAACTAGAAATACATATTTCTGTACCTTTAAATCAAATATTCTATCGTTGGATTTATTGCAATTATGATTTAGAAAATTGTTATTGTGGTGACATATATACATGTGTATGTTTTTTTTTATAAAGATCAAGTACAATCAATGCAATATAAAATTACCAATCAAACATTTCCCAGACCACAATTAGATCATCATGATCACTGTTAGTTCTGTTCAGAATGTCACCTCAATTGATAAACCAGTATAATCAACATTTTGTGACAAGGCCTTAATCTAATGCGCGCACTAATCTAGGCATATCTTAGATTCCCATCAATGTATTATGTTACTTCGACATAAACCAATGTTGGTTAAAATACTGTAAATCTCACATGTATACACCGACTATACTGGGGCCTATTGTTCAGTTATGTTTCAATAAATCGAATTTGTCGTAATAGATATTTTGATTTTACGTCTATGATAGATGTGTTGTCAAAAAATTAAATTACCAAATGTGTGCACCTATATTGATGTATAGGTGTATAGTGAATAATAATTTGAATAAATTCGTCAATGCATTAATGCGTATAGCCCTGCAAATGTGGCTGAATTTCGGATTGATTGATATTCTACCTTTCCCCAGTGTTTTTACTATGGTCACGCCAGCGCGTCCGTCGTGTGTCAGGCGTCACGTTATTTGAGTGGGCTCAAAATTAGTAGATTCTTATTTGATTTTGCGACCCACTTAACACAAAACCTTTGCATAACATTTATGCAATGTTGGACCAACGTCACAGACGTTGGGCCGACGTTGTATAAATTTTACACAACTTTTTTGTGTTTACTGGGGATTAAATCACATTTCTAACAACATTGACATTATTTTTTTAAAAGATAATACCAAGCCGCCACCGGTCAACATGAAGATGTGCAACTGATTCTTTTAAAAACTGTAAAAAAGACTTTCAAGTGAGAAAATATTCAAATTTTACAATAACAGTCTCAACACTAGACAAATCTTCGCCGCATGATCATGATGGTAATCCGGATCATCTATAAAATTTACTGGATGATAAAAGTTCCATGCAAATCCGTTCATCGCTTTGTAAGTAATCCAGCTGACATACCGACAAACAAACTAGAAACATAACCTTATGGCGGAGGTAAATATGGAGATGTGCAAGAATTTTTTTCAAGATTACCAAAATTCAAAATGACCGCCATAGATTAGCTTTATATTTCATGTGGGCTTCAAAAACTCTTTTTTTATGGCGGGAGATCCTATGGGCCTTCACCCCGCTTGTGTGATACATCCTCCAGAACAACATGACATTTTCTTCTGACATACCCCCAGAACAGCATCATTTGGTACAATGGTAGATAAATATGTCCTATGAGTAGCCCTGTAAATCCTTGATTTGTCAATTCAGTCCGCTAGAACATTTGGCTATCTTGAGGGGAGATCTTAAAATACAATAATTTATTCACCTTATTGATCAGTTTGCATCTACAGAAAAACAATTCTTATATGTTTTTTATGGACAACCCATTGTTTCATTAACATTATAATATTACAATATAAACCTATGCGTAGATAAATTATGTCGATTATGTAACTACAATTATGTCAACACAATAACGTTTTGACAAAAAATAACAACTCAGTCAAAATCCTAAAAGATAGTTTTGTACTACAACGTAGTCGAAAATGGCTAGGAAACCTATTGATCACAGTGGCTTAAGTTTAGTTACAAAATCTTTTCTACATAACATAATATCGTCGTTGTCCAGGTAATAATGCGTATGTGGTATTTCATAGTTTTGAGATAATCGAGAAAAACTGTTTATTTTGACCCAGCTATCACAAAAATTGAAATAACTGATCACTTGACCTGAAATGCTGTATTTCTAGTTGTTTTAGTTTTTTTAAAAGCTGGTTATTATAATAACATTTATGAAAACGCTTTTTGTCCCAAAAAATGCCACATACGCAGTATTACTTGTCCAAATATGACAGATACGCATTATTACTTGTCCGTTTTAACACATACGCAATATTACATGACTGATTTTTCTCCATACGCACTATTACTTGTCCAAAACGGTACACATACGCAGTATTACCCCCATGAGCTCTATATTATTTCAGTAAACTCCTGATTATAGCTGTATTTCTGGCTGGCTGAAAATAGTCCGTTTTTGGTGTATTATGGTCAAAACAATCACAAATTATCATATGCAACAGTAAGCAGCTGGTAAACGTAACAACAACAATATGTTTTAGAAACTCAATGTGGTCACTTAATGTGTCACTTGATTTCCAAGTAGATGAAATATAATATGTCGGATAATTTGTTCTGTGTTTTAAAATGTATTAACTTAAGAAACATTATAAACAGTAGCATCAAGCATTTTCTCGGTCAAATAATTAAGAAACCTTTTCCGGTATTAAAATAAATTGTGGAGGCCTTACTATGGAGAAAACGTGGTTCTAGTCGGCTTATTATCAAAGTAGTATACATTATAGCCTGGTTGACAGATTTACCGCTAATTAAGTTGTAAATACAATTTCTTAAATAAAAAACTAAGGAGAAAATGAGACTTCCCGAAAAATGTGCACGAAGAAATACATTTTTCAATAATGCATGTCACCCAACTAGACAAGTAAGAAATGCATATCGATATTTTAATCAACATACCGGTGGTATTCTCCTATACTAGGCCTATTTGTCTATGTTAATATTGCGCCTATGTACAAGTAGTTGAAAATCATCGGTATGTCTTAAGTTATAACCCAGCGAACACCAGACCAGACGGTGGCATAACATTGATCTAGCATTGGGTCGATGTCTTGTGTTTGCTGGGAAGTCACATTTCCCGTTGGTTCATATTTCAATGCTGTGATGTCGGTCACGACGTGGTCGCCACTGTTTGAACCTGGTCTGATAGATATGAAGGTAGACGAAAGCGATTCGTACTTCTTAAGGAATGAATAATCTAAATATTTTACCTCACCTGGTTGTTGAGGACGCCTTCATTTTATACCCCGACGAAGTAGGGGCGGGGGGTTATGGCGTCGCCTCGGATGTCCATGGCAGGCCGTTGATCCGGCCGTCCATCTGTCCGAATTTAGTTTCCGGAGCAGATCTTGGAAACCCATGGAGGGATTTATTTAATTGTGCACACACACATCCATCATGGGGTGTAGATGGGCCTTTTGGAGTTTATTAAATTTGACCTACTTAAATAGCCGACCATCGGCCACAATGGACATTAATATGCCTGATATCAAGCAAACCGTGTCAGATAGCTAGGCCATTACTATATGTGACAAATCCTGCCACCATTACTATAAAACAAAATGCGCGGTCTCATGGAGGGATATCACCTGACAAATTTCAACTCGATCAAATTCAAAGTGGCCGACTATCGGCCATATTAACTTTAATATGCCTGGTATATGACAAACCGTGCCAGTTTAAGTAGCTAGACCATTAGCGGGTACCATAAAACAAAATGTAAAAATGTGCGGTTTTAGGTAGAGATATATCCTGAAAAATATCAACTCGATCAAATGCAAAATGGCCAACTTGAGGGCATTATTGACTATAATATAAGTAATATCAGGAAACTATGCCAGCTAGCAAGACGATTTCCATAGAACAAATAAAAGACTGGCAGACTTGCGACCATGTAATATACTGTAATATACATGGCAAACTGTGCTAGATAGATTACTGTAAAACAGAATGTGAGAGTTCAGGTAAGGATGCAACCTGTAAAATATGTACCACGCGGGCGGGGTGGGGGGATTATAGTGGCCGTTTGGCGTCTTGTTTGTAGCCTATATACTCGTGAGGGCATATGTACTTTATTTCTGTTCTGATAACCACAATCATCCGAAATTAGCAGGGCCGTAGGCTGATCCCGTTGCGGGGGGGTGCGTAATTTTCTGATGTGGACTTGTTGGCGGGCGCAGCGAGCCGTGACAGCAGCTGGGGGTTTGGGGGACGCTGTAAGCCCCCCTAGATGTTGTTTGTTTGTGATTTCTGAGAGCACCTGACATGAGTTCTGGAGACATAATGTATTTGTTCATACACATTATATTTTTAGCCTGACAAAATTAGTATCCAGGTAAACCAAATATCACTCGACAAAGTGCTATTCAAATAAAATCATTAGGAGCCTGTATCTATTTTTTGAAATATAATTCCAAACATTAATAGGGTAGGCCTATTTGATTATTAGTTTAATTGAGGCAAAATCCAATGACATTATTGTACTGACAAGTACATAATCAAGTACATAATACATGCATATCTTGCATCCATAATATACACTTTAAACTTGACGAAAAAAATACCCATCACTACAAAATAAGGAATTCAGGATTATCGTATAATGCACATTTAGTTCTGTGAAGTAATTTGAGTAATATGCTCTCGTTCCACTAGACTACTTCACTATGAATATGATATGGTCAGAAATTAATAAAAACAATTATTTGCTGAAAAAACTACATATATGTGTAGGCTAACAGTATCAGCGTATTAATAAGACACATCGTTATAATGTTTATTATAAAAGTGAATCTAGCTCAAGACGACGTGTATGGAGCTTTGGATACACATCAACAATCTTGTCCAAATCAAATTGTGTATCATAATTAAATCTACCCCTC